>OY755236.1:4388074-4838074 GCA_963576725.1 Azorinus chamasolen
CGAAAACAAAGCCGAATCTGATTTGGGTCTACTCTGTTTGCAAAAGCGTGAATATGCGTTTATATTAGTGTATCAAATTAAGTTTGAGAGTATAAAGATTATCTATATGTATTTGAGTTGCGAACTTTCTAGCGCAATGAAATAGAAGTTTCGTTAAATTCAATATTATGAATGATTTAGACGTAATTAATTGTAAGTATTTTTAAGTCTACCTACACATACACATATATACATTTCAGTACATTCTTATATAAACGCCTACAATTTTGACACATTTGTAAATTGCTCATCAAGGTCGGTCCGGTCGTTTGTTCTTTTGTAAACACACCTATTTTATCACTGAAAGGTAATATCGATACACTTACAGTGTTATCGGGCTGTGTCATACAAACGGAATTCCCAATCAGACAGATACCTGACTGGTGCTCGGTTCGTAAATTGCCGATAATGTTCAGTGTATGTCAAGCCGCGAACCAGTTGAACTGATATATGGATGGCTTATTATCTGCCCTTGAGTTACCTGTGTAATTCGACATTCTATTAATGGCTCATTCTTCCGTGGCCAATCAGGTGGGCTAATTTTACCACGTGACATGTCTGTTTCGAAAAAGGGGACTCCTATGTTTTTTGTCTCTTTTTGACAGTGTAAACAAACTGGATAATACGGACTTAATTCTTTATTGGAATATTTAAGCAAGACCAGTCGTTCTCTCCGAAAAGGAAACGTACAGTGAAACAACATTGGATGTGTAAACGCAGTGTCTTCGCGACTGAAATGTTTGGACATCAAAGAGAAAGCATTCAACATGGCCGAAATGTAAACTTCCGATTAGAATAATTTTTCAGGTGACAGCTTTTTACATCTTTTAAGAGAGCATTTTTCCTTGGAAAAAAATATTCTTCAGTCAATCAAAACAAAACAGTAACATGTAGTTTGTGATTCGGCCTAAATTTTGGCGTTCGCGTTTGTTATGTATTTAAGTGACGTTTGCATATAACATGTGTATTCTATGTGAAGTTGACACTCGCCGTTTAGAATGTGTTGTAATCAGATGACACCAAAGAATAAAACCAGAAGCATCTTACCAAAGACTAGCTGGCAATGCCACCTGTTTGTAGTGCTATATGTGGTGATTGGATCTGTGACATGTCAAGGTAAGTCTACACAAGTCGCATACCTGTACACAGGTGATACACAGGTGTGTACGGTGAAATACTAGGAAATGAGTCATCAGTCTTTAAAGTTAATTACTGTTGTCTTAACCCTTCTCTGGTGATAATAATAAGCATCTGTTCAAACTTTCTTAAAGTACTTTTACTTGTTATATACCGTCTTTATGGAATTGTAAAGCATGTTTATTTGTTGAAAGGTTTTCGTTTGTTGAGTGGCAAATAGCTTTGATCCTAAATACATGTCAGTTACTGAGTCTGATAGATTCCAGCAGTTTGCATATGCTGGTCATGTTGCGACTGGCAGGAGAAGGATTAATACCCTTTGTGGTGTCGGACAGCCTAGAATGTTAATGTAATTACAAGGTCTAGCCAGGAACAGAGAAGTTGTGGGGATGCATTTTCAACTGTCTTATACAACTGTACACAAATGATGCATTTAACAATCCTGAGGCATGATTTTGTATGTTTACTGGTGTTTGAGCCCTAGGGGCTTAACCTTTTACTCCATAAATATGCCTTTCTTTAATTGCCTTTGCATTTACAGAGTGGACCCAGGTCAGAATTTAAGGCTCCTTTAGGAATCATCTGAACAGAGTCGGCACTGTTAACCCATTCACTCATATTGACGCCTTTTGACGCCTCTGTAAAAGTCAATTTGTGAAACCATTATGATAAATAATTATCACAATGGTTTCAAACTACAAAATTCTAAAATTTACCTTTTCTCCAGTAAATGCTCCTTTTGGGTACATTCATTCAAAGAGGTTGGGTCTAAAAATAGCCTATGGAGGAATGGGTTAAGTGTTTGCTTATGATGTAATATAGATAATTATGTTCCAGTCCTGTGTTCATGTGCTATAGTATTTAATTTAATTAATATTTATAATGCCATTATCTTGAATATTCATGAAATACAAGGTAAAACACTAACAAAAGTACTAATTTACATTATCATTAACTCATTATTTCATGAATATTCATGTAAAAAATGATGACTATGAATATTAATTTGCTGATTTTTCACAATGGCACTATGAACATGGGAAATTGGACACTGATTCAGACCTATATATAAATCCATAAGAAGAAGAAGAGCCGATACTGGTGAGATAAGGCTCCAGCAGGAGTCATATGGTCTGGGTCTTCTCTGTTTGCAAAGGTGTAGAAAAGTGTATTTAACCCTTTCCTCCATAAAAACACCTTTCTACATCTCTGTAAAAGTCACTTTTTGAAACCATTGCGATAAATAGAGCATTTGCTCCTAAGGAGCAAATGCTTTATTTGTCACAGTGGTTTCAGAACTACAAAATTCTAAAATTTTCTTTTTCTCTAATTAATGCTCCTTTTTGGTAGATTTATTCAAAGAGGTTCAATGGACCTAAAAATAGCTTATGAGGTAATGGGTTAAACTACCAGTATTTATGGACTAAAGGGTAAATGGATATAAGATGCTGTCATATTTAACCCATATATAGTTACATATATTTAGATTATGTTAAATGCCAGTATCTGATAAAAAATACCCAACATAATTGAATCATGATTGGCATTTGCAGAGCAATTAGAGGAACACTGATAAAGTGCTACCAGCATAATATAATAAAATAAGTAATTAGCTTGAGGCATTCCATACTGGAATATGACCCATTGACAGAGCTATATAGTACATTACCCCTCTAAACTGGAATTCTAGTAGAGAAGAATTTAGATATAGTTTTACTGAGGAGGGATCATTTTGGACCTGATGGTCAGCGAGATTTTTCTCCCATTTGCCCAATTTGCATGAGAGTTCATCAGGATTTCCGATAATGAGAAACATCTTAATGGAACAGTTATTTTAAAGTTTCTTAAACCAGTTATAGCACCTAAAAGATAAGTATTTAACAAGAATTACATGAAATGTTAAAGGAAATTATAGTTTAAAACTTTAATTACTATTCCTTGCCAGAAAGCATGCTTTCAGAAAATTGCTAGTGAGATTTCTTAGATAGTCACATTTGAAACATTTTCATGAGATATTTCACCAAGAGAAAATGGGAGAAAATCCCCAAATCTGGGGGTAAAACTGAATTATATCCCTGGGTGTTTTAGGCAGGTAGCTGCTTTAACCTTTCTTCCATAAATACGCTTTGTTGTGTAAAAGTCACTTTTTGAAACATTTGTGATAAATAGAGCATTTGCATCTTTAAGATTAGATGCAAATGCTCTATTTATCACAATGTTTCAAAAAGTGACTATATTTATAGATGATCTTATAGGAACAAATGCTCTATTTATCACAATGGTTTACTCTGTTTGCAAAGGTGTAGAAAGGCATATTTATGGAGAAACAGATTAAAATGTTGTCTCTTTTCTTTAGGATTTAACAGTATTCACGTATCGGTAACATTTAGTTGAATACATACTGCTAATTAATACTGGTAATTATACCATGTTGGAAAATGGGTTGTAAACATTATTATCATGATATATATTTATATATATCATAGGTCCTGGTAAGATGTGTAAACTGTAAAGTAAAACATTTTCAAGAATAATCCCTTTATTTCTCCACCCAACCTTATGTTGTGACCACTCTTTAGAATCGTCTCGAAGAGACAATTCTAAAGAGTGGTCACAACATAGGGTTGGATGGAGAAATGATGGTTTTCGTATCTTGGTACACTCTTTTATCTTTAGCTCTGTACTGGTAATTATACCATGGGAAAATGGGTGGTAATTTTTTTTTTTCATGTTACATATAACAGTATGTACAACTTTTGGTGTTAATTGATTTACTAAAACATGGGTAGAACTTTGATAAGTATTTATTTCAATGCTGATTATCATACTTGTCTGTCTTATCTGACTGTTTGACAACTTTGAAAACTGATTTATAATACAGTATCTCTTATCTGTTATGACTATCATTTGACAGTTTGTTGGCAATGAGTTTAAAATGTTATTCAGTTGCTGACAGTTAAATGCAGATCATAAAACTAATGTGTACAAAACTGTTTCAAGCCAGACAGCATTGGAATAGAATAGAATCAGTTTTAACCCTTCCCTTCATATAAACACATTTGCAAAGACAGTAGACCCAGATCAGTCCATGCTCTTTTGCACAAAGTTTTAACTTTTAAGTTAGAAGATATTCCTAATATGAAGTCATTTTGTTTTGCAACAATTGCGAAATTTTGAGCATAATTAATACATATCTTTCAACATTAAATTGCCAGTCGTTGTTTTTGATAGAGTCCATACAACTTATAAAAGGGCAAATTTTGTGACAGGATTTGAATTACAAACTGTGCAGAGCCTGAACAGAGGGCTCTTTCTTTACTTGAATTCCGGCTAAGAGGGGTTTTACTGTACTATAAATTACCGATTTAAGGTGTAAATGTATATATCTCCATAATTATCTATAATCTAGATTAGTAGGTATGCAGATAAGGTTACACTATTTGGGAAAATCACTGTTCACATTTTTTGAAGAGATATCAATTAAGAGTAGTTAACCCTTTCCCTCATGGTAACACCTTTTGACGCGTTTGAAGCGTCAACTGCGATTTCTATCGCAGTTTCTCTACTGTTATGATAATAAGAATTCAGTTAATAAATGTTCATGATGTCATTTATATTTCTTACAGGAATATTCATCAGGTAAAGGGTTATAAAAGTATGTCAATTGTTGAAATTATTGATATTTTATCAATTGAAACTGTCATTGTGTTTTACAATCTAGCTGATATTACCAGATATTATAATATAAAATTAGTTAACCCTTACAGTGCGGGACCCGAGTCACTAATGTCCTTTGCAAACAGTGTAGACCCTCTCATCAGGGTCTGCACTGTTTGTCATGTTACACTTTTCTTTAGAAAACATCCCTAATTATTCACTATAAGCTTGGCCTATTTGAATTTTGGAAGAGTCCATTTGAAAATTCAGCGTTGTATTAGGGTTAAACCTATCTACAATGACCCTTAGATTTAGGTTGGATTCTGGGCCTTTAACCCATTCCCTCATGGGCTATTTTTAGACCCAACCTCTTTGAATTAATCAGACTAATCTACCGAAAAGGAACAATTTAAACTATAGAAAAGGAGAATGTTAGAATTGTGTAGTTTTGAAACCATTATGATAAATGGAGCATTTGCTCCATAGGAGCAAATGCTCTATTTATCACAATGGTTTCATAAATTGACTTACAGAGGCGTAGAAAGGGGGCGTATTTATGGAGGAAAGGGTTAACCCTCTCCCTTATATAAACGCCTTTCCATGCATTTGCAAATAGAGTAGACCCAAATCAGATGGTTCCTGTAGGAGCCGTCTGGTCAGGGTCTGCTCTGTTTTCTAATGGAATTGATAGATCTGTTTCTTTACTTTCTAAAATGGCTATAATGTTCCACCTAAGCTTCCATTTTACACTATAACTATTTTGTTCATGAATATTCAGTAGGTGTTCAATTTTGAAATACATAATTATATAGATAGAACAGGGAAACGAAGGGTTAAGACAAGTAAGTAGCTTAATATTATAGGATGGAAGTTATGCAGAACTCTCTTAGGAGCTTGCTGCATTACTTTTTTCCTGCATTAAGCAACCACCTGCTAAGATAGCACTCCTTAATTTTTTCATTATATGGTCACCATAGACAAATTCTTCTGTGCTTAGTCTGTAAAACGCAGATCATGAATGTAAAGTTGTTATGACTGGATGTTGATCAGATAGTGTTTTCAGAGATCCAGATAAGATGCGTAAATTGAAATATTTTCAAGTATAACTTCTTTATTTCTCCACAAAACCTATGCTGTGACCTCTCTTTAGAATCGTCTCTTCACAACATAGGGTTTAGGGAGAAATGACGATGCTAAAGTATTTGAGTATGCACCATTATCCCATTCCCTCATTATTAATTGACTCTTTTATGATGCCTCTGCCAAAGTCACCTGTTGAAACCATTGTGATAAAATAGAGCATTTGCTCCTTTAGGAGCAAATGCTCTGTTTATCACAATTGTTTCAAACTACAAAATCTTATTTTTTTTCCTTTTCTCTCTAAGTTAATGTTCCTTTTCAGTAGATTTATTAAAAGTCGATGGTTCTAAAAATAGCCTATGAGGTAATGGGTTATCTGTAGCTCTGATGTTTTCATAATTATGGTCAAATTATTTAATTTTTAGGGCAGCCTGGCCTGTTTAACCTTTAACCCATTACCTCATAGGCTATTTTAAGATACAGCCTCTTTGAATAAATCTACCCAAAAGGAGCATTAACTAGAGAAAATGAACATTTTAGAATTTTGTGGCAATGAAACCATTGTGATAAATAGAGAATTTGCTCCTATAGGAGCAAATGCTCTATTTATCACAATGGTTTCACAAAGTGACTTTTACAGAGGCGTCAGATTAAGTCGTCAATATGAGGGAATGGGTTAACCTGAAAGAAATGTTTTTTCATGCCTTCGTAACCAGAGTGGACCTGATCAGGGTTAATTCTGTTGTTTATGGGATCCTATATTAGTCTGTCAGTCTACATAAAGCTATTATAAAAAGTCCAGTGTTTATTTTGCTTGGCCAAATGGAACAAACTGTAGAATAATATCTATATAATATTTCATAAGGAAAAACTGAGCAGACCTTGGTCAGACGACTGTTGTAGGAGCCATGTGATCTGGATCTACTTTGTCTGCAAAGGCGTAGAAAAACGTATTTATTGAGTAAAGGGTTAATTATAAAGACTATCTTGCTGACACTTACAGTTACTTGGATCTAAACTCCTTTTAATCATGCATCTAGGTTAGCTCAAGAAGAACTTCAAAATCTGATATTCAGAGCTCCAGTTAGATGCGTAAATTAAAACATTTTTTTCTTTATTTCTCCACCAATCCCTATATTTTGACCACTCTTTAGAATTGTCTCTTTGAGATGATTCTAAAGTGTGCATGGTCACAACATTTTTGGTTTGGTGGAGAAATGATGATTTGAGTATTTGTGTAGTCACACCTGCTTTATCTGTACATGTAGCTCTGATATCACATCTGCGAAATGTAAAGTTATTCTTCATGAAGAGTTCAATAAAAATTCAGGAGTTATTCATGAAGGGAGTTCATGAATTCTTCATGAAGAAGAAGTGAACAGAAAATGGCCCATTATGCAGAAATCTTCATGATAGTTTGTAAATGCATTTTTTATGAAGTGGAAAATGCATAATAAATTCTTCATTCATTCTGAGAAGAAAATCATGAACTCTTCATGAAAAAAAAATCATTGGAAAACTCATATTCATGAAGAGTTCATGAAAAAAAAAAAATATATTTTGAAGAAATAATGAATATTTTGTTCTAAAATAGTATAGGCCATTTTCTGTTCACTTCTTTTCCATGAAGAATTCATGAATTATAATTCATTACAGACTTCATAATAAATCTTTATGAATAAATAATCATAATAAAACTAGTTGATAATGATTATCAGAGTGCAGCTCCAGTTTCTCCAATTTAGGTCTGTATTTGATGCAATTGTAAAACTGCATCTAATGGGGATCCTGGGTTCAGGAAGAATTTGTTTCATAGTCCACTGTATTGAATGCAACAGTTGGAAAACGCCTGTTGTGCTACATGTATTTCCTAGTTGTCTCTTATTCAATTACAGTACTGAAAAATTAGAAGGAATGTTTGAAATATGAGCAGTCATGGTTTACAAGACTTTAAAGAACCAATTGAAAGCCGTCAGGGCTTGGTGCAAATCTAAATGTATAATTAAGTTACACTGTCTGCCAATTGATTAATTTATTTTCTTGTTTCACTGGAATACAATAAAAATATTTGCTAATTAATATTTATGAAGTAAACGGTAACATTATATTCAACAGTCTCATTTAAAGATTCAAATTAAACATGTTTTGGAAAAGAAAATTAAATTAGGAAACTCCTTTTAGATTGAAGTTAGAATTTATGTAGAACAAAAAGCCTCATTAACCCATTTCTTCATATAAAGGCATTTTCTTGCATTTGCATTTTTCAAACAGAATAGACCTTGATCAGACGGCTCCTATAGAAGCTGTCTGATCAGAGTCTGCTCTTTTTGCCAATGGAATTTGAAAGACAATGTCATGTTTCTTTACTTTCTAAAATGGCTACAATTTTCCATCTTCCTTATTTCATGATTACTATTTTGTCCATGAATATTCATTAGGTATTGAAATTTGAATTAAATATAGAACAGGGAATTTGAGGGTTAGAATATTTAACAGTTTCTTATATGCTCTATCAGCACTTTCAACCAACTTGTGATTACTGAATTTGCAAGTAGTTTGGTTCCAGATGATATTGAAAGTAAGTAACTAATGACCTGACATCTGAGCATCTACACTGTTTGAAACTGTTACTGAGTTGTTAAAAGAAACAGAATACAAATGCAGTTAACCCTTTCCTCCATAAATACGCCTTTCTTTGTCTCTGTAAAAGTCCATTTGGAAACCATTGTGAGAAATAAAGCATCTGCTCCACAAGAGCAAATGCTCTATTTATCACAATGGTTTCAATACTACACAATTCTAACATTTTCCTTTTCTCTAGACTATAGTAATTTAATGCTACTTTTCAGTAGATTTCAATTCAAAGAGATTGGGTCTAAAAATAGCCTAAGAGGGAATGGGTTAAGAACTAATTAAATTCTGAGAATGGCTGGAAAATGTTTTTTGAATTTTGAAAAAAAGGATACTCCAGGCACAAAAAAACACATGCAGAATTTGATTAGCCCATGAATATTTTGCTGCCCACTAAATTGCTGTCAGTAATAATGCATCCTAAACATGTTTAGGTGTAAAACAGCCGAAATTTCCTGCATTTCAGCCTCCTTTGCAATTGAATATTATTATCTAACCCATTCCCTATAGGCTATTTTTAGATACAACCTCTTTGAATACAGGTAAATCTACCAAAAAGGAGCATTAACTAGAGAAAAAAAATGCTCTATGCATCACAATGGTTTCAAAAAGAGGCGTAGAAAGGCGTATTTATGGAAGAAGTTTGGGTTAAGATGGTTAAATGCAGAAACCGTCTGACTAGGGTCTGCTCTGTTCAATGCTTATGGAATGATACAGATTTCTTATACTGTATCTACCAATAATTGGTCCAAACTTCTTTTGTTAACCCATTCCTTCATAGGCTATTTTTAGATCCAACCACTTTGAATATGAATCTACCGAAAAGGAGAGAAAAGGAATTTTTAGAATTTTATAGTTTGAAACCATTGTGATAAATAGAACATTTGCTCTAATATAGGAGCAAATGCTCTATTTATCACAATGGTTTCAACAGGTGACTTTTACAGAGGCGTAGAAAGGCGTATTAATGGAGGAAAGGGTTAATATGCCTTTATAAGAATTCATTCAATCAAAATTTGGATCCAGATGCGACACTGAGTAATCTACTATGTACTGTACTAAATGTGTAAATTGTATATTGGTGTATAAATATTCAGACAATTTTTCCATGAGATATTTCTGAGACCTGATCAGCTTTGATGGTAAATAAGATACGGATTTCAGAAAATGACACAGACACGGTTATAATTGAATTTAGACACATTTTGTGCATTTTCAAGTTTTGAACCCTTTTATAAGTCATTCAAATTAGAATGATCAATCTCTCAGTGCATCTCTGACTTATAATAAGGAGATACTATTCCATTCTGTTTGAATTCAGAAATCACTGAGAGGGAGATTATATTTGTGACAGAAAAAATTCAAAGGCACACAGTGTAGATCATGATCAAAAAGCTCCTGTAGGATTCCGTTGATCTGGGTTTGCATTCAAAGGGGTTAATCCTTTCCCTAGTATAAACGCTTTCTCATGTCTTTGCAAAGACAGTTGCTGAGACCCAAATCAGATCAGATCAGACGGCTCCTGTAGGAGCTGAGTTTGATCAGGGTATGCTTTGTTTGCTTATGAATTATAATAGATCTAACTCCACAGTTTCTACCAATACCAAAATATCCTGTGTACATGATTGTGCGATTATTAAATATCAGCTAATAAATATTCATGATGTCATATCTGGCATGAATATTCCAAAAGGAAAGGGTTAAGCTGCCAGTGGTGAATGCTTGCAATTAGTTTGGATCCAGATGAGGTACCAGGTAAATTGGTGTTTCATCAGGATCCAAACTATTAACAGACACTCAAGACAATATCTCATGAAAAAAAAGGAAAGGACTTTAACCATATATACTTTTAGATTTAACCCTCTTCTCCATGAATATTCATGTACAAAATAATGACATCATGAATATTAATTAGATTAGTTTGTTATAATAATATATGGACACAGGAATGTTTTGGCCATGGTAGTGCATAATTATTATGGTAACTGTAGATGTAGAATATCATCTATATCATACCATATTAAGTAAGCGGAGCTACTCTGAGACCCAGATCAGAATAGGAGCCTTCTGATCTGGGTCTACTCTGTATGAAAGGTGTAGAAAGGCGTATTTATGGAGTAATGGGTTAAAGCAGATGAATGAATAAGCAAATGTCTTCTACGTTCACAGGCTGATTGATAGTCCAGTAATGACCCTCGTCCTTCACTAAAGCTTGGATGAGAGGACTGATTTTCATAGTTTGTTCTGTTTTTCATTCTGAGTAGCCTAAGCTGTCATGAAATGTTAGATCTTGTGGCTCTGTTAAGAAATCAAGCAATATAGGAAGCCTTTCCCAGACTGAGAGAGATTAAATGGTTTAAGTTCTTTAATACTTTGACAGATTATGGTTTTTTTTCTTCAGACAGTATGAATAAATTTAAATGTGAAAATAATGTACACTGTAAAAAGTTTGTTTTCTAATCATGAATCAAACAGGAATCACCCAATGGGTGATCTGTGTTTTCCTATAGAATTCATTTAGTATAAATCTATGCTTGAATTTGCTAAATCATATTAAAAGACATAGTGCAGACCCAGATCAGGAGACCTTTGATTTGAGTCTACACTGTTTACAAATGCCAATACACTCAATCCCCATGTTCAATTTTTCAGGGGTTCATAATTATGGCATTGTTATCTATGTACAGTAAAACCCCTCTTTTAAAATTGGACATTCAATTTAGTGTAAATATCATCCTTGAAGACAAGAGGCAGCTTAATGCAGGGTGAAAGTTGTGCAGAAAGCTCCTTTAGGAACATTCTGCATGACTTTCACCTTGAATTAAAAGCAGCAAATTCCCGCCTGGGAGTATCTAAACTCTTCTCTACTAAAAATCCTGTTTAGAGGAGATTTACTTTATTTAATTCATGTGTATTTTGTCCTCCAAAGTTTAGATTTATTCCAAACAGATTAAGTATATATTGACATGCAATGTTTTAAAATCAATATTATTCAACCAATTATCTTAATATTTTACCCCTAAAGGTTTTACCTGAAGTGCACTTTAGTCAAAGAGTAACATGGTAAAGAAATATTTTTGCATGTCTTTAAGTATTCATATATAGAATGGCAGACGTTGGAGGTTGTATTTTGCAAATTCATTTAATAAATTACATTAACGAAAAACCATAGCACGCTAAACCATTTCTATTACCACAAGATTGTCTAAATTAACTTATAAGGCTTTAGGTTTTTAGCCTTTCCCCTCATATAAACACATTTTCACAAAGTAGCCAGAGCAGACCTAGATCAGACAGTTCGTATATGGTTCCTACTGTAGCCATCTGGTCTGGGTCTACTCCATTTGCAAATGCATAGAAATGTGCACCTCTGGAGCAAAGGGTTAATCATATACCAAATAAATGTTAATCCTTCTAGATTTAATCTAGTCTCAAGTGAATCTGGAGTACAGAATCCTCAGTGCAGTTATACTAGGTCAAGATCATGTGAAGATTGAATATTGTTTCAAGGTCATGTGTTTCTGTTGAAATTTGTGTTAACTCCTTTGAAGTAGACTAGTCCATCATTGTTTAACAGTGTTGATCACTCTGTATAACCTGGGATAATAAATACTTTGAAAATAGATTGAACAAATTGCGAATATACACTGTGGGCTATTCTAACTTCCACAGTGACATTCATTGCAGACTCTATTCCTCTAAACGCTAAATCTGTTTTTTCTCTTGCAAGTTGATTTTCTTTATCTGTTCAGCAATAAATTACACATTGTTTGCCCATTTAAAACACCTAGACTTCCTTTGGGGTGGAAGTATTGGCAGGTACTATTTCTCTGTTCAATATCACTGTTTATTGCCACACACTGTGCGGTTTCATACTAAATGTTTTGACCTTCAGCACTTTACTAGCAAACTTGTGATAACGTAATTTGCAATCAGTTTGGATCCAAATACGATTCAGAGTTAAACTTGGTGATTCCTAGGAATCCAATTCCAAAGTATTTGGATATCTGATTATATTTCATAAAAGAAAGAATGGTAGAAAAATTAATGGCATAATTTTAGTAGATTTTTCAAAATTTGCTACAGATTACAAGCTAACAAGATAACAAGCATTGAAAACTGCTAAGCATGCTAAAACCCGAAAATTCGATTTATCATTATTTGTGGGTAGTATTTACTCTTAAGATCAAAGCTGTAAATAAGAACGAGTACACCAATTACCCTAATAGTATTTGGATAGACATATACTGTGGCAAATAGTGTAGACCAAGATCAAACTGCTCCTGAAGGAACAGTTTGATCAGGGTCAACACTATTTGTTTACTTGATAAAATTTAGTCTATTATATTAATATCATATACCTACCTTTCTATGCCTTTCCAAATTGTGAATAGGCCCAGATCAGACAACTCAATGTGTAGAAGCTATCTAATCATGGTCTGTTTTGTTTGCTAAGAAATAATATGAAGTGTGCCATGGCCAACCTGTTTCCTTGTGCTATTATAACATAATGTGTTGCGAATAATCATGATGTCATTGTTTCTAACATGAATATTCATGGAGTAAAGGGTTAAGGTTTCACCTGTCTTAGCCTTTTACTCCATGAATATTCATGAAAGAAATAACATAATGAATATAAATGAGATCATTTTTAGCTCGTGATCTGCTTCAAAGAATTTAGTCGAGCTATTGTGATCACTGGGTAATGTAGGCGTCACAGGTCTTTGGTTGCGTTGTCGGTGGCGTGCAAAAACTTTAATATAACTCATTACTCGAAAGGTATGAGGTATCAACATGAAACTTCATAGGTTAGTAGATATCATTGAGGGGAAGGCCTCTACATAACAACCATTTATAACTCTTTATTTCAAAATGTTTGAGTTATGGCCCTTTATTGTTTTCAAAAAAATTTACTTTAGCTGCACAAGCACCAAACCAGACTAGCGTTGGCGCCGCACGCAACTCTTGTTTAAAATTGTTTATTAAAATAATTATGGAATTTTTGCCCAATTTAGGAGAAACTGTATAATCAGATCTATATTATTCCCCCCCCCCCCCCTCCCCACATAGTCACATACATACTTCAAACTTGGTTAGGGGTGACTGACTTATTAAGGTCAGTGTCATACATCAAGGTCAAAGGTCATATCGGAAGCATAGTGTTTCACAAACACATCTTATTCCATAAGCAAACAGAGCAGACCCTGATCAGACAGCTCCTATAGGAGGTCCTTGGGTCTGCTCTGTCTACAATGGCATAGAAATGTGTATGGAGTAAAGGGTTAAACTTAGCCCAGAATTACAAATAGTTAGGGTAGTACTGTTGCCGTTGATGTGTGGAATGGACTATAGCTAATTATGGCAAGCATGATCATAAAGTGATTACACCAAGGCAGTGATTGCATGCAGTTGAATTATGGGCATGTTCTAACAAGCTCAAAAGGAACAATTTGTTACAGTACTATACTAACGACCATTCTCATAAATATTTTAGTTTCCTTCTAGTTTGCTCCAGGGGCATTCTTTAAGCTATGAACCTGTGGTGCAACACTAATTACATGCATGCATATAAGTTAATTTGCAGAAGTCATTGTGTGTCACAAGTCCATGAACCCTTTATTTAATTTTTTACCCTTTCCTCCATAAATATGCCTGTCCACGCCTCTGTAATAACCACTTCTTGAAAACCAATTGTGATAAGTAGAGCATTTGCTCCTATAGGAGCAAATGCTCTATTTATCACAAATTGGTTTAAAACTACAAAATTCTAAAATTTTACTTTTCTCTAGTAAATGCTCCTTTTGATTCACTCAAAGAGGTTAGGACTAAAAATAGCATACATGTCTGTAGAGGAAAGGGTTAATAGAGACACCTTTTGATTCCTAATTTGTAAACAGATCTGAGACCCAAATCAGATAGACCTGTATACATTTACGGAGCCATCTGATTTGGGTCTGCTCTGTTTGCTTATGTCATATAATTAATATTAGATTGATTCTACAGTTAATGTTATGGCTAAAACAGCCCAAGTTCATATATCTTTACAAAACCTACTCTAATTAATGTTCATATTGTCATTATTGCTGTATGAATATTCATGCAGTAATAAGGGTCAAATTTCAAGGTTTATCGTATTTGAAGATGATCATGAAGTTGATACGACTACATTGTACGTTGCCCTAAGACGTTCCGTACAACAGCGTAGTCAGACAGAACTCTTGCAGGCTTTAATGGTCCCTGAAGCTTGTTGATTCCAAGCATGCTTTCATAGGACAATACAATCTTAGCCTCAGCAACAGAGAGTGCTGAACATGCATTAAATCTAATAAATCTAATTTGATCTTTTAAATGGCCATTATAGTACAAAGTAGTTTTATGTCTTGTCCGGATGCCTCAGGATGCCTCGGATGCCTCAGGATGCCTCGTTGCTCCAGTCATTTCAACATGCAAATGCTAGACTGGGTAATGTGGCTGTGGTGTGGTCTGATGGTCCCGAGGTGGTTGTGGTTGGGGGGTTATTGAATTGAAAATGGACTCTCTGACTGAACAATTTCTGTGTAGTCTTAATAACAAAGATTGAGTGGTAAATGGTAAAGACAATAGGGAAGGATTAAAGACGGATCATAAGACAACTTTATGATCTGTATCAGTCTGTACTTATTATAAGAGCTGTACATCAGAAGCATATTTGGAAATGTACAGAGGTTCAGATATTAAGATGCTTGAATTGAAAGATTTTCAAGAATTACTCCTTTATTTCTCCTCCAAACCCTACGTTAATTGTAAACACTCTTTAGAAATGTCTCGAAGAGACTATTCTAAAGTGTGGTCACAACATACATGTAGGGTTTGGTGGAGAAATGATGCATGATTGTATACTTTAAATTTTATTATTTTGTAGCTGTGGCTAAGAGTTCTTTTAACCCATTCCCACATAGGCTCTTTTTATTTAGACCCAACCTCTTTGAATAAATCTATCGAAAAGGAGCATTTACTAGAGAAAAGGACATTTTTAGAATTGTGTAGTTTTGAAACCACTGTGATAGAGCATTTGCTCCATAGGAACAAATGCTCTTAATTTATCACAATGGTTTCAAAAAGTGACTTTTGCTGAGAGGCGTAGAAATGCGTATTTATGGAGGAAAGGTTTAGCCGGGAACTCTTTACGCCATGAATATTCAGGTAAAAAATAATGATGTCATGAATATGAAAGAGATTGTTTATGACATAATCGAATACGGATAAAGTAAGTTTTGCCATGTCAGAAAGTGTAGAATCATATCTACGTCACAAGCAAACAGAGCAGACCAACCTGATCAGATGGCTCCTGTAGGAACTGTTTGACCTGGGTCTACTCTGTTTTTGCATTTAAGCAGTAGACAGGCGTAGCAATAGCTTTTTCAACACTTTTAAATGGACCGTGTAGGATGACTCATGTTTCCAAGCAGTTTAAATCAGGGTCCATGCTTATAAAGCTTTTAGTTGAGTCTGAGTTTCGTTCTCAAGCTTTTGATTGGTCAGATTTGAGTTCTTAAGCTTTTGATTGGTCAGATTTGAGCCAAAGGCTCAAATCTGACCAATCAAAAGCTTGAGAACGATCTCAGACTCAACTAAAAGCTTTATAAGCATGGACCCTGAGGTAACTCCAGCCTGCATCTGATCAGAATCAAAACTGTTTGGGACTCAGAAACATTTTTTAACCCATTCCCAGGCTATTTTTATATCCAACCTCATTGAATAAATCCACCAAAAAGGAGCATTTACTAGAGAAAAGGAAAATTTTAGCATTGTGTCTGAGTGTTGAATTAAACCATTGTGATAAATAGAGCATTTGCTCTTATGGAACAAAATTTGCTCTATTTACAAAGGTGTAGAAAGGTGTACTTATGGAGGAAAGAGTTGAAAGAAATAGATGAGAATTATCATAAGCAGACAACAATTTTTGTAGACAAACTTCACTTTGTATTGAAAAAGCTTAAAGTTCTGTGAACCTGTCCCGTAACTACCCCTTTGCATGGTTAATTATCGGTGCCCAAGATCAGCTGGAAGAATGTAATGATTTCTAATTAAAACAGACAAGACGAGCACCAGATTTTACCAATTATAGAGACAGAAGACAATTTACAAGTTGCAAATTAGTGGGAGAACAACTTAACTCTTTGCACGTAAGTGGCGTTTGTAATAACCTTAATGCAAACAGTTTCAATCGTTAGAGCTAGAGGCTGAGTAACTGAGTGTCTCATCAACATCAAAACTGTTTGACACAGTGAATGGGCCTGCAGAATTTTATTTAGAAATAAAAAGATAGCTTTCAGAGATACAACAGACTGTAGTCGTGTTTTTCAGATGACTGTGGCTTAGTGTGCAAAGAATTACAATGGTATAGGAATTGGCAACTCCTGAGTCTGCTTCAGGTTCATTCATTTCATCCAGTTCACGCAAAAAGTTAGAAGAACTGTCACTTTTGGTTGACTGTCAAGCAACTTTATTAGATTCTGATGATTTCCCTATTGTCTGATCAGGATCAGAATTATAGTATTTACAGGTTTTACGGGTGAAAGGCTTCAGCAGGATAAGAATTTGAATGGGTGTACTGACTTTGACACTTGAAGACATTATTTTAAGTCCCTCCATAATTGTTCTGTCAATGGCATTAGATGAATCACTGATATTGTGGCTGACATGTCTCATTTCATGGTCTTTTAGCCCTTACCCTGCCAATCACAAATTGATCATATTTGCAAACAGATTGGATTCAAATGAGACGCCGATCATTTCGTAACTTGGTGTCTCACCGTGCAAGGATCCAAGCTGTTTGTCATGAAGACAATCACTTTCTAAATGCATTAACCCATTCCCATATAGGCTAATTTTATATCCAACCACTTTGAAAAAATCTACCGAAAAGGAGCATTTACTAGAGAATAGATTTTTTAAAAAAAATTTGTAGTTTGAAACCATTGTGATAAATAGAGCATTTGCTCCTATAGGAGCAAATGCTCTATTTATCACAACGGTTTCACAAAGTGACATTACAGAAGGGTCAAAAGGCGTCAATATGCGGGAATGGGTTAAGGATTGGAGGTAGAAGAAAAAACTGCATGTCCGAGTGCAGGCAGATATAAGAATTACTATGCTAGTAGTTTGGAAGTTCAGCTGTATTTTGGTGAGTTAGAAAAGTTGTTAAATGCGAGCCTTGGCGAGCATTTAACTACTTTTCTGACGAGCCAAAATACAGCTGAACTTCCAAACTACTAGCATAGTAATTCTTTTATCAATGTAACTCCAAGAAAAAAGGAGAAAATGAATAAAAAGAAAAATTGCTAAAGCGGTTTCATCCCCTGAATGAAAATACATGCAAGTACTTATTACGTGACGTCATGTTGGCATGCAGTGACGTCATCGACTTTAACAACATAAACAAACTTGATTTAATCCTTTTATATGGACAAATAGTTGAGACAATGGTGAGCAAATGTGTTAAATTTGATGTTTATGTTTAATAATGCCTTTTTCCTCCTTCTGTTTTCCTCCTATTGGCTGAACAAAACTTGCATTCCAGGGGGATAAGTACACATGCACCATACCTCACAAAATACAGCGTCGACGTGGAAAATATTATGCTAGTAGGAAGTGACTGTATTTCGTGACGTTGCATGATAAAATATTATTTTGGGCAGGAAAAGGGTTGAATATTATTTCATTGTTGGAGCTGCACTTTCATTCATACATTTAGAGTTTCTCTTTTATTTTTAACTGGATTTGATTTTACAAAATATTTTGCATAGTTGTTACCATGGATATTTTGTTTGCGTAAGGACATGACAAAAATTCTAAAGAGTCTGGTTACAGTATAGAGTTTGGTCGAGAAATGACTATTTTAGTAGTTTGGTAAACATCCTTATCTATAGCTCTGATATCTGAATATCATTTCATATGCAAATAGAATAGACCCCAATCTGATGGCTCCTACAGTTCAGCTGTCTGATCTGGGTCTAGTCTGTTTGCAAAAGCGTTAAAAAGCATATCTATAGAGTAAAATCTTCAAACAGACACCAGCAGTTTTAAAATGACCCGTTAGCTACCAATGTACATGTATATATCTTTCAGAAAGTACTAATGGGATAGTGGTAATGTATTAGGGGAGATGCGGGATATTGTGAAAATGGTACTAAGAAAGATGTGAAATGTTTAGCATGCTGGGTACAAGGTTACTGACTCGTCGTATCATCACATTCATTTTTAACCCTTTCCCTGTTCTGTATTTAGTCCAAATTTCAATACCTTCTGAATATGCATGGACAAAATAGTTAAAACGAAATATCAAAGGTTACAGAACATTGTAGTCATTTTAAAACTAAAGACACAGATCTATTAAAATCCATTAGCAAACAGAGCAGACCATGATGAGTTGGCTCTTGTATAACAATTTGTCAATGAATGTACCAGTACATTAATTTTTGTATTCAGTAGGATTTAAAATTTGAAATAAACGTAGAACAGGGAAAGGGTTAATCAGCTTTATAAACTTTTCTGGGTAGATACAGGATCCTGATCAGATCCTGTGTTGCTGCATATACAGTTAAACTAAGTACTATAATCTTGGTCTACGTCGTGTGCATGATCCTGAAGACACCTACTTCAGAATGTCTGTGGAAATTATGACCAATGTTCTTTTAACTCTTTCAACCGTGAGTGAATTATAAATTTTCAACGTGGTATATTCTGAGCTCATCAGTGTTTACAATAGAGTCCACTCCATATACAGTAAACCCCCGCTAATGTGACCACATAAAAGAGGTATAAATCTGGGTGCTAGATGCAGGTGGTAGCTTAATGCCAGACAAAAGTAATGCAGAAAGCTCCTCCAGGAGCTTTCTGCATTACTTTTGTCCTGCATTAAGCAACCACCTGCTTATAAAGATATACATGTTTATTTATTAAGTGGTCGCATTAGTGGTGTTCTACTGTATATGAAAGGCTAATTATAAACTTCCTAGAGGATTTGAATGACAAATTGTATACCCTGATCAATTTTGGGCTCCTCTAGGAGCCCTCTAATTTGGGTCTACTCTGTTTGCAAATGCCAGTTCAGGCATGTCCCTCATTCAATGGGTAATTCTTTACCTGAAATGTTTTAAATTGCAGTCAGCTGATATGACCATCTACTGCATATCTGAAAATTGTTTGCTTCATTTCTTGTAAAAATATGCAATCAATGTCAACAATTTTGGATCCTGATGATACATAATTTTCTTAGTTCAGAGGTCTCGATAAGATGTCTGAAGTTGAAACATTTTCAAGAATTACAACTCATTTATTTCTCTACCAAACCCTATGCTTTGAAACACCCTTTAGAAACATCTCGAAGAGAAAACTCTGAGAGCTACTGTGGTCACAGTATTTCAGGGTTTGGTGGAGAAATGACTATTTAAGTTTTTTGGTACGCACCTTTATCTGTAGCTCTGGCGTCACTTGGCATTTCATCTGGACCAAATTCAAAGCTACCTGGATTTTAAGATAACCAAAAGTCTGTCCCCAGCATGCAAAGTGTTTGTTTGATTGAAATACAACTGCGATAGTCAGTTTATGGTAGACGGAAGAAAGGTTTACAGCCGTGTTCCCACTGGGATTCTTCCTAATGTGGATGGGAATGTCTGGATTATTGTGCGACACTTGGCACGATCAATCTAGCTTTTCTCTTTTTATAGCTGTTTTAAAGCAATAAATAAGGAAAATTATCTACTTTCTGGCTCCATAAATCTAGATTATGACATAATTAAGTCTTAGACTCAGTACTGGAGCCATAAATTAGAGTTGGCTCTCCAGACTGTTTAACAATATATTCAATGTTTAAATGGAAGTTCCCCAACACATGTTTAAACTATCGTTTTCTTAATCACTTAATTCTTTACGTCTTGAATATTCAAATAAGAAATGATGCCATCATGAATATTTATTAGGTGAATGTAATTTATGGCTTGTGATGAATACAGGAAATTATTCCATGGCAAAAATTGTTTGTATTGCTATTATAAAAATTCAGCTACCAGTAATTAATATTCATGATGTCATAATTTCTTCTATGAATATTTATGAGGAAAAGAGTTAATAGCTGGATTTTTCAAAGAAATTTAGGTATGTTGTTTGGTGAGGTAGGTGGATGGGTGGGTATTGCAACGTTTGTAATTTGATATCTGGACAATAAGTTTGGGACAGACATATTTTAACCAAACTTGGGATAGCGATGCTTAGAGACAGAAGCTGTAAATGTGTTTGGGGTCAAGGTCCATATCACTAAAATACTGCAAATAGAAAACTTTCAAAACATGTTGAAAAAATTTGTTGAGTTTTGTGGTAACACAAAATTTGTGGTAAAAAGCAAATGAACCCTGTTGTGACCACTCTTTAGAATTGTCTCTAAGAGACAACACTAAAGAGTGGTCACAGAATTTTGTTTGGTGGAGAAATGGCAATTTTAGAATTTGGGTACGTACCTTTATTTTTTTTACAGTAACCTCTCAGAGGTTCTGACTTATAAAGGTGCATACCCAAATTCTGTTGTGCCTTAATTTCTTACATAAATGTTTAAACGGGAAAGGGCTCCATGACCATTGGACAGTTATCAGAGAGCTCATTGGATATAGGGTCATGCAGGCTATGAAGCTTCATGTTGAGAAGGACTGATTGTTTTTAAATCAGTATCTTTCAGAGCAACAGATAAATGTGTGTACTCAAATACAAAGTCGTCTTTTCTTCGCCAAACCATATGCTGTGATCACTCTTTAGTAAAGAGAAATAAAGTAATTAACTTTAATGCTGGTGATAATTTTGTAGCTATTGCACATATACGTACTTCAAACTTTAAGCATGCATTTAAGCGTGTACCTTATAGATGCAAAAAAATTCAAGGGTGACTTATTAAGGTCTTGGTCATAGTTACATCAAGGTGAAAGGTCAAATAGTCTGGGTCAAATTTAGATTGGCAATTATTTGGTTGCTATTCGACATATTACATACTTCAAACTTTTAATTTGCATGCATGTACAACTTATAGAGGGGAACATTTTCAGGGGTGACTTATGTAGGGCCAGGTCACAAATCAAGGTCAAAGTTCAAATTACAGGTCGAATTTAAATGATAATTTTGTTGTTATGAACATACATATACATCCTTCAAACTTGGGATGTGTGTGCAACTTATGGAGGTGAACATTTTTAAGGGTGACTTATTAAGGTCTAGGTCATAGTCATCAAGGTGAAGGATTATATTGGGAGCATTGCATTTCACAAACACTGTGATCTTGTTGAAAATGTTTCAATTTATGCATCTTACCTGGACCTCTGGTCATTTGTGTTTCAAGGGCTTGGTGCAATACTATTCTAACTCCTTCACTTTGTGAAGGAGTTAGAATAGTTTTGCACCAAGTCCTCTGTTTGCTCTTGAAATAATCCAGATCTGATTCTGTAGTCCATAATAATAATGCTGTTGTAAAAAATTTCATTTAGTCATTATTTCTCACATGAATTATCATATATAAGGCAAAGGCTAAAACAAAGTCCATGTTTTGTTCATCTAAGGACACACTGACAAAGAGGTGGACATTGATTGAGATTCACTTGGATAGGACAAGCTTTCAATTAACTTTTAGCGTGCTGAGCAAATTATCAACTGAAATATTTGATTGCTACGTCGGTCTTTAATTTGAGTTTTGTTCCATTTTATTCTCAAAAACACAGTATCAAAAAGTTTGGAACCAGACGAGATGGCCAGAGATACCTCTTAGTGCCGTCTCATCTGAATCCAATATGTTTGCAGATGAAACCATAAATTTTCATTCTGAAACATAATATATTCCATGTATTGTAATTCTCAAGATCAGTCAAGTGTATAGTCCCTTCCCACAACAGTTGGTGTAATTGGTTTTAAAAGAGCCCATTTGGTGGGGAGATGTGTCATAAATGCATTGTCTCCAAAGTGATACAGCCAGGTCAAGATGGGGTGCTGATGAATACTTTGTCATCATGAGTACCCTAACTACAGTAAAACCCCTATAAAGCAACCACTTAATGAGGAGACATTAATGTTTTTAAAAGCAGCTGGTTGCTTAATGCAGGAGCTTTCTGCATTACTTTTATCCTGCATTAAGCTACCACCTGCCTCTAAGACCCAGAATTATACACCATGTTGGTGGTCACATTAGAGGGGTTTTACTGTACTCTCGATATTCAGACATAGTCTGAGCAGGCAAATTACTGCAGCCCCAGATCATACTGCTTCTGAAAGAGTACAGCTCATATAATTTGATCAAGATCTTCTGTTTTCTTCACAGTATTTACTACTATGTCAGATTCATTTAACCTTTTCCCTCATATAAACACCATCTCATGAATTTGCAAACAGAGTAGACCCAGATCAGATGGCTCCTGTAGGAGCCATCTGATCAGGGTCACAGAGTCTGCTTAAATTTGTTTGCTTATGGTATACGATATAGATCTGATTTGAATTCTACAGTTTCTGTCTCAGCCAAAATTTTCTCTGTTCGTATGTTATTTTAGAAAATAATCTTAATTAATATTCATGATGTCATTATCTCTTACATCAATATTGAACAGGGAAAGGGTTAAGGTTATTAGCGTAACCTGAGTAAGACTTCATACTTTCTGTTGAATAAACCCTTTTCCCCATGAATAATCTCTGTCGTAATAAATAATCACATCATGAATATTAATTAGATCTGATCTAGGTCTGCTCTATGTGGAAAGATTACAAACCCTTTCCTCCATAAATACGCCTTTCTACGCCTCTGTAAAAGTCACTTTATGAAACCATTGTGATAAATATAGGAGCAAACGCTCTATTTATCACAGTGGTTTCATTGTTTAACTACAAAATTCTAAAAAAAAATTCTTTTTTCTAGTTATTACTCCTTTTAGATAGATTTATTCAAAGTGGATGGATCTAAAAATAGCCTATGAGGGAATGGGTTAATTATTTTCATATGTTTACCTTCACAGTTTGCAGTTGCTTTACTTCATGATTAAAGTACGCCTTTCTGCGCCTTTGCAAGCATGACATTGTACGTAGACCCAGATCAGACAGCTCCTTTAGGAACATGACATTGTACATAGACCCAGATCAGACAGCTCCTTTAGGAACATGGCATTGTACGTAGACCCAGATCAGACAGCTCCTTTAGGAACATGACATTGTACGTAGACCTGGATCAGACAGCTCCTTTAGGAACATGACATTGTACGTAGACCCAGATCAGACAGCTCCTATAGGAACATGACATTGTACGTAGACCCAGATCAGACAGCTCCTTTAGGAACATGACATTGTACGTAGACCCAGACCAGACAGCTCCTTTAGGAACATGACATTGTACGTAGACCCAGATCAGACAGCTCCTTTAGGAGAAGTCTTATCAGGGTCTGCTCTGTTTGCTTATGATAATTAGATATGAATCTTCAGTTTCTGCCATTGCTAAAATTTCCTTGTCCATGTGCCATTATAAAATTCATCCAATTGATATTGACATGATGTCGGGGTACGGACAAAACCCCACCAGGACGTAACCCCACTAGGATGTAACCCCACAGGACAAAACCCCATAGGACACAAACCCACTGCCAAATGTGTCAAGGCGGACAAAATCCCACATCTTAACATAATTGGGTTATAAATCAATTTTTAGATAATTTGAAGAAGAAACACTCAATCAGAACATAAATTCAAAACAATATCTTTACATTTTCAAATTTAAAGTTACAATCTGCAAATAAAAATAGAAGTTAAAGCATATTTAAAATTAGGCTAAAATTATGAATAAATAAAGAATGCATTCATAGTTAAATGAGCTTTAGTTTACGATATTGGGTTATAAATCAACTTTTAGATAATTTGAAGAAGAAACACTCAATCAGAATATAAATTCAAAGCAAGATCTTTACATTTTCAAATTTAAAGGTACAATCTGCAAACAAGAGGGCCAGAATGGCCCTGAAGCGCTCACCAGACAATCAGAGGAGAAGATTTTCAAAGTTTTCACAGTTTCACTATATGTTTCTATAGAAAACTAGCCGGCCCTGGGGCGGGCCAATTTTGACCCCAGGGGAATAATTTAGAAAAACTTGTAGGGGACCTGAACATGATGCTATGAGCCAAATATGAAAGCTGAGATTAACCTTCCAGTTTCAGAAGAAGATTTTCAAAGTTTTCTCAATATGTTTCTATTGAAAACTGCCCACCCCTGTGGCAGGGCCAATTTTAACCCCATGACCATACCTAATTTATATAACTTTTGTAGAGGACCTGAACATGATGCTCTGTGCCAAATATGAAAGCTGAGAGCCTTCCAGTTTCAGTAAAGAAGATTTTCAAAGATTTCACTATTTGTTTATATTGAAAACTGCCCACCCCTGGGGCGGGGCCAATTTTGACCCCGGGGCCATAATTTATATAACTTTTGTAGAGGACCTAAACATGATGCTATGTGCCAAATATGAAAGCTAAGAACCTTCCAGTTTCAGACGAGAAGATTTTCAAAGTTTTCACTATTTGTTTCTATTGAAAACTGCCCAACCCTGGGGCGGGGCCAATTTTGACCCCGGGGCCATAATTTATATAACTTTTGTAGAGGACCTGAACATGATGCTATGTGCCAAATATGAAAGCTGAGAGCCTTCCAGTTTCAGAGAAGAAGATTTTCAAAGATTTCACTATTTTTTTCTATTGAAAACTGCCCACCCCTGGGGCCGGGCCAATTTTGACCCCGGGGCCATAATTTATATAACTTATGTAGAGGACCTGAACATTATGCTATGTGCCAAATATGAAAGCTGAGAACTTTCCAGTTTCAGAGAAGAAGATTATCAAAGATTTCACTATTTGTTTCTATTGAAAACTACTCACCCCTGGGGCGGGGCCAATTTTGACCCAGGGGCCATAATTTATATAACTTTTGTAGAGGACCTGAACATGATGCTATGTGCCAAATATGAAGCTGAGAGCCTTCCAGTTTCAGAGAAGAAGATTTTCAAAGATTTCACTATTTGTTTCTATTGAAAACTGCCCACCCCTGGGGCGGGGCCAATTTTGACCCCGGGGCCATAATTTATATAGCTTTTGTAGAGGACCTGAACATGATGCTCTGTGCCAAATATGAAAGTTGAGAACCTTCCAGTTTCAGACGAGAAGATTTTCAAAGATTTCACTATTTGTTTCTATTGAAAACTGCCCACCCCTGGGGCGGGGCAAATTTTGACCCCGGGGCCATAATTTATATAACTTTTGTAGAGGACCTGAACATGATGCTATGTGCAAAATATGAAAGCTGAGAGCCTTCCAGTT
Source organism: Azorinus chamasolen (assembly GCA_963576725.1). Classification (NCBI taxonomy): domain Eukaryota; kingdom Metazoa; phylum Mollusca; class Bivalvia; order Cardiida; family Solecurtidae; genus Azorinus; species Azorinus chamasolen. The sequence goes on from OY755236.1 coordinate 4,413,974, forward strand.
TCAGAGAAGAAGATTTTCAAAGATTTCACTATTTGTTTCTATTGAAAACTGCCCGCCCCTGGGGCGGGGCCAATTTTGACCCCGGGGCCATAATTTATATAACTTTTGTAGAGGACCTGAACATTATGCTATGTGCCAAATATGAAAGCTGAGAACCTAGCAGTTTCAGACGAGAAGATTTTCAAAGATTTCACTATTTGTTTCTATTGAAAACTGCCCACCCCTAGGGCGGGGCCAATTTTGACCCAGGGGCCATAATTTATATAACTTTTGTAGAGGACCTGAACATGATGCTCTGTGCCAAATATGAAAGCTGAGAGCCTTCCAGTTTCAGAGAAGAAGATTTTCAAAGATTTCACTATTTGTTTCTATTGAAAACTGCCCACCCCTGGGGCCGGGCCAATTTTGACTCCGAGGCCATAATTTATATAACTTTTGTAGAGGACCTGAACATAATGCTATGTGCTAAATATGAAAGCTGAGAACCTTCCAGTTTCAGAGGAGAAGATTTTCAAAGTTTTACTATATGTTTCTATTGAAAACAAGGCACCCCTGGGGCGGGGTCAATTTTGACCCCAGGGGCATAATTTATATAACTTTTGTAGAGGACCTGAATATGATGCTATGTGCCAAAGATGAAAGTTGAGATCCCTGTAGATTCAGAGGAGAAGATTTTTTAAGGTTCAAATTGTTGACGACGGACGTCACGAACGACGAACGACGCACGACGCACGACGCACGCCGACGGACGACGGACAACGGGTGATCACAATAGCTCACCCTGAGCACTTTGTGCTCTGGTGAGCTAATAAAAATAGAAGTCAAAGCATATTTAAAATTAGGTCAAAATTATGAATAAATAAAGAATGCATTCATAGTTAAATTAGCTTTAGTTTACTTTTGATTTTACTTTTAATATATTGAATCTATATTAAGTGTACCAATGCAAACACGATTGAGCCAGATCATAAAATTGTGAAAATGATTTGGGCCTACCCTGTTTGTTAGTTAAGAAAAGGAATTGGTTAATTTTGGTTATACCATGTGTGCCTTTTTTTGTATAGAATGTGGTTCACCTAATAAATATTCATTATTTGTCAGTGAGCAAATAGATTAGAACCTGTTCAGATGGCTTTGTTTTAGAATCTGTATGATCTGGATCTATTCTGTTTGTAAAAAGATGTAAAAATATCCTCCTTGTGATAATACAACTTATGCTTTTAGTGAAAATCCGGTTATTACCATATTACCATATGCTTAACAACATAGTTATTTTATTACTTTTATTCAAATTGAAATTAAATATTTATACTTATTTCTTTTCTTGTATGTTTTATTCTCCCTTTCTATTGCTATGAAGTGCCATTTGTATATATAAATCCTTAATTAAATACATAATTTTTATTAAAGTGGGGTTTTGTCCATGTGGGGTATTGTCCTGCTGGGGTTTGGTCCTAGTGGGGAATTGTCCTATGGGGTTACGTCCTAGTGGGGTTATGTCCTAGTGGGGTTTTGCCCTACACCCCATGATGTCATCATTAATTTTTTATACATAAATATTCATGGAGTAAAGGGTAAAAAGCTTTAGGTGGTAATGCTTTAGAAAGATTAATTGTCCTGTATTAACTCTTTCCATGATACAATTATAAACACCTTTTCAAGTATTTGCAACAGAGTAGACCCAGATCAGACAGATCCTATAAGAGTCGTCTGATCAGGGTCTGTTCTGTTTCTTCCGCAGCATTTTACATGATAAATATATGATTCTACAGTTTTCGTCAATTAAAAAAAAGACTTTCTGGGAAAGATGTTATAAAAATTCAGGTAATACTATTCATGATGTCATTATTTCTTTTATACATGATAGTATTAAGCAGGAAAAGGGTTAATTGCCAAAGAGCCGTATTCCAAAGCTTGGATGTGATGTATCAACTTCCCCACCCCCTTTATCAGGGGAATAATCTGTCTAATTGTATAGTTCTCCATTATCGCCCTGTGGCATGCAAAAATTTGATCTTTAACTTGCGGAGTGAAATGTCATTGTGATTTGGTGTTTAATCTGAGTTTGTTTGCAGTGTATACCGGGTAAAGCCTAAATTTGAGAGCTGAATTTTCAAAATGGGATGGTCTTTCATTGCTTAACCCTTTCCCTGTTCAATATTCATGTAAGAAAAAATGACATCATGAATACCGGTATTTATTAGCTGTATTTTTATACAGACGTATGTACACTGGATGTTTTGTTATTGGTAGAAACTGTAGAGTTAGGTCTTTATAATTTCATAAGCAAACAGAACAGACCCTGATCAGACAGCTCCTATATTAACCATCTGATCTGGGTCATCTCTGTTTGCAAATGTGTGAAAAAGTGTTTATATAAGGGAAAGGGTTATAGCCCTTTACTCTAGGTTAAAGGTGGAGTTTATTCAGTATAAACATTACAATTTACAAATTAGGAATGACAAATGGTGCAGACCCTGATCAGGAGACTCCTAGCACGTTTTGCAAATGCCAGTGCACTTGTTCCTGAGGTATTCAAAAGCTTCATTCCTTCAGTGTCATGAAAACGGCCAGGTCTGTGATATCATATGCAAACAGTCGAGATCCAGATGAGACGTAACTCAGGATATATACAAATTGTTCGTCACTAGACTGTTTACAGTTAATTGTGTTAATAACTTAATAAAAAAGAAAGTGAATGAGCGCCTTACTCTAAAGCTTGAAGCAGACGCAAATGTGTCCAGCAGATGAGAATGCTAAACACTTGAAAGGTTTAACCCTTTAATGCTTAGTTGTCAAACTGGTGCAGTCCATCACTATTTAAAGGTAGAGATCATTCAATATCATAGGGTATGATTTGTGAGAGGAGTTTGAATGAAAACAGTGCAGATCCTGATCAGAGGGTTCCTAGACGAGCCCTCTGATCTTGGTCTACACTGTTTGCAAAATTAACAGTCAGCTTGTTTCCCCCATTTAAAAGGGTAAAATCAATATATATCACCTTTAGTTTGCTGACGGGTAAAGTACAAGAGGTAATTAGCATGACAGATTTATGTGCTCCTGCGAAACCTCAGACCTTGTCTGCTACAAGCTGGCATTTTCACTACTCTTAGTGAACTGATAGCATAATCATGTAAGAAGTGTGTATACTGTTCAACTGATAGAATTGTCTTGTACATATATAAGTGTCACTTTAGTTTGCTTTGTCATATAAAAAGTGTCATGAAAATGATGATGATGATGATGATGATGATGATGATGATGATGATGATGATGATGATGATAATGATGATGAAGAAGCAGTAACACCCCTATAAATTGGAATTTTAGTATAGAAGTAATGAGATCTTTTTTAAGGCAGGTGACTGCTTGTATTTTGCAAGATAAAAGGCATTCAGAAAGCTCCATTTGGAGCTTATTGTTTGACTTTCATGATGCATTAAGCTACCACCTGTTATAAAGACTGGCATTGATACAGAAGTTTTAATGTCCAGTTTAGTTATTTGAATGTGCACACTTTCAACTGTACTCACAGTTCTTCAGAGACGTTGTAAGAGTCTTTTATAAAATGGAATATTGATAATGAATTTATGACACTATGGCACATGGTAACTGAAATCAGATCTATATGTATACCATAAATCTATAAACAAACAGAGCAGATGACTCCTACAGGGTCTACTCAGTTTGCTAGTGCATGAAAAGGCGTTTGTATGAGGGAAAGGATTAAAACTGGCTTATGAGTAGACAAGTATGTCACATCTAGAGACTGATAAGTTTGTAAAATATTAATGTTTTCAACAGTTCATTGTTAGAGTGGAAAATGTAACTGACAGCTAGCGGCAAAACTGTGATTACCTGCGCAAACAGTTTAGATCCAGATGAGACCCAGCATAATGTGTCATCATGTCTCATCAAGATCCAAACTGTTTGGCAGTTTGACCATATTTTCGCAAAGAAATGAGTGAAATTTAATTTTAGAATTGAAGCAGATGACAATTATTGCAGACGAAAAATTACTTAGTGTGCAAGAGTTCGTTTGATTTTTTTTTTACACGGAAACGTTTGCATGAGATGGTTACCGATACAATTCTCACTAATCTTGATGTCGGGGATGGTTGCATTCTTGTTGATATATTACACTTTGAATGTGAGGCACACATGCAATGTCATTTGCAAACAGTGTAGACCCAGATCAGAGGGCTCCTAGAGTCTCTGAGCTCTCTGATCAGAGTCTGCACTGTTTGTCTTGCAAAATCCTCTTGCAAATTCAAGCTTTGATACTGGATGGATTGTACATGTACAATTAAACACTGATAGGCTATTCCACTCTGAAATTTCAGCATTGAATTGGTTAATTTCAGCAACAATGCATCTACCATTGGTGAAGAACAAAGGATACTTTTGTGGCAAAAATTTGAAAAGCGATATGGCAATGAATAGAGTGTGTTTAAAGTCAAAAAGCAGAAAATTTGCTTAGGCTTAAACTCTTAAGATGCTCCATCATTGTTTTAAACAGTCGAGTTGATTCAGAGTGGCAAAGTTTAATTTGGGAAAGTTTTCTGATTGGCAGACCCTGATCTGAGGGCTCATCATGAGCTCTCTAGATTTGTTCCTGTGGACCTTGGTCTACATTGTCTGCAGATGTTATTATAATTTTTCCTGCATTCATAGGGTTAAATAATTTGTCATTTTTGTTTAGGGTGTGCATTATTTACAATGGAATGCTTAACCCATTCCCTCATATTGACGCCTTTTGACGCCTCTGTTATTTATAAGTCTCTTTCTGAAACCATTGTGATAAATAGAGCATTTGTTCCATTGGAGCTGTCTGATCAGGGTCTACTCTGTTTGCAAAGGCATAGAAAAGAGTAAAGGTTTAAGTTCATTTCCTTTATATAAACACCTTTTCATTTATTTGCAAAGAGAGAAAACCCATAGCAGATGGCTTCTTTAAGAACCATCTGATCAGGGTTTGCTCTGTTTGCTAATGGAATTATATACAGTTGTACCTTTAACTTCTAATATGGCTACAATGTTTCACCTTCTGTATTTCATTATATTACTGATATGCCAATGAATATTCAGTAGGTGTTGACATTTGGACTAAATATAGAACAGGGAAAGGATTAATATTGCAAGCATTATAATGCACCAATTTATGATCTTTGTGAACAGTCAAGCAAATTGACATTTCATCAGGATATTTGACACCAAATGATTTTGGTTTTTCCCTTTCCTCCATAGGCTTTTTTTAGACACAACCTCTTTGAATGAATCTACCCAAAAGGAGCATTTTCTAGAGAAAAGTAAAATTTTAGAATTTTGTAGTTTGAAACCATTGTGATAAATAGAGCATTTGCTCTTATAGGAGCAAATGCTCTATTTATCACACTGGTTTTCAAGAAGTGGTTATTACAGAGGCGTAGAAAGGCATGTTTATGGAGGAAAGGGCTAAAAGAAATGAAAGGAAAACACATCTTTTGAATTGTAACAAATGCCAAGTTTTTGCAGATAAAAGTTTCCAGGTTTTTAAATTTCGGAGGTCCAGATAACATGCGTACATTTAAACATTTTCAAGAATAGCTCCTTTATTTCTCCACCAAATCATATAATGTGACACCTTTAGAAGTTTGCATGAGAACAATGGCAAAATCATGATCACTATTAAATGTCTTCTTCTTTTCTTTTCAGAGTACCCACCTACATCATTTACGCAAGTCCCCATGCCTGGCAGTCCAGCCACTGAGAGCAGTGAAAGCTTTAAGTTACTTATATGTAGATCTAATAGCAACCCTGCACCACAGTACCGATGGCTCAAAGATGGAAGGTATATCACCAATGGCAGCACTACCGGCTATAGTCATAGGATATCCCCTATAACAAGGTCCAGTGCGGGATTCTACCAGTGTGAGGCCAGGAACATGTATGGTGCAGTGCTCAGCCCCTCCGCTCATGTAGAAGTGGCATGTAAGTATTGTATATATCTCTATATTTGTTACATGATCAATATGTAGTCAAACCAATAATTGAAATGATAAAGGCAAGTGTTCCCATGAGAAAAAAGTTTGGATATGAAATGGCGTCATTGTATAGGTTGGTTACCAAACAAAGATGGCAGCTTAGCCATTTATTCAATGAATATTCATGTGAGAAATAATGTCACCATGGATATTAATTAAGTAATTGATTTTAAACACAGCAAATTTTACCCATGCCAGAAACTGTAGAGTTAAATCTATATAATTTCATAAGCAAACAGAACAGACCCTGGTCAGACGATCGACTCCTGCAGGGGCCATCTGATCTAGGTCTACTCAGTTTGCAAAGACATTAGAAAAAGATATGTTTATGGAGTAAAGGGTTAACGGGTTGATTGTATTATGGTAATGGCAGATGATACAGCAGAGTTTTGTGCATAAAAAATATAAAAACAAACTTCAAGCAAAATAGATTCCATTTCAATTTCACATTTGAAAATTAACCAGTCACAAACAATATTTGTTTTTAGCTTGTCTGTTTTTTTAAGAAAAATATACAAGCTATTGTCGTAACTGTTCCAGTGTCCGTGTTGTAGTCATTGTTGTCATTCGGAAACTTTAATCATAGCTATTACTTTGTTACTATTCATGCATATAGCATGACAATAATGATTGTGATTCAGTCTCATTTAAGCTGACACATCTATACACCAGGATTCAAATATTTAGTGTTTCCATTTTCCAGCATTACTGTAATTTAGCATTCTATGGTTGAAACAATAATAGAAAAATAACCTGTACAATCAATTAGAACATATAAAGCTATTCACTTATTGTGTGCAATTTTATTATTTTTCAGACATGGGAAATTTTGTTGGGACTGGAACGTCCATTTCACTTTCTGTCAATGAAGGTGGATTCCTGATTGTACCTTTGCCAAAAATTGAAAGCTTTCCTCCACCAACACTGACCTGGACGGAGGATGGTTTATTCATGATTACAGAGTACCTTAATCACCAGATTTTATTGAATGGGTCATTGCTGCTATTAGATAGGGGTATAGCAGGAAATTCGAAGAGCTATGAAGTTGAAGCTATCAATGGAAACACAGGTGGAATAACAAGGGGGCCAGTTTATACTATTACAGTAACAAGTAAGTTAGAGATTTATGGTTTTTCAAAATATCTATGTCTCCCCAAACAAAGTTAGGGGGGTGGGGGGGGGGGGGGGGGGAGGGACATATTATGTTTGCTACATGTCTTCTTCTTATTATCTATATTATTCCATAAACAAGCAGAGCAGACCCAGATCAGAAATCTCCTACAGGAGCTGTCTGCCATCTGGGTCTGACTCTGTTTGCCAAGGTATTCAAATGTGTATAGAGGTCTATGAAGTAAAGTGGGAAACATACATGTAGCTGGTGTTGTTTCTTTGAAGATCCGAGCTGGTTGTACATGCCATTCAGTTTTCAATTGACTGAGCGTCATTATTATTATCGGTTGAAGTCATTTTCCATTTATTCCCAGTCATACCAGGATTGAGCAGCCAGCCTCCCATTCTTGTTGCACCTCCTACAGACAGGATTGTACATGAGAACAGTCCTAAAGCTGAGTTTGAATGCGTGTTCAATGCGAGGTAAGTACGATAAATCTTATACTTACTATAACATGTAATTTGAAATCCACATTATCTCTGTCAGTGAGCTTAACCCTTTCCTCCATAAATACGCCTTTCTACGCCTCTGTAAAAATCACCTATTGAAACCATTGTGATAAATAGAGCATTTGCTCCTATAGGAGCAAATGCTCTATTTATCATAATAGTTTCAAACTACAAAATTCTTAAATTTTCCTTTTCTCTAGTTAATGCTCCTTTTCGGTACATTTATTCAAAGAGGTTGGATCTAAAAATAGTCTATGAGGTAATGGGTTAAATAGTGGAAGTTGATTGTATAGTATTTTGCTATAAAAGTGAGAAGTAATGAGTTTGGATTTTTCCTGTCAGGTTGCATAGAAATCATTTAACAAATATTTTCAACATTGAGGTATTGTATTTCTATTTCAGACCTGTTGATCAGGTACAGATAGCTTGGTACCGGGTACGTGATGATGGCAATAGGACTCGGATTGTAGGAACAGACAAGTATCTTCTGGGCCAGTACTCTCGGAGCCTCACCATTACTGGCCCCAACCCCATAGACAATGGGATGTACCAGTGTGAAGGAACAATGACAGGCTTTAATGACGTTGTTCATGGTTCTGCAAACCTTACTGTTTATGGTATGTATGGAGCAGCAGACATAGTAATGCATATTTTCCAATGCAGTAAAATCTCACTTAAACCATTTTCTCGTAGGCTTCGGGGTTTAGACGCAACCTCTCTTTTAATAAATCTACTGATAAGGAACATTGAATAGAATTCAGGAAAAGATAGAATTGTGTACAACTAAAAAGGTTGTTTCCATGCTCTGGATGATTCATTGTATTTGATTTCCATTACTCGGAGTGGTAAAAATTTTACCTGTGTAATTTTCAGAAGTATCACACTTCCTTCGTTGGCACTGACTGTTCGACTAGTGCTGGTCAGGTGACCTGGTTTGGTAACCATCATTCAACAGGGACGAGGGCCTGGAGTTACCCTCCGTCTACACACCTCTCCTCAAGTCAGGTGACCAAACCAGGTAACCTGACCAGCACTAGTCGAACAGTCAGTGCCGATGAAGGAAGCGTGATAGTTCCGAAAATTACACAGGTAAAAATAAAAATTGTTACCGCTCTGAGTAATGGAAATCAAATACAAAGAATTGTGTAGTTTTGAAAGCACTGTGATAAATAGAACATTTGCTATTATGGAGCAATGTTTCAAAAAGTGACTTATACAGAGGCGTCAGAAGGCATCTCGTATATGAGGGAATGGGTACTAACCGTTTACAAGATGAGTATTAACTGCCAATGTCGCATCTGTGATTACCTATGCAAACGGTTTGGATTCAGATGAGGAGCCAAGTAACTCGATATCTCATCAGGATCCAAACTGTTTGTTACTGTCACTATTTCTTGAAAAGTAAAACAAAGAATCAGAAATAGAATCAGAAATGCATTTTTTGAATCTATAATCCTTAAAATTATTGTTTGTTATTGTCAAGATAAATATGGTGATCAACAGTTAGTATCTATGTGTTTGTACCCATACTTTAGCTGTACATGTAGATGAATGGTGTGCAAAATGGATATTATTGAGGTTTTGCCTAATAGTTGTTCTGCTTCTGTTCTCTATAAAGACAATTTTATTTTGTGTTAACCTTTACTCCATGAGTATTCATATAAGGAATAATGACGTTATGAATATTAATTTGATTAAAATTTATAATAGCACAATGGACACAGAATAGTGGCAGAAACTGTAGAATCATATCTATATTATACCTTAAGCAAAAAGAGCAGACAGTTCAGATGGCTCCTACAGGATGTCTAGAAAAGTGTATCCATGCAATAAAGGGTTAAACAGTTTTGATCCGAATATCATTTCATATTAATTGGCATGTCATTTTGATCAAAATTATTTGCAATGTTTGTCCCAACATCATCCTTATTTCAGGCCTCGAATATTTCACTCGTTCGCTCGTAACTACGAGTGGAAAGTGGTGTAGGATGAGTAAAAATTTGGAAGTACATGTCCGACAGGATGAGTAGCTTTTTGGAGGAGAAATGATAATTTATCTGGAGCTGAAATTCTGGCCAACTCGCGTTTCAAACAGATGTTATGTACAATTGACATTCGAACCTCGTGGCTAGCTAAACGCTTGATTTCCTATAGCAAGTGCTCTTTGCTTGCTGACTGCACTGACTATGACGAGAGGAGGGGTTAAAGAGAAAACCTTGAAAAGAAAGGCATAGCAAAGATGGTATAAAGCCCCATCTATGCAAGTCCACATGTGTATCCACAATTTTTGATACTGTTCTAGGCCTGCTTTCGTTTTAACTACTCAATCGGATCAAAGTTATTTTTAAGTAATTTGACAGTATAACAGTGTTTGCCTGAACATGTAGGACGAGTTATTTTTCTGGAGGACGAGTAAGAATTCCGAATCGCTCATCCTACAGGACGAGTAACTTCTAGAGAAATTTTGAGGCCTGTATTGTTCAATTTTTTATCTTTTTTTTTAAAAAAATCTTTCTTCACAGTGAGTCCAACCTTTGTGGGTCAGTTTCCCACTGAGCTGACTCGAGACTTTGGACAGGAAGTGATCATGCACTGCCAGGCCAGTGGTGTACCACAACCCACCATACAATGGTATTTCAATGCCCTTGAAATATTCAAAGACTACAACTCAAGGTAGTGTAATGTTATGACATATATGTAAATAAGAAACTCACTAACCATTTCCCTGTTGAATATTCATTTAAGAAATACTGAGAATATTTATGTAAGTACTACTGACAATATTCATGTAAGTAATACTGACAATATTCATGTAAGAACTACAGACAATATTCATGTAAGAACTACTGACAATATTCATGTAAGAACTACTGACTATATTCATGTAAATACTACTGACAATATTCATGCAAGAGATAATGCCACCTTGATTGTTTATTTTCTGAAATTTTATAATAGCATAATTTTAGCTTGTCTGTTTCGAAGAAATCACGATTTCATAACCCCGGCGTTCGTGTCATCGTTGTCGTCGTACGAAATCTTAAAATTGACCATATTAACTTCTTCAATTTTTCATTTACAACCTTCAGTTTTGGTATGGATGTTTATCTTGACAATGATGATAGACGAGCATTGCACCCGCTTGCGGTGCTCTTGTTATATACACATGCAATTTTGTATATGTATACAGGCTTTTTTTGGTAATGTTAAATAATGTAGAGTCAGATCTGTTATGCTTTCATAAGCACACAGAGCAGACCCGTATCAGACACTTCTGATCTAGGTCTACTCTATTTGCAAAGGTATAATAAAAAGCATTTGTGTGAAGGAAAGGGATGATCAATAAAACTCAGACAACTTGGATCCAGATCAGACAGTAATATAAGTTTGGTCTTGGAGGAAGCTGCTAAGTCCATACTTTAAAGTACAGTAGAGCCTGTCCTAAGCGGTCATTCATTTGTTGAAAAGCAGGTGGTTGCTTAATGCGGGACAAAAGTAACACAGAAAGCTTTCTGCATTACTTTTGACCTGAATTAAGCTCCCACCTGCCTTACAGACCCATAATTAGACCTAGACATAGACAGCCACTTATGGCAGGTTCTACTGTATTTGCTGTCTGTAAAGCGTTTGTGTGCTTCAGTTCTATAACTTGTTTTTTCATCAGAACTTCTCCTCAAAGTAGATTATTAGTATAATTTTGCTGATTTTGAAGGGCTAAAGTTTCTGAGACTTTAGGCACTGGAATAGTATGCATGCAAGAATTAAGGAGATCAAAATTGGTTTGAATTAATTTTTTTTAACCCTTTTCTCTATAAATATACACCTTTCAATGCCTCTGTAAAATCACCTATTGAAACCATTGTGATGAATAGAGCATTTGCTCCTATGGGAGCAAAAGCTCTATTTATCACAATGGTTTCACTGTACAACATTTTAAAATTTTCCTTTACTCTAGTTCATGCTTCTTTTCGGTAAATTTATTCAAAGTGGTTGAATCTAAAAATAGCCTATGAGGGAATGGGTTAAATTAAGATGTATGGGGAAACAAAGAAATAGGATCTAACAAAATGATAATTTTTTACCTGCTGTTAAGTATTTCGTTGCATACAATGCTTCTACATTATGTTATATGTGACCTTATGTGACATCATCAATTCAAGATTTATATTGGAGTACGATTAAGACTAAATACATGTAGTGCTGTTGATATTAAATCTAAGAAAAAAACCCTCTTCAAAGTCATGTAAGAAATAGAATAATTGTTTATGCTGGTGCATGATTGAAATTCATTTCACTTGTGAACATGATATTTATCATCAACATCTGTTTTTAACACAATGCAATAAATCTCTATCACACACGGAAACAAACAAATATCCTCTAAATCATAGAGCAGCAAATTTCCATTTTATTCTTGTTTAATACAAAAACGGATTAGGCTTAATGCCGTAGTTCAATCGTAAACACTTAAGAAGATTACAAGGTCAATTGTTATTATTGTTAGGCATATCCTATTCAGATTCAAACCCTGTGGTCAGTGTTATTTGCTTAACCTTTTCCCTGTTTTATGTTAATTCCAAATTTCAATACCTACTCAATATTCATCGACACAATAGTTATAATAAAGATATAGAAGGTGGTATATTGTAGACATTTTAGAAACTAAAGAAACATATTTATCAAATGTCTATTAGCAAACAGAGCAGATGCTGTTGGATCTGGGTCTACTCTGTTTGCAGTTGCGTGAAAAGGCCTTTTACCTCATGAGCGTTCATTTATCTATATAATTCTAGAAGCAAACAAAGCAGGCTTCTACAGGATCTACTCTGGGTCTGGGTCTACTCTTTTTGCAAAGGCATGAAAAATTGTCCCTATCAGATAATGGGTTAGTCCCTTTAACCCTTTCCTCCATAAATGCACCTTTCTACGCCTCTATAAAAGTCACCTTTTGAAACCATTGTGATAAATAGAGCATTTGCTCCTATAGGGGCAAATGCTCTATTTATCACAATGGTTTCAAACTAAAAAATTCTAAAAAATATATTTTCTAGTTAATGCTCCTTTTCGGTAGATTTATTCAAAGTGGTTTGATTTAAAAATAACCCATGGAGGAATGGGTTAATCCTTATCCTGTTTTATATGTACATGTACATAAGAAATAATAACATCGTGTATATTTATTAGCAGAATTTACAATTCTAACAGTTTCCTTTTCTCTAGTAAATGCTCCTTTTCGGTAGATTTATTCAAAGAGGTTTGGTCTAAAAATAGCCTATGGGGTATTGGGTTAATAGTGATTAGACACCTCCAAACAGTATGGTTCTTTGTAGTTTAAACTTTAATCCATTAATATGTATGCAAGAAATAATGATATCATGAATATTAGTTAGATTAATTGCTACAATAGCACTAGTCTTGGACAAAATTATTTTGGGCCATGTCAGAGACTGTAGAATCATATCTATAGTATATCATAAAAAAACAGAGCAGACCCTGATCAGATGACCTGGAGGAGCTGTCTGATCAGGCCTGCCATTATCCTGCCTTTCATAGAAATAATTGCCAGTATACACATAGGAACATACTGTTTGAGATAACAAATACATGTATGCAAAAAGGGCGGAGTTAAACTCATAAATATTCATTGAGTAAAGGGTTACTCTTCTTTTGAACTATAATACCTAATGAATATTGATACAAAAATGCATGACTTCATTTACATTCCCTCATATGCTATTTTTAGATTCGGCCTCTTGGAATAAATCTACCGAAAAGGAGCATTAACTAGAGAAAAGGAAACTTTGAGAATTGTGTAGTTTAGAAACCATTGTGATAAATAGAGCATTAATTTTGCTCCTATGGATAATGCAAATGCTCTATTTATCACAATGGTTTCAAGGAGTTACTTTTACAGAGGTGTAGAAAGGCGTGTTTATGGAGGAAAAGATTAATTGATTTTCTATCATGGCCAATGGACACAGGAATGTTTTTGCCATTTCAGAAAATTTATAATAAGATATGTATTATTCCATAAGTAAACAGCAGAACCTGATCTGAGTCTGCCCTGTTTGCATTAATGTCTTACGAAGCTAATGGTAAAGTTTATTGTTTTACATTATGCTTTGCAGTAGCTACACTCTCAATGCCAACAACTCGCTGACAGTTTCCCAACTGGATCAGGAACACGCAGGCGTGTACCAGTGCTTTTTGCGGAACGATGTTGGTGAGGCCTCAAAGTATACACGGCTCAAAGTCAACAGCTCGCCACCACAGATGGTTACCCCACCCACAGACCTTACTGTCGTGGAGAAAGCAGAAGCACGTTTAACATGTGAGACCAAAGGAGCACCAAAACCTGTGGTCACATGGAAGAAAGGTACGATCTTGCTAAAAAGTTAAAATTATGCTAAATTCACATTGTAGTATTCTCTTCTCACTATCCCTTGGCATGTGGTAGAAGATTTGTAATGCACTACATGATCAGCATTTCAAACAATTTGGAATCTTATCAGAGATCTGACTGTTTTGAATTGTTATCAGGAACTCTTGAGAGGTCAGTCTGTCTGTTTATCTTTTCTTCTTGTCCGTGCTATTTCTCAGCAACAGTTCTATCGAAGGATTTGAACAAATCTTTGTTATCAAGAGAAAATGACTTTTCTATGTTTTAACACTTTACTCCATAAATATGCCTTTCTATGCCTTTGCAAACAGAGTAGGCGTACATCAGATGGCTCCTATAGGAGCTGTCTGATCAGGGTCTGCTCTGTTTGCTTATGATATAATATAGATATGATTCTACAGTTTCTGCCATTGCCACAAAATCCTGTGTCCATGTGCTATCATAACAAATCAAATTAATCTTAATTAATATTCATGACATCATTATTTCTTGCATGAATATTCATGGGGTAACGGTTAATACGATGTTCTGTTCTGACGATTGTTTACAGATGGCCCTTTGATTATTCAACACATCAATCCGACAGGTACTTGTGTGAGGGTACTAATCACATTCAGTAATAATTGTAGTTTTTGAAACAAATATTATTAGATTGTCTAAAAACATATTGGCTCCAGGTGGTCTGCATAAGTTGTCAGAAATAAACTCTTAGCATACAGGAGTTAAGCCTTTACTACATGAATGTTCATGTTAGAAATAATTACATCATAAATATTAATTAGATTAATTTTTAAAATGGCATATTAACCCTTTCCCTCATATAAACGTGTTTTCACGCACCTGCAAACAGAGAAGACCCAGATCAGACGGCTCCTAGAGGAGCCGTCTGATCAGGGTATACTCTGTTTGCTAGTGGAATTTGAAAGATCTGTTTATTTTCTTTCTAAAATTGCTACAATGTTCCACCTTCCATGTTTCATTATAACTATTTCCTCCATGAATATTCAGTAGGTATTATTGAAATTTGGACTAAATATAGAACAGGGAAAGGGTTAATATGCAGCCTATTCAAAGTATATTACCAATTTCACCATAGAATACAAACACAGTAGTTTTGCACATCGTTGTTAAAATATTGTTGATCTTTCATATTGATTTTGATTCTGTTTGTTTTCACAGCTACTTCATCAGGTTTTCAAACTGTAGTAGAGTCTGGCAGAATACGCTTGTTTGATACGGGAGAGTTGTTTTTCTTGTCTGCGCTGACGCAGGATTCTGGGACGTATACTTGTAATGCTTCTAACAGTAAAGGACACATCAGCGCATCAGCGACACTCAGTGTATATAGTAAGTGGAGATTGTAAAGATTACTTAACCCTTTACTGCATAAAGACGCCTTTCTACACTTTTGCAAACAGAGTAGTCCCAGATCAGACGTCTCCTGTAGGAGCCTTCTGATCAGGGTCGGCTCTGTTTGCTTATGATATAATATAGATATAATTCTACAGTTTCTGTCATGACGAAAAGTCATATCATAACAATTAATCTAATTTATATTCATGATGTCATTATTTCTTACATCAATTTTCATTGAGTAAATGGATAAGCTAATTAGTATTCATAAATACATTATTTTTTAACTAAATATTCATGGTGTTGCAAGCTAACTTGAAAAAAGTTAAATAGTTCACTTGTATATTTCCTTATTACAGTTAAGACTGAAATCATCCGACCTCCTCAGAACAAACAAGTGGTCAAGGGAGCAACTGCTCAGTTCGAGTGTGGGGTTACTCATGACTCCAACATCGTGGTCACATGGCAGTGGACGTTCATAAGCCGACAGACCAATGTGGAGCAGGTGATTGTAGATGACATGTTTCGCACAATCAGTGATGACGGTACCCTGACAATCAGAAGCTGTGGTTCATCGGATATCGGGGACTACACATGCCTGGTCACATCAGCTGGGGGAAATGACAGCCGGACTGTCGCCCTAGAAGTTATTGGTAAGTTGTATGGCACCATTGTAGGTAAGATAAATAGGAAGAAAATCTTTGTTAACCCTTTCCCTGTTCTATGTTTATTCCAAATTTCAGTACCTAATGAGTATTCATAGACAAAATAGTTACAATAAACTATGGAAGGTTGGACATTGTAGCCATTTTAGAATCTAAAGAACCAGAACTTTCAAATTCTATTAGCAAACAGAGCAGACCCTGATCAGGTCTACTCTGTTTGCAAATGCATGAACACATGTTTATATGAGGGAAAGGGTTAACGTTTTACCCCATGAATGATCATGCAAGAAATATTTACATCATGAATATTAATCCTTCGCTTGCTGAATTTTAAAATACATTTCTCCTTCTTTACCCATGCCCTGTTGTATAATTACATACATCGTCACTGTGTACAAGTATTTTGCTGTGCAATCACTGCTGTGGGGTGCACGGTTTGCACAATCAACTTGTAAATAGTGCAGACCCTGATGAGACAGCTCCTGCAGGAGCTGTCTCATCTGGGTCTTCACTATTTACAGGTAGGTATATTGACGCAAATGGCAAGTGAAGGGTTAAAAAGATTAATTTATATGATGACGCCTGAACATGAAAAATGTTTGATCATTTCAGAAACTGTTGAATCATATCTATATTGTTTCACAAGCAAATAGACCAGACCCTGATTAGAAGACTCCTATCTGGTCTTAGTCTACTCTGTTTGCAAAGACATAGTAAGGTGCATTTATGGAGTAAAGGGTTAAAATCTCTGCCAAGCTTTATCTTATAGGTGATTCTAAAGAGTACGAGAAAAATCAATGTAGCTTGGACATAAGAGATCTGCATAGATCAGTACTCCTCTTTATCACATTACTTTGCTGTCTCCCGGTTAATATAACCATCACATAATTTTATGCCCCCGCTTTTTACCCTTGTCCGTATGTCTATATGTCCGTCCTGTAAAATTTTCATCAAAGATTTCTTGGCTTGTGTATGGTGCAGTGATTTGATATTTGGTCTGAAGCATAATCCTAGTGAGTTGTACTGTCTGTCATTCAGCAGGGGCATCTATTCCAAAGGACAAATTTTCTTTTATTTTATGTCTAACATTTGTAATATAAGATGTGACGTCACATGAATACTAAGCATCTTTGTTATACATTAAAGCACACAGTCATGTGGACTGGTACAAAACCCATTTTTCTTGCATCTTTGTGTTCAATAGTAAATTTTTGACAACTTTTCCATGTTTGCATGGACTCATCTTGAAGTTATATAAAAAATGAGCGAATCATGTGGTAAAAAGAATCTGATTCCTGTTATCATTTATCGCAAATGACAATTCATGATAGAACATATATATATAACACAACACTGATAATCAGGCAGGTGGAGACTACTCTCAGCAATTCTTTAATCGTGTCCCTTATACAAATGCTTTTTGAACACTTTTGCAAACTGAGTAGACCCAGTTTAGATGGCTATACTGTAGGAGCCAGTTTACCTGGGTCTGCTTGGTTTGCTTATGAAATATTATAAATCTTGATTCTATAGCTTCTTCCATAGTTGATAGTTCTCTTTGTTCATGATGCCATTATTAATTCAGCTAGTTAATTTATTCATACATTATTTCTCACATGAATATACATGAGGGACAAGTAAAATCTTAGGCATTCTGTTTGAAATTTGTTCTTTGCAACTTTTTATCTTGCGTTAACCCTTCTCTTGCTAAATTTTAAAATACATTTCTCCTTCTTTACCCATTACATATATCTTCACTGTGTACAAGTATTTCTCTGTGCAATCACTACTATGGAGTGCACTGGTTGCACAATCAACTTGTAAATAGTGCAGACCCTAATGAGACAGCTCCTGCAGGAGCTGTCTCATCTGGGTCTTCACTATTTACAGGTAGGTATATTGACGTGAATAGCAAGTGAAGGGTTAATTTGCTTAGCTCCTGCTTTGGCAGGGTGATACTTTTGCGATCGTTTCTTTATTGTGTACCAATATGTCTATCTGTCTGTTCATTAAACAAACCATAAACATTTTTCTAAACTAGAATGATGAGCATTTGCATTACTATTATGATTCTTTTGTCCCCAGAATTGCCTGGCCTACCAGTGATCAAGTCAGTTCAACTTCATCCCACAGATGTGAGGGGTGTTATTGTCACCTGGAACCCAACATATGATGGAAACACACCCATTTTGCGATTCAGCATCCAGTACAGGGAGACAATTTCAGAAGCAGGTATGCAACAACACTCATACAGAAGCCTGAATGTTCCCCAAAATTATAAGGTTGGGTTGGGGGGGGGGGGGTGGGTAGGAAATCAGGAAAAGATAAACAACTGATTTCATTTGATGGTTTTTTAAATATATTTAATCTGTCTTATCACCGATTTTTGTTTGTACCAGATACACAGAACTCGTTAATGATTAATGATCTATGATCAATTTTAACTCATTAATAGTCTATGATCAATTTTAACTTGTTAATGGTCTATTATCGATTTTAAGTCATGGAATCTATGAATATATTATGTACATGACATTGTATTACCAATTCTAAATCATGGAATCCGTTACTGTTGTATGTGATATAGGTTATTTATTACAATTACCGGTAAATATTTCTATCTATAGGCTCTTGCCCTTCTTTGAGAATATTGCTTCCCATATTATTGGTTTCTACATATACAATGTACATTGTATATTGACTATTAATGTTTGGAGAGTTGCATTTTAGTGGGTCATTTATTGTGACTGCTGATATCAGACTGGACTTACACTAACCCTACACCTTTCTATGCCTTTGACGACCGAGTGGACCCAGATCAGATGGCTCCTGTAGTAGCCATTAGATCAGGGTCTGCTCTGTTTGCTTATAGTATAATATAGATACGATTCTGTAGTTATTACTTTAGTAAAAATTTCATGACTTTTGTGTTAATATGCCATTTTAGAAATTAACCTAATAAAAATCATAATGTATTTTAGGTTTATGGTCAATATTTTTTCTCTCATTTAACCAGGAGTGAATGATGACTCCACCTGGGTAACATACAGCACAGACATAGCTGCAACAGACAGATCCACTGTTGTTACGGGCTTGAAACCAGCTAGGTTCTACCAGTTTCGTGTATTGGCAACCAATATAGTTGGGGAAGGAGGACCAAGTGTACCAAAGCCAAACATCCCCATTGAAATGCCGCAGCAACGTAAGACAGTGTTTAATCAGGATAAATGTTATCACTTAATCCTTTCCTCCATAGGCTATTTTTAGACTCAACCTCTTTGTATGAATCTACCCAAAAGGAGCCTTTATTAGAGAAAAGTAAAATTTTAGAATTTTGTTGTTTGAAACCATTGTGATGAATAGAGCATTTGCTCCTATAGGAGCAAATGCTCTATTTATCACAATGGTTTCATTAAGTGACTTTTACAGAGGAGTAGAAAGGCATATTTATGGAGGAAAGGGTTAACCCTTTCCCTCATATAAACACCTTTTCACACATTTGCAAACAGAGAAGACCCATAATTGCTTCTATATGATTCTACAGTTTTTGCCATGGCCAAAGCTTCCGGTGTACACGTAACATTCTAAAAAGTGATCTATGTAATATTCCTGATGTAATTATTTCTAACATAAATATCCATGACAAAGAGACCAGCCGCGTGGCTCAGTGGTAGAGCGTCTGTCTGTGGTACGGAAGGTCGTGGGTTTGATCCCTGGCCGCGACAGACCAGAAGTCGTTAAAAGTTAGTACTAGTAGCTCCCTTGTCTACGCTCGACATTAAAAGGGTAGTTCTAGGACTGGTCGGCCCGGTGTCAGGATAATGTGACTGGGGGGTGCCCTTGCCATGTGCCAGCTGCAGGGGGCATTCCAGTGAGGCAGCACTATAACTTGTCTCAAGCTGGTGCGGTCTGCAAATAACTGAAATACTGTTAGTTGGACGTAAAACCCAACTCACTCACTCATGAAAAAGGGGGTTTAGAGACAATTATTAACCCTTTAATCCATAAATACACTTTACTATGCCTTTTCAAACAGTGTAGACCTAGATCAGACTGCTCCCGTAGGAGACATCTGACCAGGTTTTGTTTACTTATGGCATAATATAGATATGGTTCTACAGTTTCTACTTTGGCTAAAAAATTTCCATGTGCATGTACCATTATAGAGTTGAATTTCATTTATATCCATCTTGTCATTATTTCTTAAATTAATATTCATGGAGAAAAGGATTAAGTAAAACTGATCACACTTGTTGTACAATTACTTTTATAACCATTAACTTTGAATGATTTGTAAGATGGTGATACATTTATTCATACAGCTCCAAGCAGTCCACCTGATAATTTCTACGGTGCTGAAGCCACAAATAGATCAATTCGTCTAACATGGCAGCCTCCGGACGAGAGTGCTAGAAATGGCCCACTACTTGGGTATACAATAAGATACAAACCAGCAGACTACCCAGACCAGAGTCTACAGCAGATCAATGTTACCAATGGAACAAACCTCCTTGTCAACCCTAGATATGAGCTGTTTGGTTTGGATTTCTTCACAGAGTATCAGATTCAGATAGCAGCATTCAACGCCAAAGGGGTCGGCGTGTTCAGTGACTTTATAAGAGTAAGGCTTCATCATTTATATTTATCATCATCTATGGTCAATTTTGTTGTTTAATATGCTTAATGTTTAATGTTTTTCGTCTTGATATGCGTCCTGTTATGTTTTGTCTTGTGGCTTTACCGTTTCTTGTTTGATGGTGTTTGGTGCGGTGTCATTTCGTGTGTGGCTCTCCCAGTTTGACTATTTTTCCATATTCATCATTTATAAAGACTTAGCATAAAACTGTTGTTATTACAATGTTTGGCAGAAGTAATTGAAATGTTTGGGAATTGTTTGGTTCAAGATGTACAGTATATTATTTGACACAGGGCTACAGATTTGACACAGGGCTACAGATAACGATGCATACCCAAATACACATACTAAGATTGTCATTTCTCCAGCAAACCTTATACTGTGATCACTCTTTAGAATCGTCTCTTCAAGATGATTCTAAAGAGTGATCACAGTGTAGGGTTTGTTGGAGAAATAAAGAAGTTATTCTTGAAAATGTATAAATTTATGCATCTTATCAGGACCTAAGTGACAATTGTTACTTTCACTGGGTTATAACATGTCATAGTAGGTGTGTAGTTATACATCTTTGGACATAGGATTATGAACATATTTATTCTTGATGTGTTTTATGGTTAGTATATCCACAGTTTCAACTTGGGTCACACTATTTCTGTCAGATTGTTTAAGAAATGGAAATTGTATAATAGAACATATATCTATATACTGCAATTAAAAAACAGAGTGGCTTTCAGTTATAGGATGTCAGTGTCAAGGTCAAGGTCATGAAATTCTAAGTATGGTATTTAACTCATTCCCTCATTGGTTGTTTTTAGATCCAACCTCTTTGAATAAATCAACCCAAAAGGAGCATTAACTAGAGAAAAGGATTGATTTTAGAATTTTGTAGTTTTGAAACCATTGTGATAAATAGAGCAAAATTTATGCTCTATTTATCACAAAGGTTTCAAGAAGTGACTATTACTGAGGCGTAGAAAAGCGTAATTATGGAGGAAGGGGTTAACATACTCGCCTTTTTAATTTTAGGTATACACACAGCAGGGTCGGCCTACAGAAGCTCCTAAATCTCTGGAGGCCAGGACTATCAACTCAACAACCATCCAGCTTACCTGGCTTTCACCAAGCCCGCAGTTTATAAATGGAGTTAACCTTGGTTATAAGTTGTTTGGGAAAAGGACTGGCATGTCCAAGTATGAGTTTGAGGTGCAGGTGGCCAGTGATGACACCGATCCAACTGGGCCACAGTCCACTAACCTAACTAAGTAATTTTGATTAATCCTTATGCTGCTGAAACAATTAACCCTTTCCTTCATATAAGCATCTTTTCACGCATTTGCAAACAGTAGATCCAGATCAGAATGATGGCTTCTATTGAAGCTGTCTGATCAGGAAATGCTCTGTTGGCTTATGAAATTATAACAGATCTAACTCTACAGTTTCTACACAGTAAAACCTTTCTATAGCGGCCACTAAATTACATCAAGTATTTTGTGTTAAAGGCAGGTGGCTGCTTAAAGCAAGGTGAAAGTAAAACAGAACACTCCTATAGGATAGTTCTATTTAACTTTCACCTTGCTTTTAGCAGTCACCTGCCCTAAATACTAACTAATTAACACAATTTAGTGACCGTTATAGAGAGGTTTTACTGTATCACATAATTCTGTGTACATATGCCATTATAAAAGTTCCGCTAATGGATATTCATGATGTCCTTTTTTCCTACATGAATATTCTTCAGGGAAATGGTTAATGTCTGTTCAAAGTGTCATCTGGAGCAATTATTGTGTACTGTCAATTCTTTCAAGCTTTTGTAGCTCTTTATAATTGACTGCTTGTCATATACAGTACAGTCTATCATCATTCAGATCAAATCTGTTTTGCAATATTTAATGGCAATCAAATCAAAGTTGGCTAAAAAGGGTTATAAATGAATATTTGGGATATATTAACCCTTTCTCTTATATAAACGTGTTTTCATGCGTTTGCAAACAGAGTACACCAGAGTACACTCCTAGAGGAGCTGTCTGATCAGGATCAGCTCTGTTTGCTAATGGAATTTGATAGATCTGCTTCTGAACTTTCTAAAATGGCTACAATGTTTCACCTACCATATTTCATTATAACTTTTTAGTTCATGAATATTCAGTAGGTATTAAAATCTGGAATAAACATAGAACAGGGAAAGGGTTAATGCAGGAAGTTACTAACTGCAGAATGATTGTAATACAGGATCGTTTAGGATCTATCTGCCCGACATCCTGCATTAAAATACCACTTGCAGTTCTTTTTCCTAGGTTGTTGTATGGCGGTTTTGTACAGCTAGATTTTACTGTTGTATTTTATGTTCATTTCATGTTGCAATGCTATTTTCCATTTATGTCTTTTTTTCTAATCTGATTTAAATCAATTTTAGTACTTGGTTGTGTTTCTTTAAAGAATGCTTATGCCAGCAGATTAAAAACTATAGGACTAATTTTAATCAGGGGAACCCACCTTGCAAAAAGCATCCCTAGATGTCATCTAGATGTCATCTGAAATAAATGATATTACTTTGTAATGCTTTATGTTGATTGTTGGAAATATTGAATATTGAGTATTTTTGTTCCATAATTATATATACCCGGTACTTCTTAAAAAGTTGTTTGTCTAATAAGTAAGTGGATATGCATCATCTGTTTCAGTCTACTGAAGTACACAGAGTATACATTGACAGTCCTATGCTTCACTATACAAGGAAATGGTCCCACAGCACCACCTGTGATGAAAAGGACGGCTGAAGATGGTTTGTACAGGCAAAGCCTGCAGTTATTGATCTTTAACTTGATGAATATTTCTGTAAGAAATAATAACTGTATGAATATTAATTAGTTACATTTTTATAAGGGAAATATGGTTAGATTTTTAAATGGCTTATGATATACATTGTACTCTCAAATAAATCTGTATTGGGTAAGGTGAACATTTAATAAAGTGACAAATCACCCAAAAGCAACATTTCAAGTCAGACATTTGGTAGCTTATGGATGCACCAAAGTAATTCAGAGGCTGCAACATATGGTTCCTTCATTTCTTACTGCATTATGCATTCAATTGTTCACTTAACCCATTCCCTCATAGTGACACCTTTTGACGCCTCTGCAAAAATCACCTATTAAAACCATTGTGATAATGAGCAAATGCTCTATTTATCACAATGGTTTTAACCTACAAAATTCTAAAATTTTCCTTATCTTGTTAATGCTCCTTTCGGTAGATTTATTCAAAGTGGTTAGATCTAAAAATAGCCTATGAGGTAATGGGTTAAGAGAGGTTTTGCTCTTCAGTAATTATTCCAAACCCTTTGAATGCTTGAAATTTAAAAATGAGATGGTCCCCCATTGTTTAACCCTTTCCCTCATATAAACGTGTTTTCACGCATTTGCAAACAGAGTAGACCCATATCAGACGGCTCATAGAGGAGCCGTCTGATCAGGGTCTACTCTGTTTGCTTATAGAACTTGATAGATATGTTTCTTTGCTTTCTAAAATGTCTACAATGTTCCACCTTCCATATTTCTTTATAACTTTTTTGTCAATAAATATTCAGTAGGTATTGAAATTTGAAATAAACACAGAACAGGGAAAGGGTTAACTAGTTATTCGATTCAGTATAAAAGGGCATAATTTACAAGAGGATATTGAATGACAAACAGTATAGACCCTGATCAGAGAGCTTCTCTAGGAGAGACCCTTTCCCTCATATAAACATGTTTTCATTCATTTGCCAGCAGAGTAGACCCAGATCAGACAGCTCCTATAGAAACTGTCTGATCAGGGTCTGCTCTGTTTGCTAATGGAATTTGAATCATCTGTATCTTTACTTTCTAAAATGGCTACAACGTTTCAAATTATAACAATTTTGTCCATGAATATTCAGAAGGTATTGAAATTTGGATAAAACATAGAAGAGGGAAAGGGTTAATTGTTTGTAATTGTTGGTACACTTGCTTGCCTCTTTCAAAGGGTTGATCTTGGCTATGTACTTTCAAATTTCACATCACTTACAGTTATTGCTTTTTTTCTTCTTTGTAGTTCCATCTCAGGTTGGCAGTTTGAACTTTATGAATATTAGAGACACATCACTCAAAGTCAACTGGACAGAGCCTACTGAGAAAAATGGCATCATTACTGGTATGTGTTAAACATTCTCACTTTTTTGTGTCGCCTACTTCTGCAGAGTGATGCTTAACCCTTTCCCTGTTCTATGCTTATTCCAAATTTCAATACCTACTGAATATTCATTAACAAAATAGTTATAAAGAAATGTGGAAGGTGGAACTTTGTAGATATTTTAGAAAGCAAAGACCCAGATCTATCAAATTCTATTAGCAAACAGAGCAGACCCTGATCAGACGGCTCCTCTAGGAGCCGTCTGATCTGGGTCTACTCTGTTTGAAAATGCGTGAAAACATGTTTATATGAGGTAAAGGGTTAATCCTTTACTCCATAAATACGCCTTTCAATGCCTTTGTATTGAGAGCAACCCCAGATCAGACGACTCCTATGGTCAGGGTATGCTCTGTTTGCTGATGTCAGCATATAGGTATAATTCTATAGTTTCTGTCATGGCAAATAATTCCTGTGTACATTTGCTATTTTGACAAATAATCTAGTTATAGTTCGATTTTGACCCATGAGCTGTGACCTTTAGGACGAGTCCACCCGTGGAGGTAAAACGCGTCACAAACCATGTATTTGTTCCGGAGTTGCCTGTGGTTATACAGACCTGTAATAAAGCATATATATATAGTAGAACCCCTCTAAATGCGACTACTTAATGAATAATCATGGGTGTCTTTATAAGCAAGTGGTTGCTTAATGCAGCACAAAAGTATTGCAGAAAGCTCCTCTTGGAGCTTTCTGCATTACTTTTGTCCTGCATTAAGCTACCACCTGCATCAAGCACCCAGAATTATACCCATTTTAGATGTTCATATTGGCGGGGTCTGCACGATTACTATGAGCTTCGTGTGACAATCATTGTCCACTTACCCATAAATTAGAATGGTTGCAACTTCTATAAATAGAAAAGTGCAGTCTAGGCTCAGCGCTCGAAATCGAACTATAACAATCATGATGTCATTATTTCTCTCATGAATATTCATGGATAAAGGGTTAAGGATCATTTATCCTTTGCCTGTCCTTCTTTCATGCTTTTTGCGTCACGTCTTCCTGTTACACATATTCCTTTGAACATACTTGTTTGGTTTGAACCAGATTTTTGTTTTATAGCAGGTTGGTTTGCAGCAGTCAGCCAGGTATCAAACAATGATTTTCAAAGGATAACATTAAGTAGAATGAATACATACAAATAGCTCGTATTTAGCCGAAGAATGGGATTGCATCTGGGATATCTTGGAATGAGGATTTTGGTCACTACTTCTAACTGTAGGAATAAATTTCCACTTGATAATGATAGAAAAAGTGGTATATAGATACATTTTGATATACCTTGTATGGAGACAGATGTTGGGACTGCATTGGAGTGATCTTGTGCTACGGGCAAGGTTAACCCTTCGCTTGCTGAATTTTAAAATACATTTCTCCTTCTTTACCCATGTCCTGTTGTATAATTACATATATCTTCACTGTGTACAAGTATTTCACTGTGAAATCACTAGGGCTGACTATTGGGGCCAGTTTTGACTATTGCAATACTATTGCTATTGCTGAAAGTACTATTGCGATACTATTGCTATTGCAGGAAACTATTGCAATACTATTGCAATAGTTATTGCCAAGATTTGAAAACTTGTAAATGCAAATTTGCACAGTGTATGATATAACTTTGCTGTAAATACTTACTAAAAAACGTTTGTGGAAATTATTTAAAATGAATTGGGCTTTGCCACTTGTGTTTTACCGCTTTTGTTTTTAACAAACTCGATCTCTGCGATGGTCGACGCCATCTTGAAAACACAGTGCCAATTATATGAAAGAACTATTGAAACTATCGATAGTCAGAGCAACTATTGCAATAGTCTATCATCAATTGGAAATAACTATCGATAGTGTAACTGAGATAGAGAACTATCACGATAGTGCGATAGTTCTATGTATTGTTACACCACTAGAAATCACTGCTGTGGAGTGCACTGGTTGCACAATCAACTTGTAAATAGTGCAGACCCTGATGAGATAGCTCCTTCAGGATCTGTCTCATCTGGGTCTTCACTATTTACAGGTAGGAATATTGACGTGAATAGCAAGCGAAGGGTTCATGTTACTACCAATTTTGTTACCAGTTACCAGAAAGTTAGGCTTAACATGTTATTACTGAGCTCAGTGTACAGACATAGAGGTCCAGATAAAATACGTAAATTAAAACATTTTCAAGAATAACTTTTTTATTTCTTCACCAAATGCTATGTTGTGACCACCCTTTATAATTGTGTCTGCGAGACGATTCTAAAGAGTGGGCACAACATTGGGTTTGTTTAAGAACTGATGATTTTAGTACTTGAGTATGCATGTCTATCTGTTGCTCTGAGATAGCTGGTTAGGAGACAAATCTCATGTTTAATGGCAGCAAACATCATCAACCTTATTTTTTGAAATCCGGTAAATAGTGTTTAATATAGCTTGGAAAATTTGACCTGAACCCTGGCCCATATGCAAAATACATCATTAGAGAGTTGACGCTGTATAAATAAAACTCTGCTGGTAAATCGTGAAGCCTATTCTCGCTGAAATTATGGGAGAGCAATAACCCGTGCATATGTAAACCATACAGTCATGAGTGTGTCCATGTATAGTTGCTTATCGAGATACGTTCAGAGGATAAACCCATGCAATAGAAATGTTACGCATTTTGATTTATGCAAATTCAGTAGGTTAGGGTCCAGGTCAAATGTTCGGTGCTATATCTGTGTTTTATTTTCATTTACAGGTTACATTCTGATGTATGAGAAGAAGAATCAAACCGATTCACCTAAAGTTATTACCATAAGAGATGACGTAAATTCCCACACCATATATGAACTCACCTCAATGACCTGGTATACTGTCCATGTTGCTGCAGAAACTGGAGTTGGACGGGGTCCCTGGAGATCTGCGGACATCAAGTCGGGCGTTCCACCTGGTAACTAGCTTACTCTAATTACCATAATTTTTCAGATAGACAAAGTTTTGCAAATATTGGATACCCAGGTCAGGGGCCGTGTGAACAGGGCTTGCACTATTAATTTTACTATTATGTCAATCTAATTTAAAGTTATACTGTGTCACAAACTGGTGGAGAAGAAGAATTTGGTGTCTGAATACTTAGAGAATATAGGGTGTTGCATTTTTAGCTCGACTATTCGAAGAATAGTGGAGCTATCCTACTCGCCCCGGCGTCGGCGTCGGCATCAGCGTCCGCATCCGCGTCCGCGTCACACTTTGGTTAAGGTTTTTGTTAAAGTCCACTTTTTGCCTCTAACCATTGGAATAAAGCTTTGAAACTTGGAACACTTGTTCACCATCACAAACTTCATCTGTAGGTAAGAGTACATAACTCTGTCAAGCATTTTGACAGAATTATGGCCCTTTTTAACTTAGAATTTTTGGTTAAGGTTTTTGTTAAAGTCCATTTTTTGCCTCTTACCTTTGGAATAAAGCTTTGAAACTTAGAACACTTGCTCACCACCACAATCTTCATCTGTAGGCAAGAGTACATAACTCTGTCAAGCATTTTGAGAGAATTCTGGCCCTTTTTGACTTAGAACTTTTGGTTAAGGTTTTTGTTAAAGTCCACTTATTTACATAACCCTTTGAGATAAAGCATTAAAACCTGGAACACTTGTTCACCATCACAAACTTCATCTGTAGGTAAGAGTACATAACTCTGTCAAACATTTTGACAGAATTATGGCCCTTTTTAACTTAGAATTTTTGGTTAAGGTTTTAGTTAAAGTCCACTTATTTACATAAACCTTTGAGATAAAGCTTTGAAACTTGGAACACTTGTTCACCACCTCAAGCTTCATATGTAGGCAAGAGTATATAACTCTGCCAAGCATTTTGACAGAATTATGGCCCTTTTAACTTAGAACGTTTCGTTAGGGTTTTTGTTAAAGTCCACTTATTTACGTAAACCTTTGAGATAAAGCTTTGAAACTTGGAACACTTGTTCACCAGCACAATCTATATATGTAGGCAAGAGTACATAACTCTGTCAAGCAATTTGGCAGAATTATGGCCCTTTTTAACTTAGAACATTTGGTTAAGGTTTTTGTTAAAGTCCACTTTTTTACATAACCCTTTGAGATAAAGCTTTAAAACTTGGAACACTTGTTCCCCATCACAATCTACATCTGTAGGCAAGAGTACATAACTTTGTCAAACATTTTGACAGAATTATGGCCCTTTTAACTTAGAACTTTTGGTTAAGGTTTTTGTTAAAGTCCACTTATTTACATAAACCTTTGAGATAAAGCTTTGAAACTTGGAACACTTGTTCACCACCTCAAGCGTCATATGTAGGCAAGAGTATATAACTCTGTCAAGCATTTTGACAGAATTATGGCCCTTTTAACTTAGAATGTTTTGTTAGGGTTTTTGTTAAAAGTCCACTTATTTACGTAAACCTTTGAGATAAAGCTTTGAAACTTGGAACACTTGTTTACCAGCACAATCTATATATGTAGGCAAGAGTACATAACTCTGTCAAGCAATTTGGCAGAATTATGGCCCTTTTTAACTTAGAACATTTGGTTAAGGTTTTTGTTAAAGTCCACTTATTTACATAACCCTTTGAGATAAAGCTTTAAAACTTGGAACACTTGTTCCCCATCACAATCTACATCTGTAGGCACGAGTACATAACTTTGTCAAACATTTTGACAGAATTATGGCCCTTTTAACTTAGAACTTTTGGTTAAGGTTTTTGTTAAAGTCCACTTATTTACATAAACCTTTGAGATAAAGCTTTGAAACTTGGAACACTTGTTCACCACCTCAAGTGTCATATGTAGGCAAGAGTATATAACTCTGCCAAGCATTTTGACACAATTATTGCCCTTTTTAACTTAGAACATTTGGTTAGGGTTTTTGTTAAAGTCCACTTATTTACGTAAACCTTTGAGATAAAGCTTTGAAACTTGGATCACTTGTTCACCACCATAATCTATATCTGTAGGCAATAGTACATAACTCAGTCAAGCAATTTGACAGAATTATGGCCCTTTTTAACTTAGAACTTTTGGTTAAGGTTTTTGTTAAAGTCCACTTATTTACATAACCCTTTGAGATAAAGCTTTAAAACTTGGAACACTTGTTCACCATCACAATCTACATCTGTAGGCAAGAGTACATAACTTTGTCAAACATGTTGACTGAATTATGGCCCTTTTAACTTAGAACTTTTGGTTAAGGTTTTTGTTAAAGTCCACTTATTTACATAAACCTTTGAGATAAAGCTTTGAAACTTGGAACACTTGTTCACCACATCAAGCTTCATATGTAGGCAAGAGTACATTACTCTGTCAAGCATTTTAACAGAAATTATTGCCCTTTTTTACTTAAGTTTTTCTCTTTCATTAAAGAGTTCAAAGAGATCCTACATCCTGAATACTATTAAAGATATTTTACTGAGACTTATTACTTGCTTCTAGTATCATTGGACACTATTTTAGTCCACTATCAAACATTTTTACACTAACAATTCTGAGAATAGTCGAGCGTGCTGTCTTGTGACAGCTCTTGTTGGTACAATTGGTAAGATAAATTGGTACAATTTTTAGCTCGTCTGTTTTGAAGAAATCACAAGCTATTGTCGTAACTCCGTCATCCGCGTCATGGTCGTCATCGTCCGAAATGTTAACATTGACCATAACTTCTTCATTTTTTCATTTACAACCTTCATGTTTGGTATGCATGTTCATCTTGACAAGGCCTATCCACACATACCAAAATGATAACAGACAAGTGTTTTGTATCATCTTCTACAACATGTTAACACTTAAGATCTCTCCGTCTGTCTTTCAATCTCTGTATAGCCCAATGAAACATATTTTTGAACAAAATGACAACAAATTTAAATGTATTTTAATGAAACTGTTTAGCAGTTTGACATTGGTTTTTATATTTGAATTTTCATCCCATTTGAGCCGTATCAGGCAAGAGAACATTAAAAAGTGTTGCTTTTCTTGCAAGCGAATATTCTATATGAATCCCATTCAGGGAAAGGGCACTGCAACATGCAAATATTATAAACTGGACTAAGTGTAATCAGGGACAACACTGCACTGAAAGATGTTAACCCTAACCAGAAGTGCCTTTTGACATTTCACGCATTTTTCACGCATTTGCAAACAGAGTAGACCCAGATCAGACGGCTCCTAGAGGAGCCGTCTGATCAGGGTCTACTCTGTTTGCTAATAGAAATTGAAAGATCTGTGTCTTTAGTTTCTAAAATGGCTACAATGCCCAACCTTCCATATTTCATTATAACTATTTTGTTCATGAATATTTAGTAGGTATTGAAATTTGGAATAAACATGGAACAGGGAAAGGGTTAATGCAGACAAAATAGAACCAGATCAGGCAGCTGCTACAGGAGCCATCTGATCAGGGTCTGCTCTGTTTACTTATTGAATGATATGGGTCTGATTCTACAGTTTTGTCCATAGTCAAAATTTCTTTGTTGCAAAAATGTGGTCCATGATCCTTATTCTTAATCAGCAATATTTCTATTCCTGGGTATGTAGTTTTTTATGCCCCCAACGGTGGGCATATAGTAGTCGCATTTTCCGTCCTTCCGTCTGTCCGTCCTTCCGTCCGTCCGTCCGTCTGTCCGTCCGTCTGTCCTTCCGTCCGTCCCAAATTCGTGTCCGGTCTGTAACTTATTCATCAATCAATGGATTTCAATATAACTTGCCACAAATGTTAACCAGACAGAGACGATGTGTCGCGTTCAACTCCCTGGTCCATGGGTCAAAGGTCAAGGTCACAGGGTACAATTACTTTGTCACAAATTTCGTGTCCGGTCTGTAACATCTTTATCTATCAATGGATTTCA
The DNA here is from genome assembly GCA_963576725.1 of Azorinus chamasolen. Classification (NCBI taxonomy): domain Eukaryota; kingdom Metazoa; phylum Mollusca; class Bivalvia; order Cardiida; family Solecurtidae; genus Azorinus; species Azorinus chamasolen. The sequence continues at coordinate 4,445,709 of OY755236.1, forward strand.
ATATAACTTGGCACAGATGTTCACCAGACAAAGACGATGTGTCGCGTTCAGCTCCCTGGTCCATATGTCAAAGGTCAAGGTCACAGGGTACAATTACTTGTTTATCTGTGAATGGATTTCAAAGGAACCTGGCACAAATGTTCACCACACAAAGACGATGTGTCAACTCCCTGGTCCATGGGTCAAACATCAAGGTCACAGGGTACAATTTTGGGGGGCATTTGTCACGTGACTGTGACATCTCTTGTTATTTCAAGGCATTTAACCCTTTCCCTGTTCTATTTTCATTCCAAATTTCAATACCTGAATATTCATGGACAAAATAGATATAATGAAATATGAAAGGTGGAATATTGTAGCAATTTCAGAAAGTAAATAAACAGATCTATCTAATTCCATTAGCAAACAGAGCAGACCCTGATCAGACGGCTCCTCTAGGGTTAATTGCCATTTTGATGACAAGCATACAAACATATGATAGAATACTCCAGTTTTTGCACAACTTTATTTCTTTCATTTCAGAGCTTCCATCTGCCACCAGTAGGCCTTGGTACTCTAACATTGAGGCAAGATCTGTGTTGTTGAAGTTTGTCCCAGGATTTGATGGCCACACGTCCATTACGCTGTGGATCGTTGAGGCCCTTGAAGGAAGTTCAACAACCGCTGAAACCATATTTACGGTAATACTGCAATTTTCTCTCGGTGTAGATTTAACTCTTTACTCCATGAAAATTAATGTAAGAAATAATGACATCATGACTATTGATCAGTATTTTTTATTAAGACACATAGACACTAAAAGTGTGTGTCGCCCATTGCAGAAACTGTAGAGTCACATCTATTTTATATTATAAGCAAACAGAGCAGACCATGATCAGACGGCTCCTTTAGGAGCTATCTGATTTATGCCTACTCTGTTTGCAAAGGCATTGAAAGGTGCATTTATGAAAAAACAGTTTATATGTTTACTCATATATTAATATGAATATGATTAACCCTTTCCTTCATATGAACGTGTTTTCACGCATCTGCAAACAGAGTAGACCCAGATCAGATGGCTCCTAGAGGAGCCTTCTGATCAGGGTCTGCTTTGTTTGCTAATATAGTTTGATAGATCTGTTTCTTTACTTTCTAAACTGTTAGCAATGTTCCACCGTCCATATTTCTTTATAACTATTTTGTTACTGATTATTCAGTAGGTGTTGAAATTTGGCCTACATACAGAACAGGAAAAGAGTGAAATGAATACACATGATATTGCTAGGAAGCTCTCTCTCTCTGCATTAATCCTGCACTAAGCTACAGCTATTTTGAGATATCAGTCAGTTCTTTTGAGCCGTCACTGTAGAAAGGGTTTACTATAATTATGTGAAATTTCTTTTTTTCAGATTTCTGCTCCCACTGCGACCTCCTTCCTTGTACAGAACTTGAAGCCATACACATATTACCAACTTCGTATCATAGCTCAGAACATTGTTGGCCCCAGTGACCCAAGCGAGTGGTCGAGACGGTTCCAGACTCAGCAAGATGTGCCGTCTCTACCACCGGGTAGTGTTACTGTCAGAGCACTGAATTCCACAGCACTCCGAGTCAGTTGGACTGTAAGTATAGTTCTACTGCTATTGATTTTATCTGGGTCTACTCTGTTTGCAAATGTGTGAAAATGCATTTTTATGAAGGAAAGGGTTAAGACACACTTTTACATATTTGACTCAGATCAGACAGCTCCTTATTAGGGTCTGCTCTTGTTATGGAGTGACATAGATCTGATTTTACAGTTTCTGCCATGGCTAAAATTCCCATGTTCGTAAAATTATGCCGTTATAAAAAAAGTCTTAAAAGTCTTAATAATACTTATAATAATAGTAACATATGAGTAGTGTAGTGTTGCACTTTTAATTACTACTCATGAACAGACTCAGTAAAACCGAGTCTGCAATTTTCTCTTTTTGCATTTGTACTTTTGCTTTCGAAGGATCAACCATTTTCAGAATATATGTACTTCACAACAGCAGGTGTTAAGTGCTTGTGTGGCGGCCGTAAAAAGTCGCCCCATACTTCATTCTCAGTGTTGTTATATTTTCTGGTCCTTCGGGATCATTAGTTTTCATGTTATTAGTTTTGAAAATTGAATACTGCTTAAGCCGGTGCTAGGGGGCATGAGTAGTGTTGCACTTTTAATTACATGTACTACTCATGAACAGACTCAATAAAACCGAGTCTGCAATTTTCACTTTTTGCATTTGTACTTTCGCTTTCGAGGGATCAACCATTTTCAGAATATATATACATAATTATATATGTATTTCTTACTAAGATATTCATTAAGTAAACTATTAATTTATTATTTTAATTTATTTCATAGCCACTTGGTACAGACAACTGGAATGGTGTTCCTTTGGGCTACAAATTGTACTATAAGCGTGAGAATGCCACAGACTTCAATGTGATTGAGCATGGTATGAATATGGACAGTACCATTCTTGTGGGTCTGGAGGAGTGGATGGTATATGAGGTGAAAATGCTGTCGTACAATGATGCTGGAAACAGTGGGTTTAGCCCAGTAACGCTCGAGAGGACTAGGGAATCAGGTTTGTTTAATAATAACCAATGTCCTGTACCATATTCTTTTAAGAAATAATGACGTTAGGAATATTTATTAGCTCATTTTTTATAATATAAAATTTTCGAGGGAGTGTACTTTGACAAGACCTATAGATTCAGATCTATATCATGGCATAAGCAAACAGAACAGATCCTGATCTGACGGCTCCTGCAGAAGTCATCTGAACTGGGTCATCTCTGATTGCAAACATGTGAAAAGGCATTCATATGTCTTTAATATTTTGATAATATTTTAGCTCACTTGAACAGGAAGTCCTGAAGGTGATCTTTTGTGATAGTTCTATTGAAATCAATATCCATTGACTGTTTCCCAGTTGATTATTCGTATAAAAAATAATTACATTATGAATATGTTTTGGCTGAATTTTTATAATAGCATAATTATGTATGCAGGATGTTTGTGTATCAGAAGGATGTGTATGGTCAGATCTATTGTATTTCATAACCGAACAGAGTCAGTTCCTGATGAGATGGCTCCTACAGGAGTCGTCTGATCTGGGGCTACGTTTTTGGCAAAGGCATGAAAAAGCGTGGATATATGGGAAAGAGGTAAATTGTTTTGAACCCATGAATATTTTGTACATTTTACAGTTCCTAGCCGTGGGCCCGAGAATGTGGTTGCTGTGCCTCTAACATCTACAAGCATCAGAGTGACATGGGGAGATGTGCCAAGGCTGGAACAGAACGGCATGATCCAGGGATTCAAGGTAGTTGTTGAATGCATTCAGTTTTCTTGTGACATGTTTTTCATACTAATACTCATTGTGGGTTTTTATGAACTTTTGAAATTCTTATTGAAAGAAATTGAAAATACACATCAACTCTTTACTCCATGAATACTTATTAAGAAATAATTACTGTATGAATATTAATTAGCTGAGGTGTTTTAATCAGCTGAATTTTTTATAATGGCATTATGAACAAGGTAATATTTTATGATTGCTTTAGACATTAGAATCATATCTATATTATGTCTAAAGCAAACAGAGCAGACCTGGATCCAATAGTTCCAATAGGAGCCATCTGATCTGGTTCGTCTCTGTTTTGCAAAAGTTTGAAAAGGTGTTGCTATGATGTGTATAGTTATAGATATAGTCAAACCTAAATATATATTATTCACATGTGTATACTGATCTTATATTCGTAAGATCCAAGTTTGGCCATTATACTGTGAAAATCCTTTTACAGGTGAAATTCAGCTCTCCAGAGGCTGGGATAGGTCTGAAGTTCCTTGAAGTCCCTGGCAATACATCCCGCATTGCCATGATCCAAAACCTGCAGAAATATGTGGAGTACCATGTCAGCGTCTTGGCCTACACAAGAATGGGTGATGGGGTGCCTAGTGCACCGCCTGCAGTTATAAGGACACTGGCAGATGGTATGTATTCAATACTTACATTGTCACACACCAGTAAGCAAGCCCATGATTAAGGTTGGATACTGTTAGTCGGTATCGTATCGGTACCAACTATACCAGTTCAAAAACTACTGGTATATACCATATCAGATATTACCGATACTCTTATCGATACTTTGACAAAAAAAAACCTCTGTGTAAATTCTCATGTTATTTTGTCTTAAAATGCTAATCACTTAGATTAATTTTAAATTCATAAATTTTTTGACTATAAAAAATTTAGAATAATTCTGTAAGACTTACTTCCCTTGTATTAATTTCGCTTAATCACACGTATGAATACAATGTTCATAAATCAAAGGTTGTTCCAGATAGGGATTTCTGGTACTTCTATTTTTAACAACTCAGGTTATACAGTACATCTGAGAAGTGAGTAAAACAAAGTAGCAATTAATGTAGAGCTAGGAGCTGTTTTATTTGGGTCTGCACTATTTGCTTAACCCTTTACTCCATGGATATTCATTTTAGAAATAATGACGTCATACATATTAGTAAGATTATTTTTTATGATAGGAAATGGACACAGGAATTTTTGGTCATGGCAGAAACTGTACCATTATATCTATATTATATCTCAAGCAAACAGAGCAGCTGATCAGACAGCTCCTACAGGAGCCATCTGATCTGGGTCTACACTTTTTTTCAAAGGTGTAGAAAGATGTATTTATGTAGGAAAGGGTTATGTTTGTCTCTCAGAATATGTTGGATACATGTTGGATACAGTTTCTATCCTGGTCAAAAATGTCCTTTATCGAGATTCCATTCTAAAATTTCAGCAAATTAATATTCTGAAAACATAAATCATTTCTTAGCTCATTCCCTCATATTGACAACTTTTGATGCCTCTGTAAAAGTCACTTTTTGAAACTTATGATAAATAGTGCATTTGCTCCTATGGAAAACTACGAATTGTAAAAAAAACTTATTTCTCCATTAAATGCTCCTTTTTAGTAGACTTATTCAGAGGTTGAGTCTCAAAATAGCCTATGAGGGAATGGGTCTATAAATAATTATAAGACAAAGAGTAATCTTTGTGTGATCTTGCATACCTGGGATATGGTTGTGATATTCACCAAGTACCACTGCTTAACGTACTCCATAAATACAGTAAAACCTCTCTATAACGGCCACTAAATCGTGTTATTTAGTTGATATTTAGGGCAGGTGGCTGCTTAAAGCAAGGTGAAAGTTAAACATAACGCTCCTATAGGAGCGTTCTGTTTTACTTTCACCTTGCTTTAAGCAGCCACCTGCCTTTAACACAAAATACTTGGTGTAATTTAGTGGCCGTTATATAGAGGTTTTACTGTACACCTTTCTACGCCTTTGCAAACAGAGTAGACTCAGATCAGATGGCTCCTGTAGGATCTGTTTGATCGGGGTCTACTCTGGTTGCTTATTGATATAATATAGATATGATTCTACAGTTTCTGTCACAGCCAAAACGTCATGTGTTCATGTGTTAATCTAAATTTATATCAATGGTGTAATGATTCCAATGGACACATGCTTAGTTCTGAAAATGTTGACAAGTGATTCTACAGTACATAAGTACAAAAGAAAATAACAGTAAAACTTGTTAATTGCGGCTTTACTCTAAATTGTACCTTACACTTTCAGTTCCTGGACCTCCTGTGAAAGTTTGGTTCCCAGAAGTGACTTATGAATCAGCAACCATTGAATGGGCAGAGCCGGATGAGCCCAATGGGATTATCACAGGTTACATGGTGTCGTACAAGGTCAATGTTAGCGCAGATAGCCTCATTAACAGTACTGTACTAGCGCCAGACACTCTGAGCTACAAAGTGAGCAATCTTAAACAACAGGAGTACTATTTATTCCATGTGAGAGCTAGGACACACTTTGACCAACAACAGAATGGTTGGGGTGCCATGGCAACAGTGCTGGTGTACACCATGATCAATAGAAGTAAGCAAGCTCTTTATCTCATGAATACTCATGTTAGAAGTAATAACATGATGAATATTATTTAGATGATTTTTTGCAATGACATATGAATACAAGAATTTTAGTCACACAGTCCTTCGGATGAGACTATAATTATACTGAGGTCTGATGTGCCAGTGCTTTACACTAAGCATCTGAAAGAACTAGAGAAGCTCTGTTGATGATAAGAGTAGGGCATAGTATATGAATCACTTCTAAAGTGCAAGCTGCATTTTTCAGCTGTGTTTAATACCATCAAACATTTATGTAGGTGATGCTAGATTCTTGGTTTGTTTAGAGATTGTCATTTCTTGAAATTTCAATACATGAAAACTAGATCATCTATACCTTTTGCTCCCTGAAAAAGATATTTATTACATTTATTCTGTGCATGAGACAATGCAATTTGTTCCATGCATGGAAAGCCTCTTGGCTCTTCCTCCACCTGTATTAGCTGGATGTTGCAATATGACTGAAATACGGTTTAGCGCTGTGAAACCGATACACTGACAAGCAAATATATATTGAAGATTTAGTAAACGCTATCAATACTGCTATTCAGGTTCTCCAAACAGCCCAGGAAAACCAAGCATTGTACAGTCTCAGATCAAAGCCAGATCTATTACTATCAGCTGGGTAAAGGCCCCCTTCAATGGGTACGGTCCCCTGCGTAACTTCACTGTGCAATATAAAAGGGAAGGTCACCAGTGGACAGATGTGCAGGATGCCATCATGCCAACAGTCACCCAATACTCTGTAGAGGGGTAAGTAATTTCCAGTGGTGAGGTTTCTTTTCAAAGACTAATGTAAGAGTGTTGTGTGTCAATAGTTGGGATCCTGATGAGAGGACAATTTTCTAGATGTGAACTCTTTAGATCCTACTGGTTTTGATCGTGAGCTGAAGTTTGAGGTCCAGATAAGATGTGTAAATTTAAGCACTTTCACGACTAACTCCTTTATTTCTCCACCAAACCCTATACTGTGACACTCTTCAGAATTGTCTCGAAGAGACAATTCTAAAGAGTGGTCACAGTATAGGGTTTGGTGAAGAAATGACGATTTTAGTATTTGGGTACTCCCCATTATCTGTAGCTCAGGTCTTGGCCACTGGCAAAATATTAAATATTAGAAACTGAACGTTTTGTGTTGAACATTTTCGTCTCACTCTGTTCTTAGTGAATCTTCTACATTCATTTCAGGATATTTAAAGATAATATGGTAACATCTCAATCATAAAAATTATTTGAGCTAATTTTCTTTCGCTAGAGACCTTCATTATCCAAATAGTTACTGTTTTTAATCTCTTAAAGTTCTAAGAGCTCTTGTCTAAATATGTACATTCTAAACCCTGGCAATCTGGTAGCAAACTACATCCCACATTGCAACATAAAAGTATTATTATCCAATCTTATTTTCATTTGAAAAGGTTTTCTGCAAGAATAATTTTGTCAATGTAACCATTGGAAATATGGTTTGCGAGCCCTCTGATCTGGGTCCACACTGTTTGCATATGTCCATGTTGACCCTTTACTGAGTAGAGATGCCTTTTTACTCCTTTGCAAACAGAGTAGACTCAGATCAGATGAAGTCTAGATCTAGATATCCATGAAGTAAAAGATTAACCCTTTACTCCATAAATACACCTTTCTACACTTTTGCAAACAGGGTAGACCCAGATCAGACAGCTCCTGTAGGTGCTGTCTGATCAGGTTCTACTCTGTTTGCTATAAATGATATTCTACAGTTTCTCATATGGCCAAAGACTCCTGTGTCCATGTGCTATTATAACACTTAATCTAATTAATATTCACAGTCACATTATTTCTTACATGAATATTCATGGTTAATAATATGGGTTAATAAGGGACCCAAGGCACACGTGAGATAAGAAAGGCTGAAGTATTTATAATCAATATAACTAAAGTTTTTATACCCCCACAAAAAAAGTTTGAGGTTTTTTTTTTGGGGGGGGGGGGGGGGGGGGGGTATGTAGGAGTCACCTTGGCAGTAAGTCGGTTGGTCAGTCGGTCTGTTTGTCGGTCGGTTGGTCAGTTAATTTTTTTTTAATTTTGGCTTGAAACATGTGTATTTGGATTTGCCATCAAGGCTGCTGTGTGGGGATGTTCCATCACCATTAGTGATAATTCTAGTTTCCCTTGTTTCCAGGTTGCGCCCAAGCACTGTGTATGTATTCAGAATTGCTGCAACTAACGATGTTGGCATGAGTCCATTCAGTGTACAGTCTGACGAACAGAAAACTCTGGAAGATTGTAAGTGTTAACAAGACTTTAGTGGTTTACCCATCTCTTATTCATAGTATTTTGTTCTTAAACTCTTTGCAACATTGCAATATAACTTCTACTGCCTATGCAAACAATATTGATCCAGATGCTGCATAATGTGGCGTCTCATCAGGATCCAAACTGTTTGACACTTTGGCCATATTTTTGGAAACAAACGAGAGAAATTGTATATAAAGAATTGAAGCAGATGACAATCGTAACAAGAAAAAAATACTTAGCGTGCAAATAACTAATTAAATCTAATTTGCTCTTTTTATGCCCCCATAGACGATAGTCGGGGGGCATATTGTTTTTGCCCTGTCTGTCTGTTTGTCTGTTTGTCTGTTTGTTTGTCAGCAACTTTAACATTGGTCATCCTTCAAGGTCAGAGGTCAAATATATGGGTCAAATCGCCGACTTTAACATTGGCCATAACTTTTGGACCAGTAGAGATAGAGACTTGATATTTGGCATGCTTGTGTATCTCATGAGGCTGCACATTTTGAGGGGTGACATGTCAAGGTCAAGGTCAGAGGTCAAGGTCAGAGGTCAAATATATGAGGGGGCATAGTTTTTCACAAACACATCTTGTTATTATCTTATTTTTCATTTTCTGTCAAAAGAACAAAGCTGGCCTGTCCCTTTAACCAAAACATCAGATCTGTGGTATGTCTTACCAGAGCTACAGAGAAATATGCGTACCCAAATACGTAAATCGTTTTTTCTCCATAAAACCCTATACTGTGTCCATTCTTTAGAATTGTCTCAAAGAGATAATTCTAAAGAGTGGTCACTGTATAAGGTTTGGTGGAGAAATAAAAGATTTATTCTTGTATATAATATATTTAGATTTACTCATCTTATGAGGCCCTCTGGTCTTATATTGTTTAACCACTGATATTTATGATTGTTTACTATTCACAGTCCCAGAAGGTGCTCCTCAAAATGTACAGGTGGAGAGACTGACAAGAACATCAGTGCGAGTCACATGGGAGGTGAGAAATCGCTGCAATTTGTGCATGGTGTCATATATTTGCAAACAAGAATCACTTAGCATTGCATAGTGTTTCGGGATGATAATAAATAGACACTTTTTGCAGGGCTCTAGAAATTTTAAAATCCCAACCGGTCCGGCAGACAAACGGACATTTGCCTCCCCCCCCCCCGCTTTTTTGTGAAAGGTAGTGTTTTGCCCCTGTGCCACGACGAGGCCCAGCACATCCGTCTTCGACAGGGGAATTTTATTTATTAATAACAATATACACATAAAATACAGAACATTATGATTCCAGCCAGTATAAATTGCACTCAGTTCTGTTCCAAAATTTTGACATGCTTCGATGTGTTTTTGAAGACATGACGGCCAGCTCCGCCATTGTATCTAGAACGCCACATGCGATATATAGGCTTTGGGTCAAAATCTTGCATTTTTGGGCCATTTATGGAAATTCTCATCAAATGCTCCAAATTGTCTATTATGTAAGACTGCACCTAAGTCTGGTCTTTATGAGGTTTTGTTTGGAAAACCCTTGTTCACATTCTACAGAGCTGACGGGCAAAACTCTGCTGATTCCCATAAGCTTGACCATGTTTGGGAATTCCCTTCTGATCTGTTCGGAAGAAAGCATTTCTTCAGCTAATGAGGAAAAAGTCATTTGTTCCTCTGTTTCTGACCCCTGGCATTTTGCAAACATGTGGTTTTTGAACAATGATCACTCTCTTCTTGCATCTTCGGGGTTTATCGGGGGGTGTTACTTCCCCGTTTCTCACCATAATGCTCTAACAGAACGGTCAGTTTTTGCGAACCAAACTTAGCTTTGGCTGCCAAAGTCGTTGGGAATGTATCTGGGTGAAAAATAGACAGAGCGTCCCAGATATCAAGCTTTGGGAATCGACATTTCAAGCTGTCTATTATGATAGACGTAAATTCAGACGCAGCCAAAGGCAGTCTCGCATCCCTGTGTGAGCGTTTGATTTCAAATTCCTGATATTTTTCTGCCATTTCATACGTGTTTAGAAATTCACGTAAATTTGCCCCATATGTGGCATGTTCCACCAAATATTGCTGCTCTATAGAACTGCATGTAGCGAACAGAGTCTTCTTGAGATCAGAATAATTCAGGTCTCTTTCTTGAAATTTACGAGACACCGAAGCAATGTCAGACATAATGTCACTGAAAAAGTGTGTCAAGAACAAAAACTTGTATGACGTCAATGCCATGAAAAGAGGTTCAGCCATTGGGTCATCCTCACTATCACTTTGCAGAGATTTTAGCAAAGAAGGCAAAGTTCTGCGGACATTTGTCACACAATTTGCAAAGCTAAGCCACCATACTTGGTGAACTGCTAATGGCTTAACCTTTGGATCATCCAAAATATCTGCCAGACTCGTAAGTGCTCAAGTCTTTTACTCGATCTGCTGAAGAAAGAGTGAATTGCGTGGAGCATACCCTCATAGAACCCCACTTCTTTGACTAACTTTGTGGCATCGACACATGAAAGAGCCAGTTTGTGAGCTACACAGTGCATGCTAAGCATGTACGGATTCTCAGATTTCAGTCGGCTTGTAACGCCGTTTTGTTTGCCTGTCATAACTGCAGCACCATCAGAACTAAAGCCAAATATATTAGACACATCTATTATGCAAACTCTGAGATAGCTTACAAGAGTCACCACTCCGACATGTTGACTCACTTTCAGTCGGTTTGCCAGGCCGACTGTTAGAGTCAGATTGAACCAGTTCCCCAGGCCGGTTTTTGTCAAAACAGTCATTAGACTTTTTGAACATCGCAAGAATACTGCGTTGAGCCATTTCAAAAATTGAACGGCGAAGTATGTAGAAAGTGATCTTGCTTATATAGGCAATCTTAAAATGAGTAAAATCAATTATCACTTTTGAAAAACTAATTAACTCATGCAAAGATGTGATTTTTTGTGAACTTTCCGTCCTTATAAAAGGCGCATTTGTTTAGATTAATATAAATGCTTCGTTTTAAATACAGAAATTACAGTAATTAAACACATTTAGGCGGCATTTCATTAAGTTACTACGGACCGCTTTTTTGCCAGGTACAAGGTATAGGTAATTACGACATCAATGACAATTACGGCATAAACAAATAGAACTGTTTGCGGCATAAGAAATGGATGAAAGTGCAGCCTAACACATCTTATCAATATTACACGGTTGAGTGGCTAGCTGCGAGAAGACCGACTGGACCAGTAATCCTTGATCGCCCCAGGCATTTATTTAATCCCTTAATTGACACATTTATGATGGGGCACTTATGAAATGCAAACTACATTTAGCCAATAGACCGATGATTCTAATTAGATACGTGTTGTCTGCTTGAAATTTCCGGACCAATTTTTTTTTCAAATTCTGGAATACAAACCGGTCTGAGAATTCAAAAATCGTTCCAGACCGGCGATTTTCCAGATTTCTAGAGCCCTGCGCTGTACAAATGCTTCGGCACTTAACTTATATAATAAACCTCAGTCTTGATGTCAATTTGAGTGCTTACGTAGTTGCGATGTTCCCCACTGTAATACTATTAAACAATCAGTACTCTGCATCATCATCTTGGGAGCACTGGTACTATTTGATGTAACATATATATTACCTCGTTGAAAAGGGAGGCAGTCAAAACACAATTAGTAGAAGTATTTGTATATGAATTATACTTTTAAGTTGAATAGTTAGGTTTTCAAAGCTACATCCAATTGTCGCAAAGTTTACTCAACATGCTTGGGCCCGAGATTATGTCATGTACATGTTTGCCTACTATGCCCTTTTGCAGATGTATCATAATTCATTAACCTTGTACCAGTTCACTAATCATGTAAGAAATAATGACATCATGAATATTCATTAGCTTAATTTTTATGACGGCATTATTATGCACATAGGAGTTTTTGGTATTGGAAGAAACGTAGAGTCAGATCTATGATTATTTCATAAGCAAACAGCAGACCTTGATCAGACTGCTCCTATATCTGGCCTGGTTCCACTCCATTTGCAAAGGCGAGAAAAAGCGTTTGTGTGAAGGAAAGGGTTAAATATCACTTAATCAAAAGTGCGGCATGTAATTATTTGCATGATGCATGCAGATTTAGAAGACCCTGAGTACAGCCAGGAAATACAACTGTTGAAATAGTTTTACATTAGTATGGGTTCGATTATCTTTCTTTATCTGTTTGATGTATTTAGTGAGACATGTCTTAACCCAACATTCAATTTAGTATAAATATCGGTCTTGAAGACAGGTGACAGCTTAATGCAGGGTGAAAGTCATGCAGAAAGCTCCTCTAGGAGCTTTCCGTATGACTTTCACCCAACATTAAGCAGCCACCTGTCTAAAAGTATCTAAATTCTTCTTCACTAGAATTCTGATTTTGAAGGGTTTTACTGTATCGGACATGGCATCAAGAACTGTCAGATTTGTTAGAAACTAACAGAGAACATTTTTCATGAAATGCCATACTTTGGGAATAATTGGCTGTGGTTAATAATTGGCCTATTTCACCACCAGGTATGAAAGGGCGACCATTTAACACACCAAAATATATCCGTGACAAACAAATAACACTTTATCACCGATATGTAACTTATCCATTGTACACACACAGATTAACACCTACATGAGACAATACCGTAAGTAATGCATAGCAGATACACAAACAATGATTACAGTGGTATTGCTTGAGCGTTTAATCACTGCTTTCTTGTATAGTTAGTGTGCAATTCAATTATTTACCCACACGTCGGAAACAAACAAATTATTTACACTAACAACTTGAGGAATTGAAATTAACCAAAGGTAGAATAATCTTTTCCACTTTTGATTCATATATATGTGTTTATTTTTTGCGCCTTTAATTCCGGAATGGCGAAAATTAAACTGACCAAAATAAAACACTGGCATTTTGAAGCAAAGTGGCGAAAATATCACGCGCCAATTATTCCCAAAGTATGGTACTAAGTTCAGCCTGGCTGTCATTTGGCGTCTCATCAGCATCAAAGCTATCTGACATTGGATTAATAGTATTTTAATAGCTTGTATAAATTCAAAGTAAGTAAACCTTGCTACATACCAGGGATTCAGCACCGTAATATTAAACCCATTTCCTCTTATTGACGCCTTTTGAGTTTTGACACCTCTGTAAAAGTCACTTTTTATGCCCCCCAGATCAAATCTGGGGGGCATATTGTTTTTGCCCTGTCTGTTTGTTTGTTTGTTTGTTTGTCTGTTTGTCTGTTTGTCTGTTTGTCTGTTTGTCTGTTTGTCTGTTTGTTTGTCAGCAACTTTAACATTGGTCATAACTTTTGAGCCAGTACAGATAGAGACTTGATATTTGGTATGCATATGTATCTCATTAAGCCGCACATTATGAGGGGTGACATGTCAAGGTCAAGGTCATCCTTCAAGGTCAGAGGTCAAATATATGGGTCAAATCACCGACTTTAACATTGGCCATAACTTTTAGACCAGTAGAGATAGAGATTTGATATTTGGCATGCTTGTGTATCTCATGAAGCTGCACATTTTGAGGGGTGACATGTCAAGGTCAAGGTCATCCTTCAGGGTCAAAGGTCAAATTGTCTGTTTATTGTCTGTAACTTTAACGCAACCTTAACATTGGTCATAACATTTGAGCCAGTACAGATAGAGACTTGATATTTGGTATGCATATGCATCTCATAAAGCCGCACATTTTGAGGGGTGACATGTCAAGGTCAAGGTCATCCTTCAAGGTCAGAGGTCAAATATATGGGTCAAATCACCTACTTTAACATTGGCCATAACTTTTGGACCAGTAGAGATAGAGACTTGATATTTGGCATGCATGTGTATCTCATGAAGCTGCACATTTTGAGGGGTGAAATGTCAAGGTCAAGGTCATCTTTCAGGGTCAAAGGTCAAATTGTCTGTTTCTTTGTCTGTAACTTTAACATTGGTCATAACTTTTGAGCCAGTATAGCTAGTGACTTGATATTTGGCGTGCATATGTATCTCATAAAGCCGCACATTTTGAGTGGTGACATGTCAAGGTCAAGGTCATCCTCAAAGGGCAGAGGTCAAACATGGGTCAAATCACTGACTTTAACATTGGCCATAACTTTTGAACCAGTACAGATAGAGACTTGATATGTGGCATGCAAATGTATCTCATAAAGCCGCACATTTTGAGGGGTGACATGTCAAGGTCAAGGTCATCCTCAAAGGGCAGAGGTCAAACATGGGTCAAATCACTGACTTTAACATTGGCCATAACTTTTGAACCAGTACAGATAGAGACTTGATATGTGGCATGCTTGTGTATCTCATAAAGCTGCACAGTGTGAGGGGTGCAATGTCAAGGTCATTCTTCAGGGTCAAAGGTCACCAACTTCAAATTGGCCATAACTTTTGAACCATTAGAGATAAAGTCTTGATATTTGGTATGCATGTGTATGCACATTTTGGGGGTGACATTTAAAGGTCAAGGTCATCTTTCAGGGTCAAAGGTCACCGACTATAACATTTGCCCTAACTTTTGAACCAGTAGAGATACAGACTTGATAGTTGGTATATGTGTGTTGGCTGCACAGTTTGAGGGGAACATGTCAAGGTCAAGGTCATCCTTCATGGTCAAAGGTCACCAACTTTAACATTGGTCATAACTTTTGAACCAGTAGAGATACAGACTTGATATGTGATATGCATGTGCACCCCATGAAGCTGCACAGTTTGAGGGGTGACATGTCAAGATCAAGGTCATCCTTTAGTGTCAAATATCATATCGAGGGGGCATAGTGTTTCACAAACACATCTTGTTGAAATTTTGTATTAAATAGAGAAGATTTATTCAAAGAGGTTGGATATAAAAATAGCCTATGAAGAATTTCATGAGTTAACCCATTCCCGTATAGGCTATTTTTAGATCCAACCTCTTTGAACAAATCTACCGAAAAGGAGCATTTACTACTAGAAAGGAAAATTTTAGAATTGTGTAGTGTTGAAACCATTGTGATAAATAGAGCATTTGCTCCATAGGAGCAAATGCTCTATTTATCACAATTGTTTCACAAAGTGACTTTACAGAGGCGTCAAAAGGCGTCTATATGCGGGAATGAGTTAATGTTTTTCCTTTCATTCTGTAGCAACCAATACCAACCTCATGGAATGGACAGCTCCTTGGTTACAAGATCAGCTACAGGCAAACAGAGACCAATGTGTACATGGAAGAGATTGTCAGTATCTCTGAGGTCAGGAGTCGCACGTTCATAAACCTAGTCAAGTTTGTCAATTACGAGTTCGTTTTGAATGCTTTCAACTCAGTTGGACCGGGCCCAACCAGCACACCACAGACTGTCTTTGTCGGAGAAGCACGTAAGGGGAATAAATTGTACCATTTATGAATTTGTTTTACTGTGGACAGGTTAATATATTATATAAATGTACGTATATGAATATTCATATAAGACATATTGATACTATTAATAGTAGCGAGCTGAATTTTTATTCAGGCATATTCACAAATGAATTAGGCAAACAGAGCAGACCCTGATTAGATGGCTCCAGCAGGTACGGTCTGATCTGGGTCTTCTTTGTTTGTAAAAGGGATTAAAAGGTATATTTAAAATTATATGAACTACTTCATAAAATAAACTGGCAAGTTTGTCTGCTGTTAGTTTTTAGATACTCAGAAATGATTGCATCATGAATAGTAATTAGATTACTTTTTAAAGTGGCATACATTTTTATACGCCCGTTTGAAAAAACGGGACGTATTATGGAATGGCGCTGTCTGTGTGTCTGTCCGTCTGTCCGTCTGTAACATCTCTAACTCAAGTTCCGCTTGGTGGATCCTTCTCAGATTTTAACTCAATGTTTATCTAGACATTCTACAGTAGCCTGTCAAGTCCCAGTTTGTTTATCCAAGGTCAAGGTCACACAATTGGACTTAGAATTTGCGTTTAGCAAAAATGTTAACCGGTCTGTCTGTCTGTAACATCTCTAACTCAAGTTTCGCTTGGTGGATCCTTCCCAAATTTAACCACAATGTTTATCTAGACATGCTACAGTAGCCTGCCAAGTCCCGGCTCATTTATCCAAGGTCAAGGTCGCTTAATTGGACTTAGAATTTGCGTTTAGCATTTGCGTTAAGCAAAAATGTTAACCTCAATTTATGTGGAACAAGTCCACTTATTTACATAACACTTTGTGATAAAGCTTTGAAACTTGGAACACTTGTTCACTGTCACAACCTTCACCTGTAGGCAAGAGTAAATAACTCTGTCAAGCAATTTTACCGAATTATGCCCCTTTTTCACTTAGAATTTTTGGTTAAGGCTTTGTTAAAGTCCATTTATTTACATAACTCTTTGAGATAAAGCTTTTAAACTTGGAACACTTGTTCACCGTCACAACCTTCACCTGTAGGCAAGAGAAAATAACTCTGTCAAGCATTTTGACCGAATTATGCCCCTTTTTAACTTAGAATTTTTGGTTAAGGCTTTGTTGAAGTCCATTTATTTACATAACACTTTGAGATAAAACTTTTAAACTTGGAACACTTGTTTACCTTCACAACTTGCACCTGTAGGCAAGAGTACATAACTCTGTCAAGCATTTTGACCGAATTATGCCCCTTTTTAACTTAGAAATTTTGGTTAAAGTCCACTTATTTACATAACCCTTTGAGATAAAGCTTTTAAACTTGGACCACTTGTTCACCATCACAAGCTTCACCTGTAGGCAAGAGTACATAACTCTGTCTAACATTTTGACATAATTATGAT
Source organism: Azorinus chamasolen (assembly GCA_963576725.1). Taxonomy (NCBI): domain Eukaryota; kingdom Metazoa; phylum Mollusca; class Bivalvia; order Cardiida; family Solecurtidae; genus Azorinus; species Azorinus chamasolen. The sequence continues at coordinate 4,462,765 of OY755236.1, forward strand.
GCTTTTTAGCTTGGAATTTTTTGTTAAGGTTTTGGTTAAAGTCCACTTATTTACATAACCCTTTCAGATAAAGCTTTTAAACTTGAAACATTTGTTCACCATCAGAAGCTTCATCTGTAGGCAAGAGTAAATACAATGTAACTCTGTCAAGCATTTAGACACAATTATGGCACTGTTTAATTTAGAATTTTTGGTTAAGGTTTATGGTTAAAGTATGCCTATTTACAACCTTGAAACTTGGTCGCAAAATTGGGCTTAGAATTTGAGTTCAGCAAATACGTTAACCCCAGTTTATGTTGAACAAGACCCCGACGGGCGTATATTGTGCCCACTGGCACTCTTGTTTGACAATATAATTATAAACTAGAATTAGATCTATATTATTCTGTTACCAAACAGGGCAGATCATGATCAGATGCCTCTTATAGGAGTAGGAAGGTGTATCTATTGAGTATTAAAGGTTAAACAACCACATCATTTAAAGAATCAGATAAGTTTTCTTTTTACTTGTCGCTTAACTTTTTCAACGATGAAATAGTTTTGCCTTTTTTCAAATAGGTTTTGGCTTCTGTAGAATGAGCTTGACCTTTTTCTTTGACAACATTCATCATTCAGCGAGGTTGTTATATGTTTTCAGCACCTACTGCCCCTCCAAGGTACATACAAGCAGTTGCCGCTAACTCATCTGAGATACGACTTACCTGGCTGCCTCCACCGCTGGATACTCAGAATGGAAACCTCTCTGGTTACAAGGTAAAAACCATGTGGCATTTAGTTAACTAAACACATTGCCTTATAGACATGCCTTGAAATGGGTTTGCAGAAAAGTAGACCTTTATCAGATCTGTCAGATAGGAGATGTCTGATCTGGTTCTGCTCTGTTTGCTCATGAAATAACATAAAATTGATTTTCTCCCATGGCCCAAAGTTCTTCTTTTCATGATGCCATTATAAAATTTCAGTTAATTAATATTCATAATGTCATTATTTAACATTCATAAATTATAGAATTGATATGTTATTGTATGGATATTCATGTAAGAAATAATGAAATCATGAATATTAATTAGGTGATCTTTTTTATAATGGCATATAAACACAGCCAGTTTGGTCATGGCAGAACTATAGAACCAATTCTATATTCCATAAGCCAACTGAGCATACCCTGGTTAGACAGCTCCTGGATGAGCCCAAAGGCATCTCCGACTATTTTGATGAATTGTGGTAAATAATGAACATTAGGTCCTAACACCAAGGCGTGATTTATTTTTATCCATTTGTTTCTAAAGTACAAACAGTATACTCTGTTTTGTGGGGGAAAGAAATGTTAGAAACATTGAGACACTTTGCTGATATTTGCAGACAACCAGTATTTATAGTGTACAGAGATTTAAATTTTTGCATGCTAAAAAAAATCTTATCTGCAAAAACATTTTCAGGTCCAATTTCCAAAGCAAATATTTCTTTTACAAATGTTATCTGAATGTTGTTCCATTCCCCCATAGGATATTTTTAGAGCTAACCTCTTTTAAATAAATGTATTGAAAAGGAGCATTTACTACAAAAAAGGGAAATTTTATAATTGTGTAGTTTTGAAACCATTGTGGTAAATGGAGAAACTTTGCTCCTATGGAGTGAACAAAAATATGCTCTATTTATCAAAAAGTGACTTTTATAGAGGTATCAAAAGGCATCAATATGAGGGAATAGGTTAAATCAGTTTGGATCTAGATTAGATGCAGGGTGGCTGGATCCAACACCTGTTTGCATACATTAACACTTTCCTTCATATAAACATGTTTTCATGAATGTGCAAACAGAATAGACCCAGATCAGATGGCTCCTATAGGAGCTGTCTTATCAGAGTCTGCTCTGTTTGCTAATGGAATTTGAAAGATCTGTTTCTTTCTATAATGGCTACATTGTTAAACCTTCAACTATTGTTGTAGCTATTTTGTACATGAATATTCAGTAGGTATAGAAATTTGGGAAAAAAAGTAGAACAGGGAAATGGTTATGGATGTCTAATTCAATTCAAAGACTTATTTTCATTAACAAAGTTATTTTGTTAACCACTACAATATTATTTCCTAGATTACATACTGGCTTGTGTCAGCTGCCCCGCATGCAACCAAACAGACCATTGTGAGGGAGACTTCTGCACTGCTGACAGGTCTACAGATTTACACAGAGTACTCAATAACTGTCCAGGCCTATAACCTGGCAGGAGAAGGACCAAAGAGTGATGTTGTGACAGCAAAGACTCTAGAAGGCTGTAAGTCATTTTACCTCATTCCTTGTTCTACGTGCATTACAAATTCCAATACCTACTGAATATTCATGGACAAAGTAGTTAAAACGATACAGTAAAATGGCGATAATCCGAGGACTGTCGGGAACTGAGAAAATGCTCGGATTACCGCTACCCTCGGATTATCCATGAATTTATACTTTGTGGATTCAACGTGCCAAATATATCGTACAATGTATGCACATACATGTGTTGTCTGCCTACAGAATGCTTAACAGATAAATTGATATGTTTGCGTATTTTTAGAAAAGTCTCGTTCAACCAAACGCTTATTACAAGAGTAAACAATATTTATAGAGTATTTCAGACGAATAACACCGAGTGTTCCGATTATTAATTAATTCAACTCGCCCTGATTTTTCTTATCACGAAACAGTACGGGAGCGAAGCGATGTTGTTTTTTAACATCCAAAACTAAAATGAAATGTCAACGAATGGAAACTTAGGCAAACTAAAATCCATAAGTATGAGGTTAGAAGCTACGACTGTTCTATGTCTAATAGTTTGAAACCAAATTTGGGTTTATTGTGAAGGGTCCGTAGAACGGAGCAAACTACATTGAAACTTCGGTCTCGGCTGTGAATGGTGTTTACTGTTATCACTTATATAAGTAAAGAATCGATGCATTATACACAACATGCGCTCACAATTACTGCCAACATACGTGTATACTGTTGGACCCGGAGTTATTCACACATAGTAGCAAACTAACACAGTGGCACCTCTAATTGCTGGGGGCACACGGAGTCGCAAGACATCAACAATGGTGGTGTGATAAATTGACTTCGAAGTGTCCGCGATGCATGCTCGGATTAGGCAGGTAAATTAATGAAGCAATTGATTGAAGGGACAGAGAAGCGTGCTCGAAAAATCGGATTATTGAGACTCGGATTACACGGTACATAGTTGTATTGAAATAATAGATTTCATGTCCGGACCATACAAATTCCCCCGGATTAGACCATATACTCGGAAAATCGCTCCTCGGATTATCGCCGTTTTACTGTATATGGAAGGTGAATGAAAATGTTTTTATATGATGGAAAGGACTAAGACTATTTAACAGAGCAGACCCTGATCAGATGGCTCCTATACAATGCTTGAAAAGGTGTTATATGAAAGAAAGGGTTAAGAGTCATTTTTAGCTCATCTGTTTCGAAGAAATCACGAGCTATTGTCGTAAATCTGGCGTCCGCGTTGTCGTCTTCGTCCGAAATCTTAACATTGACCATAACTTCTTCAAGTTTTCATTTACATCCTTCATTTTTGGTATGCATGTTCATCTTGACAATGATGACAGACGAGCATTGGCACCCGCTTGCGGTGCTCTTGTTGTTTCACAGCTTATCTTCTTCCTGTCATTTGAAATTAAATTTGAACTTTTACCTGATAGTTCTAAACACATTTTCACATCTTGCAAAGAGAATAGTAGACCCAGATCAGACAGCTCTTGTGGAAGCCATCTGATGTCCGTTCTGTTTACTTAACCCTTTCCTTCATATAAACACGTTTTCAGGCATTTGCAAACAGATTAGACCCAGACCGGACGGCTCCTAGGAATCGTCTGATCAGGGTCTGCTGTGTTTGCTAATAGAATTCAAAAGATCTGTTTCTATACTTTCTAAATTGGCTATAATCTTCCACATTTCATATTTCATTATAACTATTTTGTTCATGAATATTCAGGAGGTATTGAAATTTGAATTAAACATAGGATAGAACAGGGAAAGCTTGAAAGATTTATATAGAACTAATTCTACAGTTTGGCCCAACACTTCTGTGATCATATACCATTATTAAAATTCAGCTAATAAATATCCATGAAGTCATTATTTCTGATATGAATATTAATTAGCGAAAATTTTAATGTCACTCATAACTGCATTTGCTATCTATGACAGTACCGGGTGCCCCATCTGACATCAGTTTCTGGAATGTGACTTATCTTTCCCTTGATGTGCACTGGGATGAGCCGTCGAACCCCAATGGCAGGATTGTAAACTACACTCTGACGTACAAGGAGGAATCCATAAATGGTAAATATCCTTATTCCTGCTATACACTGATATTTGTGTTACCTGCAGCTGTATGTCTTGTATTATTTATTTTATCATATCTTTTCTTTTTAGTATACTGTGATTATTTTGTGTGTTCTTTATACCACTAGTAGATAGTCTGAATCCTATACTTTTGCTCTTAAACCATTCCCTGATAGGCTATTTTTTGACCCAACCTCTTTGAATAAATCTACCGAAAAGGAGCATTTACTAGAGAAAAGGAAAATTTTAGATTTGTGTAGTCTTAACACCATTGTGAAAAATATATATAGAGCATTTTGCTCCTATGGAGCAAATGCTCTATTTATCACAATGGTTTCAAATGCTCTATTTATCACAATGGTTTCAAAAAATGACTTTTACAGATGTGTCAAAAGGCGACTATATGAGGGGATAGGTTAACTCTTTAATTACTCCATGAATATTTATGAAAAAAGTTATGACACCATGGGCATGACTTTAGCTGTATCTTTATAATAACATATGAACACAAATGTTTAACCAAGGCACAAGGTGTAGAATCAGGTCTATAATTTGTCATAAGCCAACAGATCAGACCTTGATCAGAGGGTTCCTACAGGTGCCATCTGTTCTGAGTCTACTCTTTTTTCAGAGGCGTAGAAAAGCGTAATTATGGAGTAAGGGTTTAACATTTTGAACATTAACTCTTTGTACGCTAGCGTTGAAACTTTGATTACCTATGCAAACAGTTCCTCATTAGGATCCAAACTGTTTGTCACCTTGACCTTATTTTTTGAAAAAAATGAGAGAAAGTTTATGTTAAGAATTGAAGCAGACGACAATTGTTGCAGACGAAAAATTACTTAGCATTGCAAAGTTAATGGAAAATTTGTTATAGCTTACAGAAAGAGTTTGGATGCATATGAGATGCCTAGTAATTCAGTGTCTCATTAGGATACAAACTACTTGCTTGTTACTCTTGATTATATTTTCAAGAGAAAAAGAAAGATTTATAACAGACACCAATGTCTTACAGACTACAATTAATTAGACTACAAATGATTAGCTTTTAAACCTTTCAAATGAACATTTTTGCGTGCATTTGTCACTTCTCAAATATTCATTAACTTGATTTTTATAATGTTAAATTTTCAAGGGAAGTTTTGCTTTTACAAAAACTAAGATCGAATCTACATAATTTCATAAGCAAACAAGGCAGACCCTGATAATTATCTATAGAAGACATCTCCTTCTGGAGCTGTCTGATCTGTGTCTACTCTTGTTTGCAAAGACATGAAAAAGCACTTATAAGAAGGAAAGGATTACAAAGTTGAGCAGTTTTGTCATGGAACATGCAGCTATTGTTTAGTCATTAGTCTGTACAATGTTATCCCTGCAGACATTATGTCGCCTTGCAAATTACTCTCAAACATTTCCGGCTAGCTCACTAAATCTCTATATCACTTGCCATTTTCGAGCATCTGCAAATTAGTCACGAGAGACCTGTAGACTTGTATGTAAAAACGAATCATATATTGTGAAGAGGAAGAAGTTATCTGTTCTGTGTCCATATTTTATAAAGAAGACGATGGCGCCTGGTTTAGACTTAAGTCAATCAAAGCTTTAACCCTTTGCCTTATGAATATTTATGATAGAAATATTTAAATCATGAATATTTATTTGCTGAATTTGTATAATGGCATGTGAGTACAGGTATATTTGGTCATGTCAGAAACTGTAGAATTCCGCAGGCAAACAGAACAGACCCTAATCAGATGGGTCCCGCAGGAGCTGTCTGATCTGAGTTTACTCAGTAGGCAAAGTCATTAACCCTTTCCTCCATAGGCTATTTTTAGACCCATCCTCCTTGAATAAATCTACCCAAAAGGAGCATTAAATTTTACTAGAAAAAAGTAAAATTTTAGAATTTTGTAGTTTGAAACCATTGTGATAAATAGAGCATTTTCTCCTATAGGAGCAAATGCTCTATTTATCACAATGATTTCATAAATTGACTTTTAGAGGCATAGAAAGGGGTATTTATGGAGGAAAGGGTTTACCCTTTCCCTGTTCTACATCTATTCCAAATTTCAATACTTACTGAATATTCATGGATAAAAATAATTATAATGAAATATGGAACATAGCCATTTTAGAAATTAAAGAAACAGATCTTCCAAATTCCACTAGCAAACAGAGCAGACCCTCATCAGATGGCTCTAATAAGAGCTGTCTAATCTGGATCTACTCTGTTTGCAAATGTGTGAAAACAAGTTTATATGAAGGAAAGGTTTGAAGATGTCTCTATCAGATAAAGGGTTAACCCTTTCCTTTATATAAACACTTTTTCATGTGTTTGCAAAAAGAGTAGACCCATATCAGATGGCTCCTGTAGGAGCCATCTGATCAGGGTCAGCTCTGTTTGCTTATGAAATTATAGAAGATATGACTCCGCAGTATCTACCAGTACCAAAACTGTATCAGATTCTGTACATCTGCCAGTATAAAAATTCTGCTAATAAATATTCATGACATCAGTATCTCTTACATGAATATTCAACAGGGAAAGGGTTAAAATAACAGAAATGATTCAGGAAAAAAATGTTATATTGTATCTTTACTGTATAATGAAGTTATGAACAAGATACCCAATCCAGGTGTTGAAACATTCAGTAAGTATACATGTTATAAGTAAAGCAGGAAGTTCTCGGGATGCCAGCTTTTCACTCTGAACTGTATTATCCTATTACTTGAAGAATATTCGTGTAGGTCGCTGCCCATTATCAATATGGAATACAGTAAAACCTCGATTTTATTCGAATTTTCTGTATAGAAGAATTTAGATCCTTTTAGGCAGGTGGTTGCTTAATGCATGGTGAAAGTCATGCAGAAAGCTCCTAGAGGAGCTTTCTGCATGACTTTCACCATGCATTAAGCTGCCACCTGTCTTAAAGATCGATTCTAATACGAATTTTAGTGTTCGAATAATCGGCATTTTACTGTAGTTTAAATCTTGTTATTAACCCTTTCCCTGGTCCATATTTATTCCAAAGTTCAATACCTACTGAATATTCATTGACAAAACTAAGTTAAAATTAAATGTCGAAGGTGGAACATTATAGCCATTTTAGAAAGTAAAGAAACAGGTCAATCAAATCCTTCAGCAAACAGAGCAGACACTGATCAGACGGCTCCTTTAGGGGCCATCTGATCTGGGTCTACTCTTTTTGCAGATGGGTGAAAATGAGTTTATATGAAAGAAAGTATTAACCCTTTCCTTCATATAATTGCTTTTCATGCATTTGCAAACAGAGTAGTGTTCTCTTTTTCACAGGATAAAGATCTGACTTTGCAATTTTTTGTCAAAGCAAAATTTAAATTATAAAAATCAGCTAATAAATATTCATGATGTCAGTATTGAATAGGGAAAGGGTTAAAGTATAAAGTAAAACTATTGCCATGGTAATCAGTAGAGATTTGTAATATTTAACCCTTTGCCTGATGTAAGACATACACCTACAGGAGCAATCTTATCTGAGTCTACTCTGTTTGTAAGACATACACCAACAGGAGCCATCTTATCTGAGTCTGATCTGTTTGCAAAGGCATGAAAAAACATTTATGAGTGAAAGTCTTATAAACATGTTAGGGTCATATGACAAGACTGTATGACTATAAATTATGTAGTCTGAGTTATTTAACATATGTCACACTGTGCAACAGATAAAGATGCATACTCAAATATTAAAATCGCCTTTTCTCCATCAAACCCTATGTTGTTACCACTCTTTAGAATCATCTCTTCGAGACGATTCTAAAGAGTGGTTACAACATATGGTTTGTTGGAGAAATAAAGAAGTTATTCTTGAAAATGTTTTAATTTACGCATCTTATCTGGATCTCTGTTGACACTGTTTGCTCGATCCAAATAGTCTTTTCAATCAGTGTGTATCCAGATGAGATGCTGAGTATGATGATTGATACTGCTTGTCATCAGGACCTAGATTAGTCTAGTCCAACGTCTTGTTGAAAGACATTCTGGTATCATTTTTTTTGAAAGATCCCCTGCATTTATCCTGATTACACTGTCTGTGTGTCTCGAGAGCTTCCTGTAAAATATAAATCAGAATATAGGCAGGGTCTGTGTCCAAAAAAATATACAGATTAACCCTTTTCTCCATAAATACGCCTTTCTATGCCAAAATTGCAAACAGAGTAGACCCAGATCAGATGGCTCCCATAGGAGCTGTCTGATCAGGGTCTGCTCTGTTTGCTTATGATATAATATAAATAAGATTCTACAGTTTTAACTTTGGCAAATATTCCATTTTAAAAATTAATCTAATTAACAATTCATGATGTCATCATTTCTTACATGAATATTCATGGAGTAAAGGGTTAATGTTATGCTGGTTTCCATGTGGTGACAGTATGTGTATTGTAATTGCAACAATAAGCAAAATTGTAGTAGGCTTGCATATTTAACCATTTACTCCATGAATATTCATGTAAGAAATAAAGACATCATAATAATAATATTAATTTTGTTAAACAGAAACACAGGTATATGTGACCATGGCAGAACAAGTAGAATCATATTTAAATTATTTAACCCATTAACTCAAGGCTATGTTTAGACCCAACCTCTTTGAATAAATCTACCCAAAAGGAGTATTTTCTAGAGAAAAGGAAAAGTTTAGAATTGTGTAGTGTTGAAACCATTGTGGTAAATAGAGCATTTGCTCTGTAGGAGCAAATGCTCTATTTATCACAATGGTTTCAAAAAGTGACTTTTAGAGAGGCGTAGAAAGGCGTATTTATGGAGGAAAGGGTTGATACACAAACAGAGCAGACCCTGATCAGACTGCTCCTATAGGAATGGTCTGATCTGGGTCTTCTCAGTTTGCAAGGGCATTGAGAGGCATATTTATGGAGTAAAGGGTTATAAGCTTGAGGTTTAAGAGACCTGTCTTATTTATCAATACAAAACCCCAAGACAGCCTTATAGTGTCAGACAGTGTTTCTAAATGCAAAAGCATGTACTAAATGCATAAATCAGATAATTTTGCAAGAATACCTCCTTTATTTCTTCTCCAAACCCTGTGTTTTGTGATGGCACTTTAGAATTGTCTCTTTGAGATGACTTTAAAATGTGGTCACAAAATAGAATTTGGTGGAGGAAGAGTGTTTTTTGTATTGGAAATATTTTCCAGTATTCAGTGGCTCTGTGGTTGGCACTAAGAATGTTTTCAGATTTAATTACAAACGTACAAATATAAGGCATATTTAAGAAATCTGTGAAAAGATTTAGTGTATTGCTTTGCCAAACCTTTTCACAAATGCAAGTTTTAGCTCGTCTGTTTTTCAAAGAAAAAAAACAACAAGCTATTGTAGTAACTCTAGTGTCTGCATTGTCATCATCATTGTTGTTCGGAAACTTAATGTTGGCTATTATTTCTTTACTATCCATGCGAATCTTATGAAATTTCACGCACTTGTTCACTGTCACAAGGGCTACAATCAAACACAGGTCAGCACTGGCACTCACATGTGGTGCAATTTTTAACTCATTCCTCCATAAATATGCCTTTCTACACCTGTAAAAATCACCTATTGAAACCATTGTGATAAATAGAGCATGAGCAAAATTAATGCTCTATTTATCACAATGGTTTCAAACCAGAAATTTCTAAAAACTTTCCTTTTCTTTAGTTAATGCTCCTTTTCGGTAGATGCATCCAAAGAGGTTGGATCTAAAAATAGCCTATGGAGGAAAGGGTTAAGTATACATGTACCAGCATGATAGGGTCTGGCTGGGAAATAACATAGTTGGTAAGATCAAAACACAGGGGCCCAAATAAACAGTTTTATTCAAGAATAGTTTCATTATTTCTTACATGTTATTTAGAATTTTCTCTTAGAGATGATTTGAAAGAGTGGTCAGATGATTTGATTTGGTGGAGACCAGGGCCCAAGGTTATAAAACTTCTGAGTCTGAGATCATTCTTAAGTATTTGATCGGTCAGATTCTGAGCAAGGTCAGAATATGACCAATCAGATGCTTGAGAATGATGAATTTAGTATTTGGAATATGTCTCCTTATCCATGGCTTTGAATACACCTCTTTTAACCTTTTCCTTGTTCTATGTTTATTCAATTAACTTCAATACCTGCTGAACATTCATGGAAAAATAGTTACAACAAAATATAGAAGGTGAAACATGGTAGCCATTTTAGAAGATTAACCCTTCGCTTGCTATTCACGTCAATATACGTACCTGTAAATAGTGAAGACCCAGATGAGACAGCTCCTGCTGGAGCTGTCTCATCAGGGTTTGCACTATTTACAAGTTGATTGTGCAACCAGTGCACTCCACAGCAGTGATTGCACAGAGAAATACTTGTACACAATGAAGATATATGTAATTATACAACAGGGCATGGGTAAAGAAGGAGACATGTATTTTAAAATTCAGCAAGAGAAGGGTTAAAAGAAGCATATATATATTTCAAATTTCAAATTCTATAGGAGCCATATGTGAAACAATGGTGTCATGAATATTGCCTAACTGACATTTACCTATGGCAAATGAATACTGGATAATTTAGCCATGACAGAAGCTGTAGAATTGTATGTATATTATATTATAAGCAAACAGGGCAGACCATGATCTGACAGCTCCTATAGGAGCCATCTGATCTGGGTCTGCTCTGTTTGCAAAGGTATAGAATGACATATTTATGGAATAAAGGGTTTACTCTTTCAACGCATTGAAGGAATTTGTGATCACTTTGGTCAAACATTTGGCTTCAGATAAGACACCATTGTAAAGTGGCATCTGATCTGGATCTATACTTTGACCATGTTTGTTGAACAAAACGGGAAGATTAACTCACCATTTACTCCATGAATGTTCATATTAGAAATCAGGCAATTGTACAAATTAGCTGAATATTTGTATTGGTATCATGAGCAAGAGAATTACAACCATAATAGAAACTGCAGAAATAGATTAACCCTTCTCTTGCTGAATTTTAATATACATTTCTCCTTCTTTACCCATGCCCTGTTGTATAATTACATATATCTTCACTGTGTACAAGTATTTCGCTGTGCAATCACTGCTGTGGAGTGCACTGGTTGCACGACCAACTTGTAAATAGTGCAGACCCTGATGAGACAGCTCCTGCAGGAGCTGTCTCATCTGGGTCTTCACTATTTACAGGTAGGTATATTGACATGAATAGCAAGCGGAGGGTTAACTCATCAGCAAACGGAGCAGACCCTGATCTGATGGCTGCTACAGTAGTTGTCTGATCTGGGTCTATTCTGATTGCACAGGACCTGGTGTCAAAAAGAGTCTCTAGGAACTATTTGATCAGTCTGGTCTACTTATGATTATATAATATAGATATGATTATACGGTGTCTGCCATGGTCAATATTAATATCCCTGTGTCCATGTGCTATTGTGACAGTTAATTTAGGGGAGAGTACAAGCTCAATGCTAGACAGTGCCGATTTTTTATAGCAGTCAAGCTGACCCTTTGAATGTGAAACAAGCATGTGCTGTCATTTGCAGACAGTGTAGAACCAGATCAGAGGGCTCCTAGTGGATCCCTCCTAGTGGAGCCCTCTGATCAGGGTCTGCACTATTTGTCATTGAAAATCCTCTAGCAAGTTTAAGTCATTCACACTGATCATGAATGGACTTTGTAGTTAACTCTTTCCTCCATAAATACAACTTTCTACGCCTCTGTAATAACCACTTCTTGAAACCATTGTGATAAATAGAGCATTTGCTCTATTTATAACAATGGTTTCAAACTACCAAATTCTAAAATTTTACTTTTCTCTAGTAATTGCTCCTTTTGGGTAGATTCATTCAAAGAGATTCGGTCTAAAATGGCCTATGGAGGAATGGGTTAAATACTGATGGGCTATTTCATTCTGAAAGTTCAGAATATTGAAAGTGTTGATCAATAGATAAGCACTGGTATTGAAAGTGTTGATCTATAGATAAGCACTGGTATTGATCTATAGATAAGCACTGGTATTGAAAGTGTTTATCTATAGATAAGCACAGGTATTGAAAGTGTTGATCTATAGATAAGTGCTGATATTGAAAGTGTTGATCTATAGATAAGCACTGGTATTGAAAGTGTTGATCTATAGATAAGTGCTGGTATTGAAAGTGTTGATCTATAGATAAGTGCTGGTATTGAAAGTGTTGATCTATAGATAAGTGCTGGTATTGAAAGTGTTGATCTATAGATAAGCACTGGTATTGATCTATAGATAAGCACTGATATTGAAAGTGCTTATCTATAGATAAGCACTGGTATTGAAAGTGTTTATCTATAGATAAGCGCTGGTATTGAAAGTGTTTATCTATAGATAAGCACTGATATTGAAAGTGTTGATCTATAGATAAGTGCTGGTATTGAAAGTTCACAAACGACCTTAGCTTACAAAACATTCCATGATGTGCATGTATTTTTTCATCTCTTCATATTGACATGTAAGGGATAAACCCAAAAACTTGGTTAAATCTCTTAACTTATATAAGTATCATACAAGATGTATTTTCGTATCATAGAAGATATTTTTTTGTATAAGGTTGATTTATTATTCTTTAAGATTTAGAATAGGTGGGTGTGTTGCATGTCTGTAAATGTCCCTGAATATGATATATTGAATAGACAGAAACCTTACTATCATAAATACAAGTACTGTTAACTCTCTCTACAACAGCCATTCAAAGGAAGTATAAGTCTGGGTCTTAAATTTTACCCATTCCCACACATTGACACTATGCCCATTTGCTCCGTAGGATCAAATAGAGCATTTTGCTCCAGAATCAAATGCTGTATTTACCAAAATGGTTAAAAATTACACAATTCTGTTTTAGAGCTCACTTGGCAAAAAGTGCCATGGTGAGCTTATATATATTGTGATCATCATGTGTCAGTCGTCCATAATAAAGTGTGCGTCATGCAGTGTGCGTCATGTGTCGCCGTACGTCAACATTTTATTTCAAACAATATCTCCTCTGTAATTATAAGGTCAAAATTAATGTAATGAAACTTTCCAAGGATGGTCTTTGGGTGATCCTCTGTCAAAATAGCTAAAATGGTTTTGATCAATGTAGAACACTGGTTGCCAAAAGAATTTTTTTTAAATCTATTCTTCTCCAAAACCGATGGTCAGATTTCAAAATAATTTGATGGGAAACTATCAATGGTCTGATTTCAGAATTACTTAGTAGAAAAAATCATTAGGTATACCTCTACCAAAACAGCTGTAATGTTTTGGATCCATGTAGAACTCTTGTTACCATGGCAACCAAAAGAAAAATATTTAAATTGATTCTTCTACAAAACTGATGGTCAGATTTCGAAATAATTTGATGGGAATAATCATTAGGTGGCCCTCTACCAAAATTATTGAAACAGAATATGGCCATTTTGGTGTGTGTGTGTGTGTGTGTGGGGGGGGGGGGGGGGGGAGGTGGACAGTTTCCTAATATGTCTGTATAGAAAACATAGCAAAACAGGTGAGTGATACAGAGCCATCATGGCCCTCTTGTGTTATTTCTTTTCCAGTAAATGCTCATTTTCAGTAGATTTATTCAAATAGGTTGGATCTTAAAATAGCCTATGAGGGAATGGGTTAACCCTTTTCTCCATGAATATTCATGTAGAAATGATGACATGAATATTGAATAGATTAATTTTTATAATGCCACATGAACACCAGAAACTTTGGCAGTGGCAGAAACTGTAGAATCATATCTGTGTTTTATTTCATAAGCAAACGGAGCAGATCCTGATAAGACGGCTCCTGTAGGAGCCACTTGATCTAGGTCTACTCTGGTTGCAAAGGGATAGAAAGGCATATTTATGGAGTAAAGGGTTTAGGCACAAGTGTTGATCAATTTGAATCATCCAGATAAATCAAGGATAGTACTTTCAAACAGTTTTGAACCAAACGAGACGCTCAGTATTTGGATGTCATAATTTATTAGAATTCCATCTGCTTGACATTCAGATTGCATTTTGTCAAGTAGAGAGAGAAATTAACTTCTAAATTGTACAAAATGAAGCAGATGACAATTTTCTGTACTTTACAAAGGTTAATGTTGGTCTTTCCCATGTAATTGATCTACTAGCAATTTTAAGATATATCATTAGTTTTAAGGATTCATTTGAATTGAGAATTATCCTTCAAAAGTGAAGCATCTAACTTGCATTTTAGAAATTATTTTTTTCAATTTTTTCCCTGCTATTTTTATCTACAGTCTGTTTCCTCCTGTACAATTTATAGACCATCCCAACGGAAGAGCTGTCATATTGCTTTTCTTGGTAGGGATTGCAGACTGCTTTGAACTAAACTGAGAGGCTATATAAAGCAAATGGAAATCTGATCAGTCCTTTCATCTATTTCAAAATGTTTTATATTTTATAAAAACATGAGGATAAAAATGAATGGAAAATTCAGTTAGGCAGGCAAACACTGGGTTGGGCCAGCAGTTTTTAGCTCATCAGAGCACAAAGTGCTCAGGGTGAGCTTTTGTGATCGTCCGTCGTCATGCGTCGTTCGTCGTCTGTCGTCAGCAATTTGAACCTTTAAAAATCTTCTCCTCTGAATCTACTGGGTTCTCAACTTTCATCTTTGGCATATAGCATCATATTCAAGTCCTCTAAAAAAGAGGCATAGAAAGGCGAATTTATGGAGGAAAGGGTTAAAGAAAAAATACTTGCTATTGTCATTATACTCCGGCATCATCATCATTGTTGTCTGGAAACTTTTAACATTGACTATTACTTCTTCTCTATTCACACAAATCTTAACCCATTCCCGCATATTGACGCCTTTTGACACTTCTGTAAAAGTCACTTTGTGAAACCATTGTGATAATTAGAGCATTTGCTCCAGAGGAGCAACATTAATGCTCTATTTATCACAATGGTTTCAAAACTACACAATTCTGAAAAAATTATTTTCTCTAGTTAATGCTCCTTTTTGGTAGATTTAATCAAAGAGGTTAGCTAGGTCTAAAAATAGCCTAAGTGGGAATGGGTTATGGAATTTTACATACTCTTCACACTTAGAGCTACAATCGAATAGACGAGCATTGGCACCACATGATGTGCTCTTGTTTTTCTGCAGGGAAGGGGTTAACTCTTTGAATGCTGAATTTTGATGGTTACAAATAAGAATGCTCCATCATTGTTAACCCTTTCCGCCATGAATATTTATATAAGAAATTATGTCATCATGAATATTAATTAGATTAATTTATTATAATAGCGCATGGACACAGGAAATTTAGCCATGGCAGAAACTGTAGAATCATGTCTGTATTATATCATAAGCAAACAGAGCAGACACTGATCAGACGGCTCCTATAGGAGCCACCTTATCTGGGTCTTTGTTGACAAAGGTGTAAAAAAGTCAATTTATGATAATGGAGTAAAGGGTTAAACCATTAAACCTGATCACCATTTTCTGACTTCAAGTTCATTCAAGTTTTTGAGAAACGATTGGCCCCGAGCTTGAATTAAATGGCAAATAGTTTGGCTCCTGATGAATTCTGAGTTATTCATAATTCCGTGTCTCATCTGGATCCAAGCTGTTTGAAAATGAAAGGAGCCACTCTCCGGACATATTTTGAATGGCACACAGTGCAGACTCTGATCAGAGAGCTCCTCTGGGAGTCTTCCGATCTGGGTCTACACTGTTTGAAAATGTCAGTTTACTAATTTTTCTGCCTTCACAGTATTAATGAAGACCTCATTTTAGTAGCAAGGAATTTGGATTCTGATGATGAACATTGCTGTGCATGTAATGAATACTTGGAATGAGATCTCTGTAAATCAGTGCTGATTGATAGCAGGCAGTAGTTAGGTATAAACATGGGCTGTATAGGAATAAATACAGGGAGTGCTGACATTGTCTTTTACATGATTGTTCTTCACCCTTTCATTGTTGAAATTTATATAAGAAATATTGACATCATGAATATTAGCTGAATATTTATAATGACAAATATACACATGAGTTTTTGGTATTTGCAGAAAGTGTAGAGTCAAGACTAATGTTTTATAATTTCATAAGCAAACAGTGCAGACCCTGATCAGACGGCTCCTACAGGAGCTGTCTGATCTGGGTCTACTCTGTTTGCAAAGGTGTGAAAAAAAGGTTTATATGAGGGAAACCCTAGCTTTTACCTGATGCAAATTCAGTTTAGAAATAATGATTGTATCAGTATCAGAAATAGCTGAAGCTTTATAATAGCTTCAAGACGAAGCAAATTTTTGACATAAGCAAAATCTGTAGAATTAGATCATATTATTTCATAAGCAGCTAGAGCAGACCGTAATCTTACAGGATTAATTATAAAGTCTCTGCTAAGGTAAAAAATACTGTTTTCACACGCCATTATAAAAAATGGCTTATAAATATTTATGATGTAATTATTTCTAATATGAATTATATTGAACAGGGGACGATGTAACCCTTTCCTCCACAAATACACCTTTCTACGCCTTTGCAAACAGAATAGACCCAGATCAGATGGCTCCTATAGGAGTCGTCAGATAAGAGTCTGCTCTTGTTTGCTTATGATATAAAATAGATTTGATTCTACAGCTTCTGCTATGACTAAAACATTGTGTCCATGTGCTATTATAACATTTAATCTAATAATATTCATGGTGTCATTATTTCTTTCATAAATAATTAAATATTTATATTCATCGATTAAAGGGTTGAAGAACTTTGTCATGTATATATATGAATTAACAAGAAAAGATATAGGAGTACGCAGAAACTCCCATTTTATTATTAACAATGAAATAATTTCACTGCCAAATTTACAGCAAAATTGGCATGTAAGAGAGGAAGGAAAAAAGTTGTGAAATATGCCAACAAAGAAGTTACTCATCATTTATTGGAATCTTCATCAGAGAAAATCACCCATGTTAAAAGAGAAGTGGGTGGTAAAGTCTCTTCATTCATGTGAACCAGAGACTATTGTGGCTGACATATTAGAAGAAATAATAGGTGACAGTGACACCGGAGGTACAAATAATTGCATTTTAGCTGTAGATGAAATGGAGTGTCTCGTATATATCCTAGTTTCGATTACAGTCATTTTTCACTCCACAAGGTCGTCTTTGCCTGTCTATCAAACAAGATTGAGAATCACTGAGAAAAGGGTTATTTGTCAAAGCCAAAAAATATTAGGGAGTGTCACACTCTATAACAACTATATAATGGACGGACTTTGCAAAACTGGGTGTGCAAAATAGGGTTTGGTCTAAAAGCAGGCAGTGTATTTTGCTTCTAATGAACAAATACAAACATTAATTATTTTCATTTGTGATATATAAACAGCAAACATCAAAGGTATTCAATTTATTTAGTAAATACACAGTTCAGGGTGACAATTGGAAATCACTTTATCTGTGTGTCCATTTGTCTTTCTGTCCATCTGCCAAGCTTTAATCATCAAGCATTTTTTATCACACTTCTGCCAGTGAAGGGCACACATGTTCCTCACTTCTGCCAGTGGAGGGCACACATGTTCCTCACTTCTGCCAGCGGAGGGCACACATGTTCCTCACTTCTGCCAGCGGAGGGCACACATGTTCCTCACTTCTGCCAGCAGAGGGCGCAGTCACATGTTCCTCACTTCTGCCAGCGGAGGGCACACATGTTCCTCGTACACTACCGCCAGCTGAGGGCAGACACATGTTCCTTACTTCTGCCAGCGGAGAGCACACATGTTCCTCACTACTGCCAGCTGAGGGCACACATGTTCCTTTGAGCACTTTTTGTTTAAACCATTCCCCTCAAGGGCTAGTTTTAGATCCAACCTCATAGAATAATTGTAATGAAAAAGAGCATTTACTAGAAAAAAGGAAAGATTTGGGTAGTTTTGACACCATTGTGATAAATATCTAGTGTTTTGCTCGAGTGTTTATCACATTAATTTCAAAAAAGACTTTTACAAAGGCATCAATATGAAGGAATTGGTTAAATACCCATTTATATATTCAAAACCATGGCGTAAGGATTAAATTGATACTGAATTAATATGAATTTTGAATACCTGATTCTTTAGAAAGGTGTAGAGTAATACCCAGTTGCATTGGAAAGCTTATCTGCAATGCTGCTCTATTATTTTATACTGACTGTATTGTACATGTATTACTAATGCTTACCATATATACCATGTGTGCAGATTTGTGGTAACCTTGTTAAAATGTTTTGATCCGGAATCAGAGTCTGAAATATTTAATGCTGATTTAATATTTAAAACAAATCTACTTTTAGAATTCAACCATTCACAGTAAATCCCCTCTAAATGTCATTATTTCATACATGAATATTCATATTCGATAAATAATGGGTTAAGTCTAGTTTACTTACCGAGTATCCTTTGAAGCAGATGCATAGAAAAGTCTAGTTGACTTACCGAGTATCCTTTGAAGCTGATGCATAGAAAAGATGTGCCAAGAATAACTCTTTATTTTTCTCCAACAAACCCTATTTTGCCACCTCTTTTTAGAACCGTCTGAAAGATATGATTCTAAAGAATGAACACAAAGAATTAGGTTTTGGTTGAGAAATGACAATTTTAACAGAGCTACAGATAACGTTGTGTACCGAAATACTAAAATCGTCATTTCTCCCCCAAACCCTATACTGCGACCATGCTTTAGAAATGTCTCAAAAAGAGTGGTCACAGTAAAGGGTTTGATGGAGAAATAAACGAGCTATTCTTAAAAATGTTTGATTTTACTCGTCTTACCTAGAACTCTGTTTTAATATTTGATAATTTATACATCTATTTAGCTTTGGCTCAGGTTTCAAGGGTTTATGTAATTTAACTCTTTCCCTGATAGAACATGCCCTTCCACTTTTTTGGCCAACAATGTAGACCCATATCAGATGGCTCCTATAGGGGCTGTCTGACCAGGATCTGTGTTTTTATTTATGCCTGAACAGAAAATATTCTAATTGATATCTATGAAGTCACCAAGTCTTGTATAATGTTTTATTCATGAGGAAAAGGTTGTTGCATATTTTTGACACCATTTTGTGCTATTTTGCAGGTGGAACAAAGCTTGTCACATTCCATGTTCCTGGCAATGAAACAAAGAGGACAATAGTAGACCTGGTTCCAAGCTCGTCCTACTTGTTTTCTGTGTCAGCAAGAACAGCTATTGGGGAAGGCAACAGAACTGAGGAAAAGGTTACTACAGGTCCACAGCAAGGTATGCTTGTATGAACTGTAGAAATGCTTTAACCCTTCGCTTCCTGAATTTTAAAACACATTTCTCCTTCTTTACCCATGCCTTGTTGTATAATTACATATGTCTTCACTGTGTACAAGTATTCCGCTGTGCAATCACTGCTGTGGAGTGCACTGGTTGCACAATGAACTTGTAAATAGTGCAGACCCTGATGAGACAGCTCCTGCAGGAGCTGTCTCATCATGGTCTTCACTATTTACAGGTAGGTATATTGACGTGAATAGCAAGCGAAGGGTTAATTGTGGTTGAATGTTTATTCGTCTGCATGTTTGGAGCCAGATCAGATGGTTAATGATTTCAATGATATCTGAACAAGAACAGTTTGGCTGCTAGACATTTAGCACTTAAGTGCTCCCATCTGCTAGACATTTAACACTTAAGTGCTCCCATTCCCCAATTGAAGCCTTTCCTTGTTTTATTATACCCCCACAAACTTGTTTGTATTTATTCAAGATTTCTTCCTCTTATGAATATTCATGGACAGAATCAATAAAAGGGAATTTATCCAGTCACCAGGCTTCTCTAGTGACATAATAAAGGGGGTGCAAATAAACTTAGGTTTATTAGGTTACTTCCGGTAGTGGAAGGTTTATTAGGTTAGTAGATAGGCGTAATGATTCTATAACCATGGAACTATTTTAGTTTTCTGTAAATATTCATAAACATGTTGATGGAATAGATCTAACAGATCTATTTGGTCACCAGAAGAATTATTCAAATGAGAAAAAAATAAAAATAATTGGCTACAGCTGGATTCGAACCCGCGCCTGATCCTACAAAAACTAATTATAATCTCTCTACAGACGTCGTCCTTACCGATTACGCCACTGAGGCCACATACAAAATGACGTTGATTTATCACTTTTATTAATTTAATCCACCGCTGGCAAAACCCGTTTTTGATAAAATCAAACCTGGAAGCAAAGATTGACAGATAAATAGTAAATGTTTTCTTTTCACTCTCATGATTATTTGATTGATAAACTCTTACAGGGGCGGTGATAGTCATAAACCTAAATATAGCCTGTTCAGTTCCATCGATTTCTGAGTGACGTTAGGTAGAATCTAAAAATAGAAACCGAGACCACGTAACTCGAATTTGACCAAAGAATATAGATCATGTCTGTTTGAAATAACTTATCGACCCTCGATTCAAATCATCTTATTTTTCAAATTTTCAACCACGTTTCCCTTCTAGTAATACAAGTATCGAAACTATATTCCTCTGCGGCGGTAGCTCATTAGATCTATTTACGTCTAAATGGAAGTGAAAAGGGAGGGATCCGTTGATCGAAAAACTGCATTTTCAATGTAAATTATTTCAAGAGTGTTATGAGTCTATAAAAAAGACATTTAACTATATTGACTGGATAAATCGAATAATAGGTTAGTGCCGTAGATGGGACGCCTTTATCCGACTCGGAGAGAAAACAGTTGAGGCTCGGCAAGCCTCGCCTCAACGTTTTCTCCCCTCGTCGGATAAAGCGTCCCATCTACGGCACTAACCTATTATTCTCTATATTTTCACTGTTGTTGAAACTGCATAATCAGATCTGTAAATTTCCATAAGCAAACAGGGCATACCCTGATCAGGCAGTTCCTATAGGATTCATCTGATCTGGGCCTACTCTGTTTGCAGAGGCGTGAAAAGGCATTTATATGAGGGAAAGTGTTGAAAGTTTCAATTCATAACTTATTCAATGTGTTAGCAAGTCTGTATTTATAACCTTAAGGCTTTTCAAGTTTGGATTCAAATGAGATACAGAATAATCGGCACCTCATCAGGGTGCCAGCAGTTTGACACCTCATCAGGGTGCCAGCAGTTTGACACCTCATCAGGGTGCCAGCAGTTTGAAAGTATTACAGGAAACACCTTTCTCTTCATGTTTTAATTCTGATTTTCATCCATATATCCATTCATCCTGTTTACTGACTGATCTTGAGTTGTTTCTATCTGTCAGAGCTGTGTGTCGTGTTTTTCGGTTACACTGTCAACAAGTGTCATTTGTTCCTTCAAATTTTACCTTCATTAAGTTTTCAGCAACTTTTGTCTGATGTGAAGCTGGCACTTGTCTTTAACCCTTTCCTTCATATAAATGCATTTTTATGCATTTGCAAACATAGTAGACCCAGATCAGATGGCTCCGATGGGAGCAGTCTGATCAGGATCTGCTCTGTTTGCATATGAAACAATATTGATATGATTCTACAGTTTCTGTTTGAGCCAAGACATCCTGTGTACAGTCATATGCCATCATAAATCTTCAGCTAATAAAATTAATATTCATGATGTCATTATTCCTTACATAAACATTAACAGGGAAAGAATTGGCCTTGACAATTAGACATATTTATGTTTTTTGCTTTAGATAGGCCCATATTGTACATAAAATCTATGTTACTGATGCCAGTTCACCAGGTCGTCCACAAAGCCTGGTAGATAGGCCCATATTGTACACAAATTCTATGTTACTGATGCCAGTTCACCAGGTCGTCCACAAAGCCTGGTAGATAGGCCCATATTGTACACAAATTCTATGTTACTGATGCTGGTTCCCCAGGTTGTCCACAAAGCCTTGTAGATAGGCCCATATTGTACACAAATTCTCTGTTACTGTTGCAGGTTCCCCAGGTCGTCCACAAAGTTTGGTATTGCAGAAAGACCTCAAAGACCAGAAAGTGATCCTCACCTGGCAGAACGATCAAACTGGTGATACAGCCATATACACTCACTTCATCCAAGCTTTAAGCACAGGTAGATCCCTTTGAAATTTACTCTGTATCATTTTCCGTATGTTTGTTCATCTGGCCCTCCACCATATGACCATAGTTTGTCAGGACTACCCCTTTATTCATGATGTTGCTTTCCATGGACGTTTAGAGTAACCTATAACAACTACATGTATACAGTTAAACCCCTCTAAACCGGTCATTCAATTTAGTATATATACATGTATATTGGTCCAGGAGACAGGTGGCAGTTTAATGCAGGGTGAAAGTCATGCCAAAAGGGCTTAACTGTATAGGATCACGGGACCTTTTTATAACAAATTATGGTAAGCTGTAATATTTTGTTTGTTTGTTTGTATCGCATTTTATCCATCTTGACAGTATTTTAGTCTTTAACTATGTCCAGCTAATTACAGGTTGAGGAAGACCCTAGAGATTTTTAAACATGCGCAGAACAAATTCATTGTTTCATGTCCAGATGAAGACTTAGGTAGAACCACTGACCCATCCCAGGCCAGCTGGAAGGCTTCCTCACATGTAAAAAATACAATAAAACCTCTATAACAGCCACTAAATTGTGTTAATTACTTGGTATTTAGTGCAGGTGGCTGCTGAAAGCAAGGTGAAAGTAAAACAGAACGCTCCTATAGCAGCGTTCTGTTTTACTTTCACCTTGCTTTAAGCAACCACCTGCCTCTATTACAAAATACTTGATGTAATTTAGTGGCCTTTATAGAAAGGTTTTACTATACAAATGCCCAGGCCAGAATTAAAATCACAGCAGTGAGCAGTTAACATATGATAATGGAAACTGGAAGTCGGAAAAATTTAACCAAAATTGTTGCATGCAAAAATGTGTGATTTCAGCTACAGTAGTAATATTATGATTGTGATGTATTAGGACTGAGAATATGTTTGCTTAAAAGGAGACCCTGTGCAACAGCAATTAGCAGCCTTAAAAGGGTCTGTCATGATCTAATCATTGGTTTCTTGTGCTGGCTGGACTTAGATGTCCAGAAAAACATTTGCCAAGATTTCATGTTGACCAGCACATTTTTGATATTGGATTTGCAATATCCCCAGAGGAATAATTTTCTTCCAGGACAGTAATCCATTTACAGACTGTACCTAGTAATGACATTACTGTATTACCTGAAAGAAGGAGACTTTGATTGTATTTTAATTTTCACAATAGTGGATTACAGTAAATTGGAATACTAGTAGAGAAGAATTTAGATACTTTTAGGCTAGTGGCTACTGCTTAATGCCAGATGAAATTCACAGAAAGCTCCTAGAGGAGCTTTCTGCTTGACTTTCACCCTGCAATAAGCTGCCACCAGTCTCTAAGACCGATATTTATACTATATTGAATGTCCTGTAAAGAGGAGTTTTACTGTGCATGACAGTGAAAGATAAGATTTTCCAATTTTCTTGTTCTCTGCAATACAAAGAGGATCTTACACGATTGTTCATCACAAATTGTTACTATAATGATATGACACGAGCTTAGCAAGTGTAATATTCATTATAGTAAATGAGTTTCATGAAAACAATTTGCAATGAACATGAATGTAAGATTCTTTTTATTGAATAACCATTAGAAAGTGCCATAGAAAGTGAAAGAGACTATACATGTATCTGATGGCTGCCTCCGCCATTGTTTACATTGTTGTACAGCCGGATTCAAACTACTCATTTGCATAAAAAATGCACTAGTGCATTTCTGTGATTAGTTGCTTTTGAATGAACTGCTTGGCCTGGGATCGAACCCACGATCCTCCATTCCGCAGTGGACGCTCTACCAGTTCTGGATTATGTTGGTTTTGTTTCTTGAACTTCATGTTATGAATAAATTCTCACACACCGAGCGTGTATGTTTTTTGTTTGTTTTATAAACAATTGAAAGTAAGACTCATGCAAGATACTTTATGTATATTTAGATTCAACAAGAGGCTGGGAGACGATCTTGCAGGTGTTTGGCCAGGAAAGAAAGGCTGAAATAAGTTTGCTGATATTGAAGCCAGACACCGAGTACGCGCTTCGTGTGATGTCCATGAATTACAATGGAGTCAGTCCATACAGCGATCCCTCCGAATATTTCAGAACAGCTGCTCCAGGTAAATTATCCCAAATATTTTGGAACAGTCTTCATATTAATATCAGAAATGCCCGTTCTGTTAATCAGTACAAACTATTTTATATGCAGTGGATCCGACAGAAAAATTAACCAATTAGTCAATAATTGTAGATCTTGACAACATAATATCCTTTTACATAACGTAATTCTCAAGACGTATTATGGAATGGCACTGTCTGTCTGTAACATCTTTAACTCAAATTCTGTTTGATGGATCCTTCTCAAATTTCACCACAATGTTTATCTGGACATGCTACAGTAAGATGGGTCTGTCCCAGTACGTATATCCCTGGTCAAGGTCGCACAATTGCACTTAAAATTTGTGTTTAGCATTTGCGTTTAGCAAATATGTTAACCTCAATTTATGTTGAACAAGGCCTTGACGGGCGTATATGGTGTCCACTGGCACTCCAGTTGTTGTTCTAATGCTTAGTTTTATTGTTTCTTATATTCAAAGTAGTTTGCTCTTGAATGTTTTTTATCTTCCATATGCTAGACATTATTTGTCTTCATTAATGCAGAGAAAATCAGAGTGAATCCATCAGTTTTAATCTGGATGAGAAGCCAATTTCTTTGTGCGTTATCTTAAAGCAACGGTTTGTAACGGTATATTCGCTAAAAACCACACTGACATTTTTAAATAGCCTTTCTTTTCAATTACATGTGTACAATTGCTGATGAATATACATTACCACACAGCGTCTATTTATAACAATGGTTTCAAAAAAGGACTTTTACAGAGGAGGCAAAATGCATCAGTAGGAGGGAATGGATTAAATATCAAGAATGATTAAAATATTGATCTTTAATAGTGAAAAACAGTTAATGTTCATAAAAATGATGCTACTTTTAATGACGAAGTTGTAAATCTTCGCATAAAAGGGTAATTAATCTAATTAAATCAAAGTTAATCTTAGTGGAAAAGTCTTCCTGAAAAACATGCTTATCTTAGTGGGAAAAATACAGTAAAACCTCACTTATCACAATAAACAGCTTAATGCATAATGCAAATAGACAGCTTAATGCAAAGTCAGTCATACAGAATGCACCTCTGGGAGCTTTCCGCATGATTTACACCATGCATTTAGCAGCCACCTGCCTAAAAGGTTCTCAATTCTCCAATAATAAAAGTTCCGATTTAATAGCGAGCTTTTTCTGTTTTTCATCTAAATTTAAAAAAAATTAATTTAAAGAAAAAAAAGAAGAAAATAATTATTATCTAGGTGAAAACGAAGTTGATCAAATCAATCTGATAGAAATAGTGTGAATTTAGTTGAATAAATCCTGAAGACACCGAATATATAAAAAGTAAAACAAAAGGGAACTTTTATATGTGTAACCCATTCCCGCATATTGACGCCTTTTGACGCTTCTGTAAAAGTCACTTTGTGAAACCAGTGTGATAGATAGCAAATGCTCTATTTATCACAGTGGTTTCAAATGGTTTCAAAACTACACAATTCTGAAAAACCCTATACTGTGACCACTCTTTAGAATTGTCTCTATGAGACAATTCTAAAAGATTGTCACAGTATATGGTTTGGTTGAGAAATAAAGGAGTTATTCTTGAAAATGTTTTAATTTACACGTTTTATCTGGAGCTCTGTTTATAGAATTGCCATGTTATACTTTCAGCTGTAGAGGAGCCAGAGACACCATTTCATTACAAGCCTTGGTTCCTGGTCATTGTGGCACTGGTCGGTGTAATTGTGCTGCTCATTGTGGTATCTCTACTGTGTCTGGTGACCCGCAAGTCCTCAAATAGTAAGTTATCAGGTCTTCCCTCAGTCTGGGTAAACGTGTGATAATGTTTGCTATTAGATTTGATACATATGACGTACACAGTAATTTAATGTCTCATCAGGGTTTGAGCTGCTTGACACTGTGACAGTGGAGGAACTACAATGTAGTTACTTTGTGAACTGAAGAGGACAATCTTTGCAACTGACAATTACAGTAAAACTTTTAAAACACTCATGCAGAAGTAATTATACCGCCACAAACAAAGTTTTGGGGGGTATTATGGGAGTCCGTTGTTTGGTCGGTCGATCTGTTTACTTTTTTTTTTTTTTTAATTTTGGCATGAAACATGGGTATTCGGATTTGCGATCAAGGCTGCTGTGTGTTGGTATTCCCTCACCTTTATTGTAGATACTAGATAAAATGAAGAACTATCTGCAGATTATTATAAAAAAAAACGAACTTTTTAACTGACATGTTTCGTCCATAACCCTTATACTTAAGAGTATAATAAACAAAATGGTACGACATCATAGCAATGTGACGTCAAAAGATGTCGCCCATTTTAGCGTAATTTTACATATATAGTTGAGGATCAAAGAGGATACTAATTCCCTGCAAAAATTGCAAAGTAAAACATATAAATACTGGCAAGGAAAACTAATTAGCACGTAAAAATTACATTAGGAAGAATTTGTATGCAAAAAATATTGATAATTCTAGTTTATCCTGGATTTTTAAGACAGATGTACACATGTAGTAGTTTATTGCATGATGGAATATCCTGCACTATTTTAATTACCGCCATTTGTAAAAAGACTCCCATGTTAATAATGATTAAGTGAATGCTTTAGAGGGGGGTATACTATGTCAAGTGATTAAGTAATTCATTGTCTGGGTTTAATATGGTGTATTGACACCTTTTGATGTCTCTGTAAAAGCATAAAAATCACTTTTCAAAACCAATGTGATAAATAGAGCATTTGCTCTACAGTTCAAAACCTTCCCTTTTTTCTACTAATTGCTCCTTTTCGGTAGATATATTCAAAGAGGTTGGGTCTAAAAATAGCCTATGAGGGAATGGGTTAAAGAAGTAAAGGATAAGACAGTGTTAGTGGTAACAATTCTTTTTTACTGTCTGCTTCATTTTTCAATATCATCCATGTCACGGGTTATTTTTATAGAATATTGATGACAGAGTCTCCAACTGCTTTGATTTTCATTAGATAAAAAGCTACTTTGAACTCATCTGGAAGAAAGCTGTTTGCAAATGCCAGTCGAGTTTATAGTACAGTCAGCAAAATTACTCTTGAGTGCAGGAGAAGTGTGTACTGACCTCTGTAAACAATTCAGATCCTGTGCAGAGGGTTTCTAGAGAAGTCCACTGGTCAGGGTCTACACTACTTGTATTTTCAAAATATTCTAGTATATTTCAGCCTTTTATACTGAATAAACTCTAAAGTTAACCCATTCCCTCATATTGACGACTTTTGACGACTCTGTAAAAGCCGTTTTGTGAAACCATTGTGATAAATAGAGCAGTTGCTCCTTTAATAGGAGCAAAATTTTAATGCTCTATTTATCACAATGGTTTCAAATTACAAAATGTATCTAAAAATAGCCTATGAAGTAATGTATCTTAAAATAGCCTATGAGGTAATGGGTTAAGCACTGATGGACCACTCCACATTCAATATTCAGCACTGAAAGGGTTGATAGATTTCTTTGTAGCACACAAGCTGTAAATTGTGTCTGTCTGCAGAACTTGAAAGAGAGAGAATGATATATTACTTAAACCCCTTTTACCGATAAGTAACTTTCGTCTGCCAGCATTGTAGTCTGCTACAATTATAGGATAACCTTTTTCTTCCATTGACTCTGAAAAACAAAAGGCATTTCTTTGAGTATTAGACAGTTTTTATCATGATTTTTTGTTTTTATCATGATTTTTTGTATCGGCTTTTAGGTGACTTTAACAGTATTTCAGTCATATCGCGATATCCAGCTAATTATAGGTGGAAGAAGACACTCCCACCCCATTGTGATAAAAAGAGCATTTGCTTCTATGGAGCAAATGCTCTTTTTATCACAATTTTGAAAAGTGACTTTTACAGAGACAACAAAAAGGTTCAGTATTAGGGAAAAGGTTAAGAGAGTTAAAAATGAAATGTGTAAAAAGTATGAAAGGATATTGTGAAAAGTTGGATGAATAATATATGAAAGGCGCGTTATAGTTAAGCATCACTATTGAAAAGGTCAATTTTCTGTCCAAATATGGTTTCAATTCACTAGCGAACATGTTGTGATGTTCATAAATATTTCATTTCAAAGAAATTAACGCGATTTAGGACAGATCATCCATTAAATGCAATTGAGCAATGGTAACTCCATCATCACATGACAGCTGTGCTCCAAGAAATTAAACAAAAACTATTGACTTAAATGTTATCAGTGGCCAGGCTGTAGCTGTTTACTCAATGAATATTCATTAAAAAATAATTACATCATGAATATTGATTAGTTTAATTCTTATAATGACACATGAACACAGAAATCTTTGGTCATGGAAGAAACTGAAGAATCATATCTATATTATTCCATATTATTAAGCAAACAGAGCAGACCGTGATCAGATGGCTCCTACAGGAGCCATCTGAACTGGGTCTACTCTGTTTGCAAAGGTGTAAAAAGGCATATTTATGGAATAAAGGGTTAAAGCTGTTATCAGCAGAGAATAGAAATTAACAAAAGAGACAGTACATGATCACATTATTTTTGTTCTGCATTAAGAAACCGCCTGATTTAAAGACCCATGCATATTAATAAATTTAGTAGTCACTTTACCATTTGATTGGCATTGTATGAAAGAAGTTGAACAGTTCCTCCATAAATACGCCTTTCTACGCCTCTGTTATAACCACTTCTTGAAACCATTGTGATAATAGAGCATTTGCTCCTATAACTTCTACTATTTATCACAATGGTTTCAAACTACAAAATTCTAAAATTTTACTTTTCTCTAGTAAATGCTCCTTTTGAGTAGATTCATTCAAAGAGGTTGGGTCTAAAAATAGCCTATGGAGGAAAGGTTTAACTGCCATTTGCAAACAGTGTAGACTGATATCAGAAGGGTCTTGTAACACGCCACTCATGAGGGTCTGCACTCTTTGAAAATCAAAATCCTCTAGCAAATTCACTCCTGTTACACTGTATGCCCTATTTAATTCTTTACTCCATAAATGTGGCTTTCTCAATGCCTTTGCAAACAGGGTTGGGGCCTTCTGGCTTGGGACTGCTCTGTGTCTTATATGAATATTCAAACATTGAAAGGGTTAACTAAGATGAACCATTTGATATTGAAAATTCAACATTCAAAGATTTAGAGAGGTTCTGCTGTAGAAGGGTAATTCATATCACAGTGAGAGTCTCGGTGTCTGACAGGATAGAAGGGTAAGGCATATCACAGTGAGAGTCTCGGTCTCTGACAGGATAGAAGGGTATGCATATCACAGTGAGAGTCTCAGTCTCTGACAGGGTAGAAGGGTAAGGCATATCACAGTGAGAGTCTCGGTGTCTGACAGAGTAGAAGGGTAAGGCATATCACAGTGAGAGTCTCGGTGTCTGACAGAGTAGAAGGGTTTGCATATCACAGTGAGAGTCTCGGTCTCTGACAGAGTAGAAGGGCAAGGCATATCACAGTTAGAGTCTCGGTCTCTATCCGGGCAGAAGGGTATGCATATCACAGTGAGAGTCTCGGTCTCTCACAGAGTAGAGGGGTATGCATATTACAGTGAGAGTCTCAGTCTCTGACAGCTGTTTTGAAATGCTAACCAGGATAAATCTGTTTGACCCTAATTCAATTATTTGTATGTAGAAATGCAATTTTCTGCTACCTCAACAGGATTAAGCAGAGGAGACACTCTTGTAATGACAAAATGAATATCGTAATTTTCCTCAGACTTTCTCATTCCTTTATTGAAAATACATTAAGAGTTTTCCAATGTATTGGGGAATAATTTTTTAATTTAAACAAGATTTACACAGTCTGTCAGTGAACTGGCTATGTCAATAAATCACATAGAATGGTTGGTTTATTTCTTGTAATCAATCGGATTTCAAAATTACAATTATTATCTGGAAAAAAAACCCAGGCAAATAGCGTAATGCTAGATTAACCCTTTTAAACCTTTTCATCAGTGTTTAAACAAATCCCTCATATTGACGACTCTGTCAAAAGTGAAAGTCACTTTGTGAAACCATTGTGATAAATAGAGCATTTGCTCCTATAGGAGCAAATGCTCTATTTATCACAATGGTTTCGAACTACACAATTCTAAAATTTTCCTTTTCTCTAGTTAATGCTCCTTTTCGGTAGATTTATTCAAAGAGGTTGGGTCTAAAAATAGCCTATGAGGGAATGGGTTAAACAGTCCATTCTGTAGGAAAGGATTAAACTTGCTAGAGGATTTTGAATGGCAAACACTGCAGACCCTGATCAGAGGGCCCCTGATCTGATTTGGGTCTACTCCTTTTGCAATGACAGGGTATGTGTCTCCCAGGTTGAAAGGATTAAACTTCTTCTGAAGGAAAAGTGATATCATAGTCTATACTATTGCTGGTCCGTAAGTTATTTAACCCTTTGCTCCATGAATATTCATGTAAGAAGTAATGACATCATGAATTTTAATTACATTTATTGTTATGGCCATGGCAGAAACTATATAATCGTGTTTATGTTATATCATAAGTAAACCGAGCAAACCCGTATCATACAGAAGCCATCTAATATGGGTCTACTCTGTTTGCAAACGTGTAGAAAGAGGTATTAACCCTTCTCTTGCTGAATTTTGAAATACATTTCTCCTTCTTTACCCATGCCCTGTTGTATAAGTACATATATCTTCACTGTGTACAAGTATTTCACTGTGCAATCACTGCTTAGTCTGGAGTGCACTGGTTGCACAATAAACTTGTAAATAATGCAGACCCTGATGAGACAGCTCCTGCAGGAGCTGTCTCATCTGGGTCTTCAATATTTACAGGTAGGTATATTGACGTGAATAGCAAGCGAAGGGTTAAAGTTATCAAATCAGTGCTCAATTGACTTAACATTTTACTTTTGTATAATCATCTTTAACCCTTTACCTCATAGGCTATTTTTAGATACAACCTCTGAATAAATCTACCGAAACGGAGCATTAACTAGAGAAAAGGAAAATATTAGAATGTTGTAGTTTGAAACCATTGTGATAAATAGAGCATTTGCTTCTATAGGAACCAATACTCCATTTATCACAATGGTTTCAGAAAGTGACTTTTACAGTCGTAGAAAGCCGTCAATATGAGTGAAAGGGTTAACCCTTTACTTCATGTAGATGCCTTTTTACGCCTTTGCAAACAGACAAGTGCAAAACCTCAATATATACAAAACAAACAAATTTCAAAACTTCTGCTAGCAGGTGACACATGTTCCTTCTATCATTCTTGTAATAAGGCTGAAAGCAGAAATATGGAGCCTGTTATTCACAGTCTAGTATAATTTCATTAGTCTACAGAGAGGAACTAAATACGTTAACTTTTAGCTTGCTGTGAAAATTCCAGTCTGCAGAAAATATCGTGCATATCAGTTTTAATAAAATTACGTTTTTTCTCCAATTATTGTAAATACTATCAAACTGTCACACAGTGTGAATCTTGATGAGGAAGTTATTCAGTTAACCATCAGGATCTTAATTATATTCAAAGGTAATCATAAGTTTGTTCATAGCTTGCTACATATAAGTTAATATCTTGAGCATATGCACAACAAAACCTGATATTTATCTCCAGTGATAAGAAGCTGCTCTGACTTTTTCAGATTATTTGTCTGGGCTGAAATAAAGTTTGCTTTTAAGGGCTTTCTCGGCTAGTGTCAATTTGTCTGGACATAAACCATAATAGAATGGTGGAATATGTTAATAATTATTTAACCTTTAGCCTGCTAAACAGTTTGGATCCAGATGAGACGCTGAGTAACTCGGCGTCTCATCAGGATCCAAACTGTTTGACACCCTAATTGCATTTTGGTAGAAAAACTGATTATAGCTAGATTTTTTAAAATGTAGTGGATGAAAAATGCTGTAGAAATAATTTGCTCAGCAGGCCAAAGGTTAATTTTTGCATGCTAAGTAATGATCTGCACAAAAGTTTCATATTATAATTGTCTAAATTACTTTTACCCTGTAAAAATCTCGTCTTGATTCAAACTGTTTATAGGAGAATTTACAAATACATGCATTACTGACAGACAAAGATTACAACAAAAAATGTTCTTGACAAAATTGATGTAGTTTTGGAATTGAAATAGAAATTAATCTTGAAACTTTGAATTTGCTTGGTTTGCTCTGTTCTAGCAGAGAGTTTGTGGTAATCTGAAAACAGTCTAACATATTGCTGCATATTATTTTGTGACCACTCTTTTAAATCTCCTCTAGCGTTCTGCATGAGTTTCACTCTGCATGAAGCAGCCACCTGGCTCAAGTATCTAAATTCTTCTCAACTAGAATTCCAGTTTAGAGGGATTTTTCTGTACACATATTTTTTATTTCCTCTGAAGCTATAAATAATGATGTACTGATATATAGTTCTATCTGCAAGTCTAATTTGCAGGAATCATCTGGTTTGGAAAATTTATGCTCAATATATCAGAATATCTATGCATTCTGTGACAGCATTTATTTTTTATGTTTTGGATGGAAAGTTGAATTTATTACAGTGTTGTTGCGAATGCGCGACATTATCAAGATACTGGTGTGTTTTATGTAAACGGATAACATACAACAATAGACACTCTGCATGCTGTCCTCTTGTTCGATAAACAGGGGTATTTTAAAGTAGATAGTAGCTTAATTCATGCAAAGGGCTTTCTGCATTATCTTTTTCCTGCATTAAGTCAACATCTCTCTCAAACAGATGATATTAACCCATTCCTTCATATTGATGCCTTTTGACGCCTCTGTAAAAGATACTTTATGAAACCATTGTGGTAAATAGAGCATAGGAGCAAGTGTTCTATTTATCACAATGGTTTCTGAACTACATAATTCTCAAAGTTTCATTTTCTGTAGTAAATGCTCCTTTTTGGCAGATTTATTCAAAACGGTTGGATCTGGAAAAAAAAATAGGCTACGAGGTAACGGGTTTTAAGACTTCTATTCCTTCTTTGTGAATTGGCACTATGTACTATGTCATTGTCTGAATCTCATTCAACCCTGGATTTTTGGAGTTGAATAATATTAATTATAGAGTCTGCACTTATATATAAAGGCTCATATTTCAAATATTAACTGTTTAAATGCAGAATATTTAGAGTGGAATAGCCCATTAGTGTTAAACAAGAGAGTTATTTCTTATATGATTATTCATGGAGTAAAGGGTTAACCTTCTTACAAGCTTGTGGTGAATTCCTGATTACTTAATCACAGTTTGAATCCAGTTGAGGTGGCAATTGTGACTCTTGTTGCATTTTAAAACAAGAGTACCGCATACGGTACATAATACGCCCACTTGCAAACTTTCTCCAATTCAACATGCCTTATAAGTGTTGACATTTTCTAATCTGTGCTTCAGATCTTGATTTCCATATTAAGTTGGTACTATTTTTTTAAAAAATCAAGTGAATATCTTATTAAATAAAAAAGTTACAGCTAATCCTCATTTTTGCAGATTTTTGTAAAGTGCAACGGCCATAACTCTGTAAAGACAAACTGAATGAACCTCAAAATAAACTCAGCTTCAAATTTTGTTGCTTAAAACATTTGTGTTAAGTTGTTAAGTTTCATTTATATCAACCGACAAACTAAAAATTTACCGACTAACAAAGCAACAAACACACAAAGTTCAAGGACCATAACTTTAGAATAAAATGACATATCAAAACCCCCGCAATATATGTGAAAATTCACATTAAGGTTTAACCATATAAAAAAATTGAAGCAAATATCATTGTAAATGAAAAAGTTATGGCCATCCTCATATTTGCATAGATTTGCATTATTTTTTTAATTGCAAGGGCCATAACTCCGAAACATTTAATCAAATGATCCTCAGACTCGACCTAGCTTTAGGTCTAGATGCATTAAACATGTGTATGAAGTTTCAAAAATATCTGTCAAATAGTTTTCCCAGAAAACAGCGGACAAACTATTTGCATATTTTTCAAGCACAAGGGACGTAACTCTGAAATGAAAAATCAAATGAACCTCAGAATCAACTCAGCTTCAGATCTTGAAGCATTTAACATTTGTGTGAAGTTTCATTAATATCTGTCATATAGTTTTCCCAGAAAACAGCGGACAAACTATTTGCATGTATTTGCATTATTTTTCAAGTAAAAGGGCCATAACTCCGAAATGACAAATCAAATGAGCCTCAGAATCGACTTAGCTTCAGACCTTGATGCATTAAACATTTGTGTGAAGTTTCATTAATATCTCTCAAATAGTTTTAACAGAAAACAGCAGACAAACTATTTGCATGTATTTGCATTATTTTTTTAAGTAAAAGGGCCAGAACTCCAAAACGACAAATCAAATGAACCTCAGAATCGACTCAGCTTCAGATCTTGATGCATTAAACATTTGTGTGAAGTTTCATTAATATCTCTCAAATAGTTTCCCCAGAAAACAGCGGACAAACTATTTGCATATTTTTTAAGGACAAGGGCCATAACTCTGAAATGAAAAATCAAATGAACCTCAGAATCAACTCAGCTTCAGATCTTCATGCATTCAACATTTGTGTTAAGTTTCATTAATATCTGTCTAATAGTTTTCCCAGAAAACAGCGGACAAACAAAATGTTGACGGACGAACGAACGAACGAACGAACGAACGGACGGACGGACGGACAGGGCCACGACAATATACGACCACCTTTATTAGGTGGGCGTATAAAAACAAAAGAAGGAAAGAAATAATACAAAGATTTGAAACAGATGGAAAAATGTTGCAAACAACTATTATTTAGCAGGCAAAGAGTTAACCCTTTCCCTCATATAAACTCTTTTTCATGCATCTACAAACAGAGTAGACCCAGATCAGATGGCTCGTATAGGAGCTGTCTGATCAGGCTCTGCTCTGTTTGCTAACGGAATTTGACAGATCTGTTTCTTTACTTTCTAAAATGGCTACAATATATGCTTCACCTTCTATATTTTCATGAGAACTATTTTGTGTATGAATATTCAGTAGGTATTGAAATTTGGAATAAGAGTAGAACAGCGAAAGGGTTATGAATGATTAATGGTTGACTTGCACTTTTATAACAGTGTGGAACAAGGTCAATGCCATGTAACTCATTGGCCAACTATTATGATTTAACCCTTCTCTTGCTGAATTTTAAAATACATTTCTCCTTCTTTACCCATGCCCTGTTGTATAAGTACATATATCTTCACTGTGTACAAGTATTTCGCTGTGCAATCACTGCTGTGGAGTGCACTGGTTGCACAATCAACTTGTAAATAGTGCAGACCCTGATGAGACAGCTCCCGCAGGAGCTGTCTCATCTGGGTCTCCACTATTTACAGGTAGGTTATATAATAATATTGATGTGAATAGCAAGCGAAGGGTTAAGTGTTTGACACACCGCTTTCATCTGATATGACTTAACCCTTTACTCCATAAATATACCTTTCTACGCCTGTACAAACAGAGTTAACCCAGATCAGACAGCTCCTATAGGAGCAATCTGATCAGGGTCTACTCTGTTTGCATATGAGATAGTAAAGATATAATTCTACCAATTCTGTCAGGATAAAAATCCCCTTTTTCATAGTGCCATTATTAAAAAATCAGTTAATTAATATTCATGATGTCATTATTATTTCTTACATAAATATTCATGGAGTAAAGGTTTAACACGTTATATATGGGAATGAAATATTTGACATCTCTGTTTATGAATATGATTGAAGCATTTCAAACAGACAGTAATTTTCCGTGGCAGTGCAGATTCTATAGGAGCCGTCTGATCTTGGTCCTCACTGTTTGCAAGTGATACATTTGTTTCCTGCACAGAAAAGTTAAAGGACGATTCTTTTGTTGACTTCAAATTTGAAAAGCACTTTGAATCTTTCTCAGTATATCACCTATTTGGCTGCTATGGTAATATCTTCAACCCTTTACTCCATGGATATTCATGTAAGAAATATTATCTTGAATATTAGTTAGATTATTTTGCTGTGTACTTTTGTGTGGCATCTTGCACCTGACTTCTGTTCTGTTTGTATAATGGCATTTGAACAAAGGGAAACTTTGGCCTAATAATGGCAGAAACTGTAGAATCAGATTTGTGGATTTCCATAAGCAAACAGAGCAGACTCTGCTCACACAGCTCCTACAGTAGCTTCCAATCTAGGTCTACTCTGTTTGCAGAGGTGTTAAAATGCATACTAATTCCATTATGGAGTAAATGGTTAAGAGTAATTGAATGTTATCATTTTACAGAGCAAAAGAAGGCCGGCCCTGCCACCTCAACCACCAACCTGACTCCGACTCCTGAGCCAGAAGATGGTGGCTTCGGAAATTTTGAAATGACGCGCCAGTCTACCAACAGAAGAAATAAGTTTGCAGGCATTAGAAATGGGACTGCAAATAGCATTTATGCAAGGTATTTTATCAAATTCATTGACTCAAACATTAGTTGAAGTTTAAGTAGACGTGTGGTACATTTTTATATGCCTGAAGGTAACTTTGGTCGTACAATGGTATGGCGCTTGTCCATCCATCTGTCTGTCTGTCCGCTCTCATGAGTTTCAATCGGTCTGATCGTTCGTTAGCCACATCTTTTTCTGCTCAATAACTTGACAACTATTAGGTGTACAGTCCTTATAAATGATAGGGAGGTAGGTCATGGCCAGTAGATGACCCTTATTGATTTTGAGGTGATTCAGTTAAAGGTCAAGGTCACAGTGACCTTCAACCCAGCAGTTTTTGCTGTATTTTCAGGGAATACAGTAAAACTTAGGGCTGTCATGATACACTAACGTATTCGAATTATTCGAATATAGTTTCTGGCGGTGAGTGTATCATATTCGCTACCCAAAGAACCAAATATTGACGAATATAATAAGACGTATAGGAAATTAACAAAATTAAAAGAAAAACAACATATTCTCGCCAGAAATAATTGAAATATGAGCGAAACATTCCAGCTTCTAACGTCTTTGCGCAGTGACACCAAGGGAGATGACTCTTGATGACTTCTTATGTTTACAAATCACGACACCATGTGTTGGTCCTGTTGGATTCAACAGGCTTAATAATTGTACTCTTGCATTCACTTTTTGCAGAAAAGTAGTCAAAATGGTTCAAATATACGAAACAATTACCGAAAACAAGTTTGTTTTGATAGGACTAATTCTTAGTTTTTACGACAACCGCAAACTGTTGTTTCATAACAATGTCGGGGCCGAAAGAGATTTTCAGACTCCAACCAAATATAAAAGCGCCGCCTGGAATCATTTAGGGTTACTGACGGGATCAGAAGGAAAAACCAACAATGAAATCACTGTTTGTAAAGTGTGCCACCACGAAATGAAGTAATACTGCTAGTTGTTGGCTCTAGCGGTTAGTGATCGGAGCGCCCCAATGTCTGAACGTACCCAAAATTTATTGATCAAATTTATTTGAGTTCGTTCACCAAAAATGGACGAAACCAGCAGGCTATATCCAATTAGATACAGTTCAATGCACTGTATTTTGATGGTGCTTGAAAGGTTCTTGAATTTGAATTAGTATTATGTTTATGCATATTGCCTAAAGAGTAAAAGACTTCAATAGGACTGGACCAATTTACTTTTGAACAAGTTTCTTTTCAGTGTTTCTAGTTTATGTGACTTTGCCAATTAAATATTTAAACTCATACTTTTCCCTTGCTTATCAGCACATGTCCAGTAGCATCTTCATTATAAGCTTAAAGATTCCTAATCCTAAATATGGATTCAGTCTGGACATGCTTTGGCTTAAGTAACTCTTATTAGCTTATGCCATAGCATGTTTATGTAACTGTATTCGTATTTGTGAATATTTATTCGTATTCGCTATACTGTATCGTGATACGTATTCGTATTCGCTACATGGGCGTATCGTTGCAGCCCTAGTAAAACTCCTTTAAACCAGACATTCAATTCTGTATAAATATCGGTCTTGGAGACAGATGGCAGCTTAACACAGGGTGAAAGTCATGCAGAAAGCTCCTGTAGGACCTTACTGCATGACTTTCACCCTACATTAAGCAGCCACCTTCCTAAAAGTAGATTCTAAATTTTTCTCTACTAAAATTCTAGTTTAGAGGGGTTTTACTGTATTAATAAAAGTCAAATCAGTGTGGCAGGGTGATATTAATAACTTTAGTTTGTGTGGTGGGGATTACTTGGTTTCGATATGTGCTCAAACGGTGGGATAAGGGGAGCAAAGTGTTTTTATTAAACTAGTCGAAACATTTCTTCTGCATTCATGCATTTGTACCCATATCTGTATAAATCTCATCTTACACAAAGCTACTACATGTATTTGACATTTAAATGGTACCTATAGAAAGATTTTATTGTGTCCAACAAACAATGTGGGGGAACTTATTGTGTTTATTTTATTATTATTCTTTCTTCCGATTCTTGATCTTGTTATTCTTCTTCTTCTGCTATGAACTTGTCCGACACATTTCTCAGTAAGTAATTTCCAAATGAAACTTCACATGAAAATTGTTGGTTTATAATTCAACATTAATTTGGTTTTCAAATGTTGCCATGGTAACCAAATGGTTGGCTCCGATTGGTCGAAATTTAGATATTGTTCGATTTTGCTGAAAATTGGTATGATGGGGGTATTTTGGTATCCCAAACTCAATCATAGGTGTTTGGAAAAAGTTGGTTACCATGGTAAAAATTTAGATATTATTGGATTTTGCTGAAAATTGGTAATTAGGGGTATATAGGTACTCCGAACTTGATGGCAGGTTTTTCAAAAGTGTCGGTTGCCATGGTAATCCAGTGATTACCTGTGATTGGTGAATATTAAACTATTTTGCACATCAATACCAGTTTTCCATTTCATTTGGGGGACATTCTGTAACGGATTCTGTTACAATCAGATCTTGTTGTATATATGATTGATGTTATGTTTTTAAGACCCCCACCAAGGCCTAGTCCAGCCAGTGTTGCCTACAGTGATGACGATGGTGCTTCTGCTGCTAAACCCCCACTACCAGATGATGATGATGATGATAGTGTCAGCAGTTGTACAGACAAGCCGTCTCAGCTGGGAGACTCCTCTAATGTACGTACCACAGTGGGAACACTGATAAGATGTGTTTTACCAACATTAGATAATTTATGGTTAACCGTATTAGGGCATGTCTATCTTCATTTCTTATGTTTTTGTTCTTTCTCTCTTCTCCAAAAGTTTTTGAAAAATTAGATTGTACCAAAAAAAGAGAAAATAGATTGTACCTTATTATATAAAAAGGTGTTTAATCTATGGTATATATTATAACACATAATTATGCTCCTAATGTATAGATAATTATGCTCCTGATGTATTTTGTACGAAAGTATATTATTATCTGTATTACTATGCAAAAAGTGTAGAGTTGGATGGTTCCACAACCTACATACACATATTACAGGGAAAATACAATTATTGAACACTTTGAAAATACAGTAAAACCTCTATAACGACCAATAAATTGTGTTAATTATTTGGTATTTAGGGCAGGTGGCCGCTTAAAGCAATGTGAAATTAAAACAGAACGCTCCTATAGGAGCGTTCTGTTTTACTTTCACATTGCTTTAAGCATCCACCTGCCTTTAACACAAAATACTTGATGTAATTTAGTGGTCGTTATAGAGAGGTTTTACTGTACAATTATTTAACACTTAAAAAAAAAAAAAACCCAAAACATTAGATATAATTCATAGCTTTTGTTTAACAATTTTAGTATGGGGCTGTGAACATTGACATGTTTTCTCAACATACACATACTATGAATCATCATTAACAATTTATCTTATCAATGTAAGAATTAGTGACCTAATGAATGTTTATTGGCTGAATTGCAATAAAAGTATATGGACACAAACTGTACAGCCAGATCTGTGTACTTCTGTACGCAAACAGAGCAGACTGTGATCAGATGGCTTCAATCTGATCTTGGTCTACTCTATTGACAAAGATGTTTCAAAGATGTATCTATGAGGCAAATGGTTAAAGCCAATACAAAGCAAAAACAAAACTTTGCCTTAAATCTTGCTGATGACACAGACAAATTAAAGTAGCAGTGTTTGAAGCTTTTTATCTTCAGTAGTAATTGAGCTATTTAAAGATTATTAACCCTTTCCTCCATAATCATATAAGAAATATTGACATCATGAATATTAATTAGATTGATTTGTTATACACTTGAATTTCTTGTCATGGCAGAAACTGTAGAATTATATCATTTTTTTTATATCATGAGCAAACAGAGCAGACCTTGATCAGAGACCTCCTACAGGAGCTGCCTGAGCTGGATCTACTGTTTGCAAAGGTTAAAAGAGGCGTACTTATGGACTAAATGGTTAACAGTTACAAATCAGAAATGTCTTCAAGTGTGTATTTTTGACTAATAAATTGTAACGAGTCTTTACATCTGGCCCTTTCCACCTTAAGGGATTTACAACTACATCTAGTACCATATACACTATTGCACCATCACCAGAACAAGTATTGCCTATGGATAATAAATTGTCATCAATGTTGATACAGTATTAGCCCTTCTAAACTTTATACAAATTTCCAAACAGATAAATATTGGTGTCCTGTATGCAGAGCAACAGATAAAGATGCATACTCAAATACTAAAATCGTCATTTCTCCACCAAACCAATGTTGTGATTACTCTTAACCCTTTCCCTGTTCAATGTTTAATGCAAATTTCAATACCTGAATATTCATTAACAAAATAGTTATATGGAAGGTGGGACATTGTTGACATTTTAGAAAGTAAAGTAACAGATCTATCTCATTCTGTTAGCAAACAGAGCAGACCCTGATCAGACAGCTCCTCTAGGAGCCGTCTGATCTGGGTCTACTCTGATCTGAGTCTACTCTGTTTGCAAATGCGTGAAAACACGTTTATATGAGGGAAAGGGTTAACCCAATCCCTCATATTGATGCCTTTTGACGCCTTTGTAAAAGTCACTTTCTGAAACCATAGTGATAAATAGAGATTTTGCTCCATTGGAGCAAATGCTTTATTTATCACAATGGTTTCAAACACTATTCTAAAAATATCCTTTTCTCTAGTAAATGGTCCTTTTAGGTAGACTTATTCAAGGAGGTAGGATCTAAAAATAGCCTATGAGGTAATGGTTTAAGAATTGTCTCTTCAAGACAATTGGAAAGAGTGGTCACAACATAAGGTCTGGTGG
Source organism: Azorinus chamasolen (assembly GCA_963576725.1). Taxonomy (NCBI): domain Eukaryota; kingdom Metazoa; phylum Mollusca; class Bivalvia; order Cardiida; family Solecurtidae; genus Azorinus; species Azorinus chamasolen. Next base: position 4,504,475 of record OY755236.1, read on the forward strand.
AGAAATATAGAAGTTGTTCTTGAAAATGTTTTAATTTACACATCATATCTGGTCCTCTGTGTATAATTTATTGTGCTCTTTTAGCAACTATTCATATGTTTTGTCTTTTTTTATAGGCAAGTGATGAAGACAGTGACAGTGATGGGAGCATCGAACCTCCTCTCCCACCGCCTCCACCCCCAGCCTCACCGCCTCCACCCCCTTTCTCTGCTGTAGGAAGATCATATGAGCCGGATCCTGTACCTAACCACTCATGGCAAAACCAAAACAATTCATCGTTTAATGCATATCAATACACAGACAGTGAGGCAGAATCCAGTCATTACGCATACAGTTTAAATGGTGGACAAATATTATTGAACAATACCGCAGGCTCAAGGGCTCCATTACCGGGATTCTCTTCCTTTGTATGACGAAGAGTGACATATTGTTTATGACAGTTCAGGATGAAAGATGCATATGTTATATAAATGAAGAATTGATGTTTTTAGTGAAATAATTCTTCATGAATGTTACATACCAAGTGTTCGAAAGACAGATTGGTGGGAGATGCAATAAGAATCAAAGACAAAGAGAGAATTTTTTCAGATGAAGGTTTGGAATTTGTTTTCAGATCTCATGTTACAGTGGAACCCCTTTGAATTGGAACATCTCCAGAAAGATTTACAAACTGGACATATTGCTAGGTCATGTTTTCAAGGCATCAGTGGGTTTGTAATTGATTTTATTCCAAAACACAAAGTTGGTTAACTAGCTCAAGCATTCCTAAACTTTGTCTTATATAGAGGGGAGTCTACTGTATAGGAATAGGGAATACAGTTAAACCTCTCTATAATGGCCACTAAATTGTTTTAATTAGTTGATATTTAGTGCATGTGGCTGCTTAAAGCAAGGTGAAAGTAAAACAGAACGCTCCTATAGGAGCGTTCTGTTTTAATTTTACCTTGCATTAAGCAGCCACCTGCTTTTAACACAAAATACTTGATGTAATTTAGTGGCCATTATAGAGAGGTTTTACTGTAAATGTGTTGATAACATGTTGGGAGTACAGTGGGGATTTCCACGATAGCTACAGGCTGGTTAGTACTTAAGATTGTAGAAGGATAGGAGAAGGACTGGGGCCCGTCTTAATAAATACCATATAGCTCAAATTATCGTAAGTTCTGACAAACGATGGTCACAATTTCCAGTTGTGATCATGGTATGTTAGAATGCACAATAAATACTTGTAGTACCTAGTTGACCTTAATTGCTGCAAACTAGAATGTGTGATAATCTCTGCTGTTTCAGTTGTAGTGATTCTCATTAATAAGGATTTACGATAATATTGAGAGTACAACCACAATCTCTAGTAAGACGGACCTCTGTATTTTGTTGTCTATGCAAAGTCCCATTGGCCTTATTGTATAACAGTACCAAACTACACTTTAATTGTGCCTTGCAATGTGTGTTGTAACTCTCAGCACTCTTTGTAGTTTCATAGTTGAATTTTTAGGTCAATCAATCTTTTAAGATTTCATTTATCACTCAGTGGGTGTATTTCCAAGTTTAATTTCATTTGGCTGCATTTATTGATAGCAGAAATAAATGAATGAATTTGAAAATGGATTAAGATCAATTTAATGAATATGTGTTTGAGTGATTGACAGTTTTTAACATAGTGCAAGGCATCAAGTTTAGTGTTTTTGGAATTTATTTACCATATTAATTCATAATAAATTACATTTGAATGATGTGAAACATTGAAATGTATGAGGAGATTACAATAATTTTGAAAGTAAATACAGTAGAACCCCTCTAAACTGGAACTCTAATAGAGAAGAATTTAAATACTTTTAGGCAGGTGGCTGTTTAACCCATTCCCGCATTTGACGCCTCTGTAAAAGTCACTTTATGAAACCATTGTGATAAATAGAGCATTTGCTCCACAGGAACAAATGCTCTTTTTATCACAATGGTTTCAAAACTACACAATTCTGAAAATTTCCTTTTCTCTAGTTAATACTCCTTTTTGGTAGATTTAATCAAAGAGGTTAGGCCTAAAAATAGCCTAAGTGGGAATTTGTTAATGCAGGGTGAAAGTCATGCTGAAGGAGCTTTCTACATGTCTTTCACCCTGAGTTAAGCTGCCACCTGTCTCCAAGACTGATATTTATACTAAGATTGATGCCCGGTTTAGAGCAGTTTTACTGTACTGTGTTGAGAGCATGTTAAATCATCCCTTCTCAATGATTGATGAATGAAAGTTCTTCCAAACAATGTTAAGCATTATATTGTAAGACATTAGCATTTTATATGTTTTAGAAGCCATTGCCATTCCACACAGTTTGGACATGTTCTTGACTGAAACCGTGTACTTAACTCTCTACTCCATGAATATTCATTACCAGAAAAAAATGACCGTATGAATAGTAATTAGCTGATTTTTTAAAATAGCATCATGGACAATTGCATTTTTTCCATGGCAAAAACTGTAGAAGCCGATTTATGTTGTTTCTTAAGTGAACAGAGCAGCCACTTATCAGATGGCTCCTAGGAGAACTGTCTGATCTGGGTCTGCTCTGTTTGCAAATATGCCAAAGGTGTCTCTGTGGAGTAAATGGTTCAGTACACTCTACATTGTATTTGAAATATTTTAACATTCCATTATGTAGTTGTTTAACTCTTTACTTCATGAATATTTGTGTCAGACTCCGCCCATTTTAAACACTAATTAACCCATTCCCCATATTGACACCTTGTGACGCTTCTGTAAAAGTCACTTTGTGAACCCATTGTGATAAATAGTAAATGCACCTTTTTGGTAGATTTAATCAAAGAGGTTGTATCTAAAAATGGCCTATGTGGGAATTGGTTAATTTATATCTTGTATTGAATACATAAGGTAAGGAAATGTATTGCCAAACAATAATCAGACTAGATATAAGCAAACTGAGTAGACCTGAATTGAATAGCTTGTATTGAAACTGCCTTTCTTTGGTCTACTCTGTTTGCAAAGGCATAACAAGTTGGTTTTGGTTATGAAGTAAAGGGTTAAATAACTAGTAGCATTCCATTACACATTTATACATTTGTTTTCCAGTAATATGTTATATCAGGAATCATTAAAGTTAATACAGTACCTTTAACCCTTGACCTCATAGGCTATTTTTAGATCCAACCTCTTTGAATAAATCTACTGAAAAAGAGCATTTACTAGAAGAAAGGAATATATTAGATTTGTATAGTTTGGAAGCCATTGTGATAAATAGAGCATTTGCTGCTATGGAGCAAATGCTCTATTTATCACCATGGTTTCAAAACATCACTCTTACAGGGACTTTAAAAAGGTGTCAGTACTAGTATGAGGGACAGGGTTAAAATGGCCATGTAATTACTAGACATTGAAGTCTTTTAAAGCATCTTGTTGATTAATGCCAGATGAAAGAAATGCAGACAGCTCCTATAGGAACTTTCTGCACAACCTTTGTCATGCATTAAAAACCCTTATGGCTTTGATACTCAGAATTATGCCTCTCTGAGGTAGTGGCTTTAATTATGGAGGGTTTTCTGTAATTTGCTGTTGCTGTACAACCCTATTAGAATAAAAGTCCTGTGATTTTCTCTTGCTCAGAATTTGGAAATGCCTTTATTGTGTCACCTGTTTTAGCAGGATGTCACTTAAGGATTTCTTTTCTATCATCTGTCTGTCCATCTGTCTTCTCTGTCAATCACATATATCATGATTTTTTGCAACATGTCTCAGAGGTCCAGATAAGATGCGTAAATCAAAACATTTTCAAAAATAATTTCTTTATTTCTCCACCAAACCCTGTGTTGTGAAAACTCTTTAGAATCGTCTCGAGGAGATTCTAAAGAGTGGTCACAACAAGGGTTTGGTGGAGAAATGACGATTTTAATATTTGAGTACGCATGTTTATCATGTACCTCTGATGTCTACGGGCAGGTGACACATATGTTCCTTCTAACATGCTTGGTTTAGTAACATGCTCCATACGATATTGGACAAAATGAAAGATACTGTTGTTGTCTTTTTTTGCATAGTAACATAATAATTGCATAATAACAGTGTTGAAAGAACTAGTGGTCAAAGTCTGAGCTTGAGATATATCTCAGGTGAAGAAACTTTATGTAAGCAGGGCCCGGCAAACAGTGCAGACACTGATAAGAGGGCTTCTTTGAAACTCTTATATCAGGATCTTCACATTTGCTGGAGGATTTTGGATAACAAACAGTTCAGACCTTGTCAACATAGTGCTCTTGTTTGGGTCTGCACTGTTTGCAGTTGACAGGCTACATATTTTTCCACATTTAGAGGTTTAGTAATTTTGCCAGATACAAATTATAGACTGGATTAGCCCTTTCCCTGTTCAGTATTCATGTAAGAAATACATCATGAATATTTATTAGCTGAATTTTTATTATGGCATTTGTAGACAGGATTGTTTTGGTATAGGTAGAAACGAAGGTCAGACTATATCCTTTAGGAGTCGTCTGATCTGGATCTACTCTGTCTGCAAATGTGTGAAAACACAAGAGTATGTATTTTGAACATAAGGAATTAACCCTTCGCTTGCTATTCGCGTCAATATACCTACCTGTAAATAGTGAAGACCCAGATGAGACAGCTCCTGCAGGAGCTGTCTCGTCATGGTCTGCATTATTTACAAGTTGATTGTGCAACCAGTGCACCCCACAGCAGTGATTGCACATTGATATACTTGTTCACAGTGAAGATATATGTAATTATATAACAGGGCATGAGAAATGTATTTTAAAATTCAGCAAGAGAAAGGTTAAGAAAAAATATGCATTTAATTTGATTAGGGAATAGTTGTCTGAAGTTGATATAAATAGTGTTGTATGAGATAGTATTATTTAACAGAATATGTATGCCAACTATTCTGTTAATTTCAAGAAGCTGTGGAAATCCCCAGACAATTGTGATAGTATTTTTGTACAATAATTTAGAAAGAACAAACCTAGTTATTTTGTACAGATATACCTATACAATTTTAAATGTTATTTTGTGCACGTGTACATAAGGACATGGTCCTACACATTATTTTATTAAAATGATGCAGTTTTCATATTTCACTAATTGATGAAATTTTACACATATCTTAATTTTGTATTCCTACTAATGTAATTATTTATTTAACATTGACATTTGAGTATAAATCAAATAAGGTTAAAAACTATGAAGTGATTTTAATGATGGTGACACATTAATTAAGACAGTTAAGTCACGCAAATAGAATCAGTTAAGTCACGCAAATAGAATCATTTTCAAGAAAAGTACCTTTATTTCACCGCGAAATCCTATATTTTAGACGATTCTTAACCAAATCCTTCATAAATACGCATTTCTATGCCTCTGTAATAGTCATTTCTTGAAACCATTGGGATAAATAGAGCATTTGCTAATGCTTGATTTATCACGTTTTCAAAAAGTGATGTTTACAGAGGCGTCAGATGGCGTCAATGTGAGGGAATGGGTTAAGAAGTACAGTTGTGAGTTTTACAGTCAGGTTTTAGCTTAATGCAGAACAAAAGTTAATTAGAAAGCTCAAGTAAGAGCTTTCTGCAATTGCTTATGTTCTGTTTTAAGCAGCCATCTGCTTTGAAAGGCAAAAAGTTAATAATTGTACTCCATAACTACACCTTTCTACACCTTTGCAAACAGAGTAGATGAGCCATTTTATCAGGGTCTGCTCTGTTTGCTTATGATATAATATAGATATGATTCTACAGTGTCTGCCATAGCCAAAAATTCCTGTGACCATTTAATATTTGTGATATTGTTACTTCTTGTATGAATATTCATGGAATAAAGGGTTAAGTGAGGCTGTAGGGAGGTTTTGCAAAAGCATATACATTGTACAGCAAAACCTCTGTAAGTGACCACTAGTAAGATAGCTGCCTAATTCTAGGCCTTAGTGGCTGGCAGTAGCTTAACTCTTTACTCCATGAATATGCATGTAGGAAGTAATGACATCATGAATAATAATTAGTTATAATGTCACGTAGACACAGGAAAGTTTGGCTGTAGCAGAATAAAATCAATACCAGTATCATGTCATAAGCAAACAGAGCAGACCCTGATCAGATGGCTCCGACAGGAGCCATCTGATCTGGATCTAATCTTTTTGCAACGGCGTAGAAAAGCTTATTTATGGAGGAATGGGTTAATGCAGGATGAAAGTTATGCAGAAAGCTCCCATATGAACTTTCTGCAGTGTTTAAGTCTTGCATTAATTAACCACCTATTTTTATTAATCCCCCACCGCATAGCGGAGGGGGGTTATAGGAATGGCCTTCGTCTGTCTGTCCGTCCGTCCGTCCGTCCGTCCATCTGTCTGTCTGTCTGTCTGTCTGTCTGTCCGTAACAATTTCGTGTCCGCTCCATATCTCCTATACCCCTTGAAGGATTTTCAAGAAACTTGCCTCAAATGTTAATCAAGTTGACACGATGTGCAGAACATATGTGGCTGATATGTCGGCTCAAGGTCAAGGTCACATTTGAAGGTCAAGGGTTTTAACCTTCAATTTCCATTGCATTTTTGTGTCCGCTCCATATCTTCTAAACCCTTTGAAGGATATTCATAAAACTTGAGTCAAATGTTAACCAAATTAAGACGATGTGCAGAACACATGTGGCAGTCATGTCGGCTCAAGTTCAAGGTCACATTTGAAGGTGAAGTGTTTAAACCTTCAGTTGCCATTACAGTTTCGTGTCCGCTCCATATCTTCTAAACCCTTTGAAGGATTTTCATAAAACTTGAGTCAAATATTAAATGAATTGAGACAATGTGCAGAACCCATGCGGCAGTCATGTTGGCTCAAGGTCAAGGTCACGTTTGAAGGTCAAGTGTTCTAACCTTTAATTTCCGTTACATTTTCGTGTCCGCTCCATATCTTTTAAAGCCTTTGAAGGATTTTCATAAAAGTTTAGTTAAATATTAGCTAAATTGAGACGATGTGCAGAACACATGTGCCAGTCATGTCGGCTCAAGGTCAAGGTCACATTTGAAGATCAAGTGTTCTTACCTTCAATTTCCATTATAGTTTCATTATCTCCTATACCCCATGAAGGATTTTCAAGAAACTTGCCTCAAATGTTAACCACGTTGAGACAATGTGCAGAACATATGTGGCAGTCATGTCGGCTCAAGGTCAAGGTCACATTTGAAGGCCAAGTGATTTAATCTTCAATTTCCATTACATGTCGTGTCCGCTCCATATCTTCTAAACCATTTGAAGGATTTTCATAAAACTTGAGTCAAATATTAACCGAATTGAGATGATGTGCAGAACACATGTGGCAGTCATGTTGACTCAAGGTCAAGGTCACATTTGAAAGTCGTGTTCTTACCTTCAGTTTCCATTATATTTGTTTTCCGCGTCCTATTTTCTTAACAACTGGAAGGTATCACCTTAAGGTCAATGTCTTAATTTAGGTGGCGGCGGTGGGGGATTTAGCTGTCCTTTGGACTGCCTTGTTTTATTCAATAACGGTTCTACCGTACAAATACGAGAGAAGTCATCAGGGACATGCAAACAGTGATGTCCAAGTCAAGGTCCTTACTGCATTATGCTCGTAATTAATTGTCTATGTCCATACATTTTGTTTTAAGACATGGTTAAGAAAATTAAGATTCTATTACTTTTCTTTGCTGTGGGCTGCCTTTTAGCCCTTTCCCTAATGAATATTTCACAAAACAGTCATACCATGAATATTCATCAGGAAATTAGGCCATGGTAGAAACATTTGAAACATGTGACATCTATATAATTTTACAAGCAAACAGCAGACCCTGATCATACCAACTCCTACATGGTCTGAGTCTACTCAATTTACAAAAGTGAAGGTATAATGATTAAAACTTGGACACTATTCAAACAGCAATATCCTTTGTACAGACATTAGGTAATAAAACCTCTACAACGGCCATTGCATTGTGTTAATAATAAGTTGGTATATTAGGGCAGGTGGCTGCTTAAAGCAAGACAAAAGTAAAATAGAACGCTCCTATAGGAGCGTTCTGTTTTACTTTCACCTTGCTTTAACACCTGCCTTTAACACAAACTACTTGATGTAATTTAGTGGCCGTTATAGAGAGGTTTTACTGTAGTGCTAGAGTGTAGGTTGTTGTATAGCATGGTCAGTTTCTCTTTTTAGCTCACCAGAGCACAAAGTGCTCAGGGTGAGCTTTTGTGATCGCCCGTTGTCTGTCGTCCGTCGGCGTGCGTCGTGCGTCGTGCGTCGTCCGTCGTTCGTCGTTTGTCGTTCGTCGTTCGTCGTCCGTCGTCAACAATTTGTACCTTTAAAAATCTTCTCCTCTGAATCTACAGGGATCTCAACTTTCATCTTTGGCACATAGCATCTTATTCAGGTCCTCTACAAAAGTTATATAAATTATGCCCCTGGGGTCAAAATTGACCCCGCCCCAGGGGTGCCTTGTTTTCAATAGAAACATATAGTAAAACTTTGAAAATCTTCTCCTCTGAAAGCAGAAGCTTCTCAGCTTTCATAATTGGCACATAGCATCATGTTCAGGTCTTCTACAAAAGTTATATAAATTATGGCCCTGGGGTCAAAATTGGCCCCGCCCCAGGGGTTAGGCAGTTTTCAATATAATCATATAGTGCAAACTTTGAAAATCTTCTCCTCTGAAACTGGAAGGTTCTCAGCTTTCATATTAAGCACATAGCATCATATTCAGGTCCTCTACAAAAGTTATATAAATTTTGGCCCCGGAGTCAAAATTGGCCCCGCCCCAGGGGTGGGCAGTTTTCAATAGAAACAAATAGTGAAATCTTTGAAAATCTTCTTCTCTGAAACTGGAAGGCTCTCAGCTTTCACATTTGGCACATAGCATCATGTTCAGGTCTTCTACAAAAGTTAAATAAATTATGGCCCTGGGGTCAAAATTGGCCCCGCCCCAGGGGTAGGCAGTTTTCAATAAAATCATATAGTGCAAACTTTGAAAATCTCCTCTGAAACTTGAAGGTTCTCAGCTTTCATATTAAGCACATAGCATCATATTCAGGTCCTCTACAAAAGTTATATAAATTTTGGCCCCGGTGTCAAAATTGGCCCCGCCCCAGGGGTGGGCAGTTTTCAATAGAAACAAATAGTGAAATCTTTGAAAATCTTCTTCTCTGAAACTGGAAGGTTCTCAGCTTTCATATTTGGCACATAGCATCATGTTCAGGTCCTCTACATAAGTTATATAAATTATGGCCCCAGGGTCAAAATTGGCCACGCCCCAGGGGTAGGCAGTTTTCAATAGAAACAAATAGTGAAATCTTTGAAAATCTTCTCCTCTGAAACTGGAAGGTTCTCAGCTTTCATATTTGGCACATAGCATCATGTTCCGGTCCTCTACATAAGTTATATTATTTATGGCCCAGGGGTCAAAATTGGCCCGCCCCAGGGGTGGGCAGTTTTCAATAGAAACAAATAGTGAAATCTTTGAAAATCTTCTTCTCTGAAACTGGAAGGCTCTCAGCTTTCATATTTGTCACATAGCATCATGTTCAGGTCCTCTACAAAAATTGTATAAATAATGGCCCCGGGGTCAAAATTGGCCCCGCCCCAGGGGTGGGCAGTTTTCAATAGAAACAAATAGTGAAATCTTTGAAAATCTTCTTCTCTGAAACTGGAAGGTTCTTAGCTTTCATATTTGGCACAGAGGATCATGTTCAGGTCCTCTACAAATGTGGTACAAATTAAGGCCCCGGTGTCAAAATTGGCCCCGCCCCAGGGGTGGGCAGTTTTCAATAGAAACAAATAGTGAAATCTTTGAAAATCTTCTTCTCTGAAACTGGAAGGTTCTCAGCTTTCATATTTGGCACAGAGCATCATGTTCAGGTCCTCTACAAATGTTATGTAAATTATGGCCCCTGGGTCAAAGTTGGCCCCGCCCCAGGGGTGGGCAGTTTTCAATAGAAACAAATAGTGAAATCTTTGAAAATCTTTTCCTCTGAAACTGGAAGGTTCTCAGCTTTCATGTTTGGCAAATAGCATCATGTTCAGGTCTTCTACAAAAGTTATATAAATTTTGGCCCTGGGGTCAAAATTGGCCCCGCCCCAGGGGTGGGCAGTTCTAGATAGAAACAAATAGTGAAATCTTTGAAAATCTTCTTCTCTGAAACTGGAAGGCTCTCAGCTTTCTGATTTGGCACATAGCATCATGTTCAGGTCATCTACAAAAGTTATATAAATAATGGTCTCGGGGTAAAAATTGGCCCCGCCCCAGGGGTGGACAGTTTTCAATAGAAACAAATAGTGAAATCTTTGAAAATCTTCTTCTCTGAAACTGGAAGGCTCTCAGCTTTCATATTTGGCACAGAGCATCATGGGGTCAAAATTGGCCCTGCCACCGGGGTAGTCAGTTTTCAATAGTAACATAATTATCAAGAAACCTAAAAAAAACTCTTCTTCTCTGAAACTGGAAGGTTAATCTCAGCTTTCATATTTGGCTCATAGCATCATGTTCAGGTCCCCTACAAGTTTTTCTAAATTATTCCCCTGGGGTCAAAATTGGCCCGCCCCAGGGCCGGCTAGTTTTCTATAGAAACATATAGTGAAAACTTTGAAAATCTTCTCCTGATTGTCTGGTGAGCGCTTCAGGGCCATTCTGGCCCTCTTGTTTTAATCGAGTTTTGTCATAGGTGAAAAAGGTAATATGGACATTGGAAATAGTGCAGTCAGATCAACCCCTGCCTTACAATAGTCAGACCAACCTATCAAGTATTCAGAAAATAGTGCAGAACAAGATCAAACTGTCCCTAGAGGAGCAGTTTGATCAAGCTCTACATTATATGCTACATTGTCAATTTAATTTAACCCTTTACTCTTTGAATACTACTTTCTATGCCTTTGTAAACAGAGAAGACCCAGATCAGATGGCTCCTTTAGGAGCCGTCTGATTAGGGTCTGCTCTATTTGTGTATTGAATAATATAAAAACAGTCACAATAACAAAGAATTTGGGTCCTGATGAGGCGCTGACCAAACTGTTAGCATAGGGTAATCACATTGGCAGCGAAAGAGTTAAATGGTTTTGATGTCTGCAAATCATAAGCTTGTATTTCATTGCCTTTGTATAATTTTACCTATCACAACCTTCATCACTTTGCTCAACATCACGAGGACCTCATCCTGATAATAGGTCATACTATATTTATGTATATTTATGCCTTTCTTAAACCCTTTCCCTGTTCAACATTCATGTAAGAAATAATGGCATCATGAATATTTATTGGCTGACTTTTCATAATGTAAACAATTCAAGGAAACACGTTACTGTGACTTAAGCTTTAAAATCATATCTATATAATGTCAAAGGCAAACAGAGCATACCCTGATCAGATGGTTTCTATGGTCTGGGTATACTCAATTTGCATATGCATAAAATACTTTTATATGAGGGAAAGGGTTAACAAGCATTGCATTTTCTCAAACAATTGGCATCCACATGTTGTGCTTTTGTTTCATGCTCAATTGTGACAACCATATTTTCCCTTAATATTTGGATATCCAGTCTTCTGTCTTCACCGTTATGAGACAATAAGACAAATTGACAGCACTGGGATAACACTGCGTGAATCCCACAGGCTAGCAAATAGTGCATACACTGACCAAGCTGAGCTTGATCTAGGTCTGCACAATTTGCATGTCTGACTAAACATTTAGGATAACTACAGTATTTTCTTCTCTCATCATGTACTGGTTGTTACATAGTACATGCTATAGTGCGGTGTAACTAACTTTAACTTAAACACGCCTTTCTACGCCTTTGCAAACAGAGTAGACCCAGATCAGATGGCTCCTGTAGGAACCATCAGATTAGGGTCTGCTCTGTTTGCTTATGATATGAAACAGATATGATTCTACAGTTTCTGCCATGACCAAACATTCACGTGTCCATATGCTATTGTAACAATGGATTAAATTAATATTCTTAATGTCATTATTTTTTGCATGAATATTCAGTAAGGAATGGGTTTATCCTCTTTGTATGGAAGAATAAGCTTGAAATGTCTTGCATTTATTAGTATTGGCAATATTAGTATTGGCACATGTTAAGTCTGTCTAGCCATGCACTGCACATTTACTAATTGTCTGTAAATATATGCAAGTGATTGTCCAAAGCAGATGGGAAAAGGTTTAATACAACCATTTGAAGTCAACATTGTAGCATGTTTGATATCATCAAACAACAACCACATGGTGTCCATGCTGTCAAAGATATCTTTGTTATTTACTAATTGGTCCAATGTTTCTTGAAGTTGTATGAATTTCAAGTAGATTGTTTTAACCTTTTTGGATACTGAAGTGTCAAAGTGGACAGATCCATCATTGTTTTATTGTAGAGTCCACTCAGTATGAAATGGCATTGATGTAATTTGTCTGAGAGTTTTGTTTCAAGAATAACGTCTTTACATCTCCACCAAACCCTATACTGTTACTACTCTTTAGAATTGTCTCTTTGAGACGATTCTAAAGAGTGGTAACAGTATTGGGATTGACGGAGAAATGATTTTAATATGTGAGTATGTACCTTTTATTAGTAGCCCTGCACACAGCGCAGGCTCAGATCAGAGCTTGGTCTTCACTGTTTGCAACTTGTCCCTCATACAAAGGGTAAAACTCTCCCTTTTTGGCATTGGGAATTTTATTTAGAAAAGTCCTAATGGTTTCACTACAAACATTATTGTTGTCATCCGGTCCATTAAATACTTTTAAGTAACTGCGATTGCACGATGATGTCTCACATATCTGGGTCTAAAGATCTGGAAACCTATAAGTATTTTCTAGGAACAGTTTTCATGTTTAAAACCAACTGCATAAACTTAATACAAAAGTATTTGTTTATAGGAATGACTGTATCTAGTGTAATGAATCAATTCTGTAGATAACTGTCACTATATGTCTCATGCTTCGTTTCTGTCTGCCATAATCTCATCTGTTGTTTAACACAACTTGTTTATATGTAAATGAAACAATTTTATACATGTCAACCACAGAAATAAAAATATGTCATTATAAACACATGTTGTGCTCTTTTCCTCCACGCACGTTTTAAACCTTACTACAACTATCCGTGAAATGAGGCATGCTGATCTTTCTGCTCTACATTTGTTATGGATTAAGCAATTATATGCCAATGATGTATCATGAAGAGGCCATATTAAGGTGGTCCTATAATTGTATTTACAAGAAGTGTATGACTAATTTGGTTTGTCTCAATGTGACGTCTCTGTCCTCTGCTGACGTGGTCTATCAAGTTGTGAAAATACAACTTACATGTAGAATATACTCGTATAATGAAAGATTTCAGGACTTTGAAACAAGATCGACATCATGAAAAAGTCGACACATAGAAGTACTGTGACTTGCTTTACCAATCGATTAGTCATTTATGGATGGCTTAGCCAAACTTTCACCAATACTTTATTGATGTATAGGAATTAAAAAAAAATAACATCGATTTAGATGTCTATAAAAAACAATTGCAATCAATATTTGGTAGGTAAAAATACAATGATTAGTATACCCTATCTACCATAACATAGTATGCCACCCCATTTCACATCTCCAAAGTTTTTCGACTCCATTAATACGATGTGCACATGTAAAGTAGTGTCAGCAGTCCAGAATTTCACCATTTTAACATTCACCCAAAAGTATTGCATGTCAATGGAAAGAGTATTAAAAGTATTTAAAAGACATTTAATTAGCAGCTGAAATGCATGTAGTATACCATTATGTTTGAAAAATGTCTGAGTCTAGCTGCGCTTTTCGTGAAGAACAGATGGCATATTGTAAAATACACGAAGTGTCTGACTTCGTAACATCATAAATTAAGGTCAACTTGGACAAAGTGTATGGGAACAGTGCGCTACTCTACTGCCTGATGAGTATCTCATTTAAAGAGGGAGACACCAACATCAAAGATGTGGTCCATCCTGGGCTCCCAAGACTTTTGTGTCTGACAAGTGGAAAAGATGTAGACGCTGTGAGAGCAATACTCGAGATAGACGAAAGGTGCACAGTGGGGGCAGATATGGCAAATACCAGGCCCTACTTCGCCAGCGATTTTCCTGATTTTAAACGGACGGCTTAACCTGTGGGTTTGTGCCCGATGGATAATTCTAACATACTATTCGTTATGTACGAATGTGAGTGTGTGTGTGTGTGCGTGTGTGTTTGCGCGTGTTTGTGCGCGAGAGCGTTCTGACTAGGTACTTGGGGGTTGTTGGCGGAATTTGTGTGGCATCTCCTGCCTTACTTTCATTGTCGGTTTCAAAATATTGAAGCTGATAGGAAGTTGAGGTGTAACACGGATATGTAAATGGGATAGCAGTGGCAGATTACTGCAGCCATGTGCTTTACACTAATAATGAAGCAGAAAGAAACATTCAATACATACATCACACATGCATACTAAGATAAATGCACACAATACTGATAGAATCAGCCAAACGTATTTTGAACAGAGTTCCAGATAAGATGCGTAAATTAGAACAATTTCAAGAATGACTTTTATTTCTTCACCATACACTTTGTTGTGACCAAAGTGGTCACAGCATAAGGTTTGGTGGAGAAATGACGATTTTAGTATTTGAGTACGCACTATGCTGTTGCACTGATTCTGGATTCTGACAGGTTATTTGGTATTCATAATATTCCTTTTTTTCAGTTAAATGCTAGGCTTTAATCAGTCTTCTACGATCTGTGAAACATATTACATCCAGACATGTGTACTAGCATCCGTTGAGCATGTACTATGCATTATACAATTATGACTTGTATTAGGCATTCAATATAAAATCTGAAAGTAGAATATCCTTCGAAAGACAAAGTAGCAATGTAAAATTAGAAAAGTGCAGATTCGGTTTTATTGAGTCGGTCCATGAGCAGTAACTAGAAGTGCAACACTACTCATGTCCCCTTGCACCGACTTAAGTGGTATTCCGTTTTCGTAACTGAAACATTGAAACTGTTTATCCCGAAGGACCAGAAAATATATCAACACTGATAATGAAGAATGGGTAATATAATTTGTCTCCTGGTACATATAACGATGACATTCTTCGAATGGTCGAGCGATTTCCAGTTGTGTATGTGTTATACGTTGAATATACAGAACGACTTATATCCAATGGCCACTCAAACGGATTCATGTCAACCTTTCCCAGATATAAACGCATTCTCAAGGCTTTGCAAACAGAGTAGATCCAGATCAGACAGATACTATATGAGTCATCTGATCAGGGTCTGATCTACTTGCTTTGCTTAGGAAATTATAAACTAGTTTGTTTATCTTAAGCAATATCTATATTGCCGAAATAATAGGCTATAAAGCACAAACAATCGAGTATTATGGTAAAAAGGGGAACATTTCTGGAACACTGTTTTGGAACATATTTGTTACAGTAAAACTTCCTTTTTCCATTGCATATACTTGGGCATCTATAAACCCTGTACTGTCATGTAGTTGGATGTCAAAGATCTTATTCTACAGTTTATGCAAAAGCAAAACTCTCCTGTATTCATACACCACTATGAAAATACAGTTAATATAAGTTCATGATATCATTACATGTCTTACATGAGAAGTCCAGATCAGATGTGTAAATTTAAACATTTTCAAGAATAGCTATTTTATTCCTTCATCAAACCCTATAATGTGACCACTCTTTAGAAATGTCTCGTTGAGACGATTCTAAAGAGTGGTCACAGTATAGGGTTTGGTGAAGAAATGACGATTTTGGTATTTTGGGCACGCACCTTTATCTGTAGCTCTAGCTCTGTTACATGGATATTTATGAGGGGAATAGTTAATCCATGACCACGTCAGCTATTCCTTATAGACGAGCGTTTACGCCCAGCTACATCAAGACTACATTACCGACTGTATTAATGACGCCCTTGACGACATTATTCAAATATAAAATGCAGCTATTAATGTGCAACACATGCGCTAGTTCGTGTTTTAATTGTTACAAGGTTTTATGAGTTCTAGCTTTATATCTTAACAACCAATGGAACTAGTCATGTGAAATGACAGTGAAATGAAATAGAGTGATCTGCAGAACATCAACGGATGACAATGGAGGGAAGTTTTATTTGTGAGTATAATTTGTAGCTCTAAATCAATATCTAGGTCGTAATTTGCCGCAATATTAGGTTATAAGCCAAATAAGTCGAATGTTATATTAAAAAGGGGGAACTTTTCTGGTACACGGATTTGGAAACTATTTGCTGCAGTAATGCTTCTATGTCCATTGCCCTAACAGAAATTACTTGTGTATTTATAAATTATGTATTGTCAATTTGATCTTGCGTTTCAAGTGCTTGATATTCACCATATACCTTGCAGATACCTTGCACCCGTGTCAGCCATGTTTCTGCAACTCCTTTTGCGACAAATGGTTTTCATCTGCAAACATTGTCATCTGCTGTTACCCTTTAATCCGTAAATATGCCTTTGCAAACAGAGTAGACCCATATTAGACGACTCCTATAAGTGTGCTCTGTTTGCTTATGATATAATATAGATAGATCTGATTGTACAGATTCTGTCATGATAAAAATTCGTTTGTTCATAACGTCATTATAATGATTCAGTATATAAACTTTCATGATGTCATGTTTTCTTGGCTGAATAGTCATGGAGTAAAGGGTTAACTTTCAAAATTAGAAATTAATTGAAAACTTATTAAAACATAACGGGTGTGTCATTCAGTTTGATTCATGGGTCCATGCTTATATAACTTTAAGTTGAGTCTGAGTTCGTTCTCAAGTTTTTGATTGATCAGATTTGAGCCTTTGGCTCAAATCTGACCAATCAAAAGCTTGAGAACTCAAATCTGACCAATCAAAAGCTTGAAAACGAAAAAATGTAATCATAGATTTGCACACCACAGAACGCACTATGATTTGCTTTCCGGCGATAATGGTGGATGAGGTAAATGTCCGCAATAGATGAAATTTATTCTCAGGTCTAATTTACAAAGTAATGCATTTTCAGGGACTGTATACTTGATTGTACGAGTTATGAAAATTGCACAACAATGTCGTTTTTATATACATGTACACAAAAAGATTGATAATAAGTAGAGTCAGTATTTAATATTTTTATGAAATCACGTCTATGGATGTATGCAAAAATCACAAAACGCATATCTGGTCTCTTTAGTGATGTCCCACTGTACACTTTGGCTTAACCTTCTACTCCAAGAATATTCATGTATGAAATAATGAAACCATTAATGTTAATTATATTATTTTGCATAATGACACATGAACGTATATTTGGTCATGGCAGAATCTATAGAATCATATCTATATTATTTAATAATCAACAGAGCAGACCCTGATCAGACGGTTCCGTCTGATCTGTGTCTACTCTGTTTGCAAAGGCGTAGAAAAGCGTGTTTATGGAGAAAAGAGTAAAAAAAAACATCATTTGAACTGCTTACCAGATACAACCTCTTTATGAATACGTTGAAAGAAAATGTTTTGCTTTATCTGCCGACATCAATAAATAACAATATTTGAAATCCTTAACAGTATGTATGCTATTGTTATTTAGACCAACTCATAAATATTGGACAGAAAAACAGTGACATAATCTGAAACAGCACAGACCAGTCTACAAACGCACAACAGTGACATAATCTGAAACAGCACAGACCAGTCTACAAACGCACAACAGTGACATAATCTGAAACAGCACAGACCAGTCTACAAACGCACAACAGTGACATAATCTGAAACAGCACAGACCAGTCTACAAACGCAAAACAGTGACATAATCTGAAACAGCACAGACCAGTCTACAAACGCACAACAGTGACATAATCTGAAACAGCACAGACCAGTCTACAAACGCACAACAGTGACATAATCTGAAACAGCACAGACCAGTCTACAAACGCACAACAGTGACATAATCTGAAACAGCACAGACCAGTCTACAAACGCACAACAGTGACATAATCTGAAACAGCACAGACCAGTCTACAAACGCACAACAGTGACATAATCTGAAACAGCACAGACCAGTCTACAAACGCACAACAGTGACATAATCTGTAACAGCACAGAACAGTCTACAAACGCACAACAGTGACATAATCTGAAACAGCACAGACCAGTCTACAAACGCACAACAGTGACATAATCTGTAACAGCACAGACCAGTCTACAAACGCACAACAGTGACATAATCTGAAACAGCACAGACCAGTCTACAAACGCACAACAGTGACATAATCTGAAACAGCACAGACCAGTCTACAAACGCACAACAGTGACATAATCTGAAACAGCACAGAACAGTCTACAAACGCACAACAGTGACATAATCTGTAACAGCACAGAACAGTCTACAAACGCACAACAGTGACATAATCTGAAACAGCACAGACCAGTCTACAAACGCACAACAGTGACATAATCTGAAACAGCACAGACCAGTCTACAAACGCACAATAGTGACATAATCTGAAACAGCACAGACCAGTCTACAAACGCACAACAGTGACATAATCTGAAACAGCACAGACCAGTCTACAAACGCACAACAGTGACATAATCTGTAACAGCACAGACCAGTCTACAAACGCACAACAGTGACATAATCTGAAACAGCACAGACCAGTCTACAAACGCACAACAGTGACATAATCTGAAACAGCACAGACCAGTCTACAAACGCACAACAGTGACATAATCTGTAACAGCACAGACCAGTCTACAAACGCACAACAGTGACATAATCTGTAACAGCACAGAACATTAGTATGCACATAGTCAACCGAATTTATCATCAACAAAGTCTGCAGTTTTATTGACGTACTTCTGAACAAACAAAATAATTAATGTTCAGTTATGGCGTCAACGGTGATAAGAAAACAACGACTCATTAACTCTTTAGGCGGCAACTAATGTGTTTACATATTACAGCGAGAATTGACTTTGTGAAATGGATCCTTTTGATACATTTATAACTTTATTTATACTTTGTCATCATTGTTTATTACGAGTATGTTTAGTTCATCTGAGTTTGTTGCACTTTTTCTAATGTACATTACTGAAACTTTTCTGTAATTTCTCATTATAATTTTGTTTATGGCAATGGACAATGTTTGTTTATGCCGAATAAACTTTTGTACTTGTACTTGTTCATCTGCTTTAAGTTTCGGAGTGGATTATCCTTCAAATTCCCCTCTAAAGCGTATGTGATGTGTCAGTCAGTTTGGATCCTGATAAGACGCTGAGTTACTAAGTTTTACAAAGGACACCCATTCCACCAAGTCTCGTGAGTAGCTTTCCGTTGACTTTGGCGATGAGTTAAAACATGTAACAATGTATAACGAAATTTGCTTTGGTAATTTGGTTTTAGCAAATTGAATGGAGCTAGTCTGTAGGGCAAATTTCCACAGAGAAATAATGCAATTAAGAGAATGTTGAACATTTTACACCATGGATATTCATGTATCAAATAATGACATCATGGATATTAATTAGATTAAATCTCATAAAAGCACATGCATACATACAATTTTGAACATGGCAGAATCTGTAGAATAGGATACGGAAAACTGAGGTTTAATAAAAAACAAACAAACGGGAATTCGTTTTCGGTAAACAAAGCTGCAACCACCAACACGATTGGTAGAAATAAACCTTATCTATCATTGTAAATAAGACGGAGTTTTCAAAATCGCTCAGTTCAGCAGTGTCCAGAATAATTGTGTATAGGTCATGATGTCAGTTCGATACCGCTACCTGTGACAATGATATACCAACCATGTCTGTAAATGCACGAAACCAAACATAGCGCATTTGTGATAGCATTGTAGAACGATGACGATGATTAGATGATGAGTTTTTATGACAGTTTACGGTTAGATCAGTTGTCACTGTTGCGTTTACTAACATGGGACAGGAAAAGACAGTAAATGAAACATTGAGTTAAAATGACGACAATGATGGAAGATTACCCAATTTTCTTTGTTGCAAAAAAGTTAATGGACAAAACACATCTCTTAATTACAATAGTTGGTATGCTGTACCGTATCATATTCGCAATTGCCATTTGGAAACATTTTTCTAATGAACATAATCATAATACAGTTAAACCCTTCTAAACCGGAATTGTAGTAGAGAAGATTTTAGATACTTTCATGCAGTTGGATTCTTAATGCAGTATGAACGTCATGCAGAGGAGCTTTCTGCATGACTTTCATCCTACATTAAGCTGTCATCTGTCTCCAAGACCAGTTTTTATACTAAATTTAATGT
This sequence comes from Azorinus chamasolen, assembly GCA_963576725.1. NCBI lineage: Eukaryota > Metazoa > Mollusca > Bivalvia > Cardiida > Solecurtidae > Azorinus > Azorinus chamasolen. The sequence continues at coordinate 4,524,803 of OY755236.1, forward strand.
CTGGTTTAGAGGGGTTTTACTGTACATGATTTGATTGGAACATAAGCATTGGGGAATGGTTTGGTTTCATTAGTGTTGTAGACACTATTTTGGTATTCACGAATAACGTCTGTTGTCTATTATAGTTTGCTGATCTTCAGACATAAACACTAGTTGAAATGACCTCTTGCAACGGCGCCTTTCTGTATAATCTTAACTAGACACATTAATTGAGTGTACTGAAAAAAGAAAGATAAATGATGCACCCAGACTAAATGATAATTGATGCAAAGTTTTGTAATGGTCACATGAGAGCATATTACTTATCTATATAATACGGAGCTATGGGACTATTGTCTGAAATCGAACAAATATTCTACTTAAGATAACTGATAAATTCAATTCATATCCTGCCTGACTTCCCCTATGTTTTGGTTAATGCTAATTCTTCACGATAATTTTAGATACTAAACCTTAACCCTTTCGCTGCTAAATTTTGTCGTCTGCAACCTTTGTCGTCTGTTGCAATTTTCCATATTTATTTTTCCTCAGATTTGTTCCAAGAAACAGTCACAGTAACAAACAGTTTGGATCCTGATGATACGCCGAGTTACTCGGCGTCTCATCTGGGTCCAAACTGTTTGAATAGGTCATCACAGATGCGACATTGGCAGCGAAAGGGTTAAGGCTTTCGCTGACAATGGCATACCTGTGCAAACAGTTTGGGACGCCAAGTAATTCGGCATCTTATCTAGAGCCAAACTGTTTGATGCTGTGATTATGTTCAAGAAAAAAAAACACCGTAGCGGAAGACATGTTGCGGCAGCGAAGGGGTTTAAGCAATGTGAATTTAGGCACTAACAAGCGACATATCGAAACACGATAATTACCAGAATGCCAATAAAATGTGTTCACGTGCTAGATATCAATGTGACATATCCGCTATTATCAAAGAGAAACCTTTCGTTAAAGCTAAGTATTTAAGTGGCGATAGGGAAACTATGGAATGCGGGTCGGGACATGCCAATTGCCATTTGCTAAACTGCCATTTGCCAAATGAAAAATTTACGGACGTGTTCTTCTCGCTTACAGATATACAGAAATTGGGTATATTATTGTTTTGATACGGATACAAAACATATTGTAGCACGAAGCCTGCCGATCTGTCTAATCTTTGGATCCGCAAAACACATTTCAGGGAAAAGAAACTAGAATTAATGACAATATGGCAGTTAGCAATTGGCATTCGGCCAATTAGCAATTGGCATTTAGCAAATTAGCAATTGGTATTTGGCAAATTGGCATTAAGCAACTGGCAAATTAGCAATTGACATTAAGTAATTGGCATGGTCCGGTCCGCATTCCATGCGGTACCGACGAGGATCTTACTTCTATCAAATGTCTGGACAATATCATTTATAAAGAACACAAAACATATTGTGGAATAAAGCCCGCCGATCTGGATCCCGAAAAGGCAATGCGGTGGCAGTACTTGACCAACAAATTACCAATTGGCATTTAGCAATTAGCAAAAAAGCAATTAGCATTTGGCAACTGGCAAAGTAGCAATTGGCATGTCCCGACCCGCATTCCATAGGAAACGGAATAAAGTGAAGAATGTAAGATATAGGAGTCTGATCATTCATCAGATGTTCAACAGTACAAAGGTTAAACGCTTTGGGAAGATGGTCTATATTGTATGCCACTGATGTGTAGAAAACTGATAGGGCAATGCGTTCTTCTTGCTATTTGGTAACTGAACTTTTAATTCTATTTGCTGCTGTCAAAGTGTTTCACACACAATTGAGAATTCCAAAATTAATAATGTGAAATTAATTATGTGAAATATATATGACCATAGTGTTTCACAATGTCGTTTAACAAACATCAGACTCTATGTATGTCGTTGCTATATGACCATAGCGTGTCACAATGTCGTTAAACAAACATTAAACTCTATGTATGTCGTTGCTATATGACCATAGTGTGTCAAAATGTCGTTAAACAAACATTAAACTCTATGTATGTTGTTGCTTTATGACCATAGTGTGTCACATTGTCGTTAAACAAACACCAGACTCTCTGTATATCATGGCTATATGATATAATTGTGTGTCACAATGTCGATAAACCAACAGTAGACTCTGTATATCGGCCATATATTACAATACTGTATCACAATCTGGTTTAACCAACAGTAGACTCTCTGCATGTCTGTGCTAGATGACCATTGTAAATCACAATGTCGTTAAACAAACATCAGACCCTTTGTATATCAGCCCTATAAGACCAGTGTGTGTCACAATGTCATTAAACAAACATCAGACTCTTGGTATATCAGCCCTATAAGACCATAGTGTGTCACAATGTCGTTAAACAAACATCAGACTCTTTGTATATCAGCCCTATAAGACCAGTGTGTGTCACAATGTCGTTAAACAAACATCAGACTCTTGGTATATCAGCCCTATAAGACCATAGTGTGTCACAATGTCGTTAAACAAACATCAGACTCTTTGTATATCAGCCCTATAAGACCAGTGTGTGTCACAATGTCGTTAAACAAACACCATACTCTTTGTATATCAGCCCTATAAGACCAGTGTGTGTCACAATGTCGTTAAACAAACACCAGACTCTCTGTGTGTCTGTGCTATATGACCATAGTGTGTCACGATGTCGTTAAACAAACACCAGACTGTCTGTACAGGGTGTCCCAAACAAACGGAACCGGGGAAAAAGACATGCAAATAATCCAATTTCCGATAATATTGCTAAATTAAAAGTAAATAGCTTAGTAGAGACAACATTTTGCAATATATTGATAAAATATTGTCCAAAAGAACTAATTGGTTTTTAAATATCAGCATTAAAACACCCAAAACCTAATTTGAACATGATGTCGATTTGTTCCATCATGCGACGCGCACAATAATTAAGCCACTGTTACTGCATATTGATTTGACATTTTTCGCTTTTGAATAAATGATATAAACATCAAACAATTAATAAAAAATAAATAGATAAAATAAAAATATGGTTCCAACATGGATGTAAAGCTTTACAGAATAATTTTATTAATTGATAATTAGCTGTTAATAAATCTGACAGCACATATGATTAATTAGAATCGTCGAACAAAAAGTCTGTAAGTAGGAGATCTGTCTAAGCAAAAGCAGCAATGTGAACAGAGAAAATTGCAGACTCGGTTTTATTGAGTCTGTTCATGAGCAGTTATTAAAAATGCAACACTACCCATGCCCCCTAGTACCGGCTTAAGCTGGATTTAATATTCAAAACTAACAAGATCGAAACTAATGATCTCTAAGGACCAGAAAATATAACAACACAGGGAATGAAGTACGGGGCGACTTTTTACGACTGCCCCACAAGAACTTAACATCTGCTGTTGGGAAGTACATAAATTCGGCACGTAGGAGATCCATCGAAAGCAAAAGTAACAATGCAAAAAAGAGAAAGTTGCGGACTCGGTTTTATTGAGTCTGTTTATGAGAAGTAAATAAAGTCGAATATGAATCGTCTTTGAGTAGCGTTTTGCAAACACCTGCTAAACCTGCGCAGTAATTTTTGTCTTCTGCAAAATTGGTTCACTGATAGAGTAACCATCAACTATCTATAAACTAAACCAAGTTTCACTGGGATTTATCAGGAAAAAGAAATGTCCAGGCTAAAGAAATCAAGTAACCGCCATTGATGTCACAAGATGTCAATTTCATATTCAAATGGATCTGAGGTATATTCATTAAAATACTCATATCTTTAAAACCAATGCATATTTTTAAGAGAAATATGGCAGTAATATGCAAACATTGTGTATTTATATTTTAAATTGTCCGTTTGTTTTTGTTATAATATACATTTGAACCCGGACGCCATATTTTTTGGACACCCTATATCGTTATCAACTGATTTTATTCAATAAAACTGTAAATCTGGTGATGTTATGCTTGATTATTTAATGAAAAATGGTTCTTTACAATTTACACATTAAGTATGTACGTTTACAAGTCGTTCCTTTTCGCACCTTTGTAGTGAATAATTAGAACCCTACAAGACTTACATATTGAGAACCAAGCTGTAGCGAACAGAAAGACCGAGTTCCTTGGTTCGAATCCCATCTAGACCAGATGTAAATAGAAAAATACTAGAATATTTCTTATTAATGATCTTTACATTTTTTTTATATATTTTCTGCTCTATATACATCTTAAAACAAACAAACTGGAAGTTAATCCTCTTTCTGTTAAACACAAGCCTGCATCTTGAAACTTGACATGGGCCATATTAAAAACATTATGCTATATTAATATCATTTTAAACATACATACCTAGTGTCAATAGTATGCAATTCAATGAAACTTAAAGGTAGGCCTATCTACTTAAACGCATTTTCATGTCTTTACAAGCGGAGTAGACCCAGATCAAACGACCCATATAGCCGTCTGATCAGGCTCTGTTCTATTTGCTTATAGATATAAACACTATAATTATATGGCTGTACAGATTCTACCAATACCCCAAACGCCCATGCACTTTACCATTATAAAAATAAGCCATTACTGTTAACATGAATATTCAACAAGGGAAGCAGAGGTTCAGACAAGATGCATAACTCTAAACAAGAAAAAATATCTCCTTCTTTCTCCAACAAACCCTATACTGTGGTCACAGTACATTGTATATAGGGTTTGGTGTAGAAATAACGATTGTAGTATTTGAGTAGACACCTTTATCTGTAGCTCTGGGGAAGGATAACGTGGTTGTTGTGAGGTGTTACTGTAATTAGCATCGTTAAAGAGTCGTTGGGTCCACATAGTCACATACTATCGTCGCCGAATGATTACGATGTATAAGACAAGTAATAAATGTCATTTCAGTTAATATATATTTAACGAATGCATATTGAACGCTATGCACGCTAAGTAATTATAATCTGCAAAATGCTTTCTCTGCCACAAGTTTCAACCTTGATTTTTTTTTCAAATATTTTTCATAAATACACAAAGAGTCGAATAGTCCGCATCCTGCTGATATGCCGAGTTACTCGGCCTCACATCTGGATCCAAACTGTTTGCAATAGTAATGAAAACAACCGTCTCTAGCCTACAAAGAGTTAGAAGATGGAATCAACGAGACTGTTAAGCATATAAACAATAAACTCAAAACATGCTTGAGACCACACCCTTAGTGAGTTATTGATGCCGGAGTATAAGCCGTACATGTATCAGCCAGCATTACATTTGTCGATGAAATAGCCCGAGCATTAGAAGTAGTTACTGCGATCTCAATAGTCAGAGAGTGGACAGAAAACCACTCTAATTGTCAATTATATTAATGGACATGTCTGGGGTTTTTCACTGCCATTGGCGACTGCAGCAGAAGTTTAAAAATAATGAATCATTTGTTTTTATATTAAACCAGCACCGGAATATCATTAGTTCATTTTCAAGCTCTGTCATCCCTGCCGTACAACGCAAAACGTTGACATTTTATGCAGCATACGAATAGCACAAGTGACTAATTTGAAGTTAGCAAATATCATAGAGCATACAGTAAACAACGCCTCTAAGAGATCACATCAACGTGTCTAGTTCTTTTTACAGAGGCAGGTGGCAGCTTTACACAGAGAGCTCCTTTGTGTCCTGTTTTCAGCACATGCTTTTAGATATCCATGTTTATTTATTCAGGAATTTTCGCTTTAGATTATTATTAGTAGTAGTATACAACATTTATGTAGCGCTCTTTTCACAAAGGATATGTGCGTCCAAAAACATATGGTTAAATAATGTGTTCAAAACGGAGTTTATTCAATGTATATAGAACATTTAAAACAACAGATATTTAATATGTAGATATCGATAAGAATTACATATAAACAACCAATATGCAAAAGTGGCAAATGAATAATATTAGACCAATTGACACTGATGGTGACACACATTGTTGCCTCGGACCGCTCGTGTTTAACCTGCCTACTGCCCATACATTAAATGACCCAGTTCCCCGATGAGCCAAAATAAGGAACTTAGGTTAGCTTAACAGGATTTCCTGACGCTAGTTAAAGCAGGGTAGCAAAGCAAGCAAGATACCCGAGGTGCCAATATGTACAGAGATGCCCTGTTTGACAACAGTGTCCACGTGGCATTGGTAACTGGACAGGAAAACCTTGCTGACACAACACTCGCACGTCCAATTGGTTCTATACTTCTATCATAGATCATGTTGAGATCATGTCTGAAAGTTAGTTCAAACCCATTTACGCAATGCAGTATATTTCTTAAATTATGTCCTAATGGTACGTTGTGCTTTTCAGCTCTCTGTATATTCTGTGTTTTCTCTAATACCCCTGACCGAATCTTTTATCAATACTGCAACACCAGGCACTATGCTCGTAGCTCAGACTTAATTTAAGATATATTCGCTCATGTTACCATTTCGCAACCAAATAAAAGGTTTATTTGCATAAATGCATTATCATTTAGGCGGAATATAATTTGTGCAAGTTTCAAATACTTCAAGAAGTGTTAGCAAAATATTGTTCCAATCTACTTAATGGACAGAGAGTGGAAAATATATTTCTAATATCCGTCACCATATTTATAACGAAGCTATTTGGTTGCAGATTTACACACAATTTAGTTAACATTTCGAGCGTATTGGGTTTCACGTTTTATCCAGTGTTTACATTTGTGTAGACAAAAGTACTGCCCGATATTTGATGTTATATGCTACATTCAAAGTCTCGAGCACTATTATCCTACCAATTTGACATGCGACTCATGCATATTCCGTGTACTATCGTCGGTAATCCTCGAATAAATTTCCGAAGGTATAAGAATGCGCTATACGAATACAGTAAACCCCGTCTAATGCGACCAGCAAAAAGGGGCATAACTCACCGTGGCAAAGCCAGGTGGTAGCTTAATACAGGACGAAAGTTATGCAGAAAGCTCCTGTAGAAGCTTTCTGCATAACTTTTGTCCTGCATTAAGCAACCACCTGCTTATAAAGACAGCCATGTTTATTCATTAAGTGGTCGCATTAGAGGGGTTTACTGTACAATCCTCGAGGAACATGATTATTAACGGCTTTTGGTTTGCTAATTTTTATCACAGAGTATTACGAACAATCCCGATAAACATGCCGAAATTTAATCGAGTCAAATTGGGAGGATAATACAACGGATCTCAGACATTGTTTATATCTGGAAGTAGACTTACATTTATGTCAGCATAAGTGATTCATAATAGTATACCGATTCAACCCCTTCCCTCATATAAACACCTTTTCATGCATTTGTAATCAGAGTAGACCCATATCCTATAGGATATGTTTGATTATATAAATATGATTCTACAGTTTTTATCAAAGCAAAATATTCTCTTAAAACTTTTTTGCAGTATAACATTTCAGGTAATAATTATTCATGAAGTCATTTTTTCTTACATACATATTGAATAGTGAATTGAAAGACCATGCTAGTATCTTGACACAGTTTGCTACTGACAATGTTGTTATCTTGACACAGACATTTTTTTTTTATATCTTGACACATTTTGCTAGCGACAACGTTTTTTTCATCTTGACACAGTTTGCTACTGACAATGTTTTATCTTGACACAGTTTAATAATGACAATGTTTTATTTTGTCAAGTTTTGCTACTGACTATGCTCTTTTTTTTTTCTTGACACAGTTTGCTACTGACAATGTTCTTTTTTTTTTTTTTTTTATCTTGACACAGTTTGCTACTAACAATGTTTTTTTTTTTTTTTTTTTATCTTGACACAGTTTGCTACTGACAATGTTTTTTTTTAATTATCTTGGCACAGTTTGCTACTGACAATGTTTTTTCTTAATCTTGACACAGTTTGCTACTGACAATGTTTTATCTGGATACAGTTTGATACTGACAATGTTTTATTTTGTCAAGTTTTGCTACTGACAATGACAATGCTTTATTTTGTCAAGTTTTGCTACTGACAATGTTTTATCTTGACACAGTTTGCTACTGACAATGCTTTATCTTGATACAGTGTGCTAATGTTTTATCAACTATAATTTCACGAATTTAAGGTATAGATAACCTCGTACATGAATACACGTATTACTGTTTAAACGTCTATAACAAAACAATATATATACGGAGAGGCAAACGTAACTGTGGACTGTTGGTTGTGGACATTTTACATTCTTAAACTCATCTTACAAACATAAAAAGTCTCAACATTTGATAAGTAAACGAATTGATGAAATCTCAAATAAATTTGTCAGTTTTGTATTTGCATGATGAAGTTGTGCTTGCTTATGGGCCCGTCACACCATGACGTTCTGGTCAGCGTTCTGTGGCGTTTGAGTAAACGTTGATAGTCGCCCATGGTCGCTGGGATAGCACCAGAAGAGCGTTGTTTGAACGCTTGTGAACGCTAGTGAACGTCGATGATCGCCAGTAATCGGCGGAGAACGCTGGTCCGACAAAAAGGTTTTGAACATGCACAAAAGTTCTCACTGAGACCAGCGTTCTTCAACGTTTGATTTTAAACGCTGAAGAACGTTTAAGAACGTTAATGGAACGTTTTACTAACGTTCGATGAGCGTTGCACGCGTTCGGTTATTGTTAGTCAGTCGTTACTCTAGCGTTACTTGGTTGTTACTAATCGTTTGCTTTGCAGTGAACGACTCACTGGTAACCTGTCAACGACCGCTGAACGATCCCCTTGCGCACGCAGCGTGTGACTAAAGTCAAACGAACGTCAAAACGCTATTATGTCGTTATTCACACATTAGTCACACGCTCAACACGCTCGTATAACGTTCACAAATCGTTCGTTGTGCGCCAGTTGCACGTTAACACACGCTAATGGTTTTCAGGGGTATCTTACTTGGTCGCTGTTACACGCTTCTGGAGCGTAAGACAAACGCTAGTCATGCGTTAGGTACACGTTTATCACACGCCCGATGTGTCATCCTCACTCTAGAACGCTAAAAAATTGAACGATTGAAATGTTCAGAGAACGTTGACAGAACGTCATGGTGTGACGGCCCCTTTAAAGGGAATGCATAGCAATTCGTAAAGTAAGAAACTGTGAAAAAAGTGATTTCTTGATGTTCACCTCTGATTTTATCTTTTTATGACATTTTTGTCGAGAATTGTGACTAGTTGCGATTATATTCACCACGGCTGTGTATGAGGCTAATGACCCTTGACCTCATAGACCTAATGTAACGTCGAACGAGGTCGTTGGGGATAGCGTTCCATGGTTCATGTTTTGGCTACATGCAGGCCAGGACAACAGGCCGATACCACGTTGGTTGAGAAAACTCTCTGACGTGCTGCTGTTGTGGCATAGCATTATCATGCATGGGTATGGCGCTATGCTATGAATGGTGCAACAACTGGGCGCAAGACTTGAGTAATGTACTGCCTGGCGTTAAGGTTACCATCAATGACAAAGAGGTCAGTCTTCCGGCCACCCATTATGCCGTCCCGAACCATTACAACCCACCAAACTGGTCACGTTTAAGCACACAGTTGTTTTGAAAACGCTCGCCCTTTCTTCTGAAACCCCACACCCAGCCGTCTGCAAAACTCGCTCTGCACCTGCTCTCATCTGTAAACAGTACTCTGGACCATAGAATGCGCGTCCAATGGAGATGACACCGTCCCCCTAGCAGACGATTTCGTCTGTTAGGATCTGACCAACGTAATGTCGCCTTGTTCTTATCGGATCGAGACATGACTGCAGTCTCCTGAGTACAGTTCTCCTGAGTACTCAGTGGCATGTGACGGTCTTGTATTGGAGTCGTTACTTTTGTCCTGCCAGATCGCGGACGATCTTTGACATGACTCGTCTCAACGTAACGAGTTAGTAGATGATGGATCATTTTCCGGTGACAATTCATCTGTCTAGCAACAGCAGGAACGCCGACACCAATCGTTATCAGTATATTAAGCGCTTCAGTTCGCTGCTATTTAGTAAGCCTGGTCATCCTGAATATCATCAAAAATAAAATGTACTGTCATTAAGTACGTTATGGATTAAGGAAGATTGAAATAGAGGATACGCAATGAGTTACACGGGTTTCCTGTGCAAAAATGTGCATAATGGCACTTGACTAAACACAAGGTCGGTCATTCGTCGCAATTTGAGAGTTTATGCCAAATGCTTATATGTAAACTTTCAGGACCGTATTTTATACATTCACAAAGAAAAGTAAATGTGAAACGTGCTCAGTTAAGTTTGCCTCAGAGTACAGTTTATACAGCTTATTTTTAACTGATCTATTCTCTAAAGTAACATACCGACGTATTGCCATAATCCTCCGTCACTACAACGCAGTCGTCTTCGGTCGAAATCTTTTTACCCATTTACCTTCATTTTCTAACTGCATTGGCCTCAAACTGTAATTTGAATCGATATCATTTTCATTTGAAGATATTTTTCTGCCAACTTCTCTTTTTCCGATATGACCTTTAGAAAATGATTTGTGAGCAATCAGGACATACACTGATCAGAGGTAACCTCCTTTCTTAAGCAAATGTCGTTATAGTTATATTAAGGGACATTGTACGCAAAATAATCAGACTTCATGATAGAAAGAGGCACAACCTTCCCACTGGCCAGAATGCATTTATTTGTGCACATTGGCATGACTATCGGTTCGGAATGATCCCAATGTTATTTGAACTCATAATCAAATTTATCCTCAATGGTAAATTGAATTCAATTTAAAATGGCGATATTCCGATACGGCGGGTAACTTTATTAGTTATACAGATCATTGGCGGGGTATCTGACTTTTTGTTTCCTGCTGAGAAAAATCATGTTGCCCGAGCCGTTAGGCGAGGGCTACATGTATTTTCCTCAGCAGGAAATAAAAAGTCAGATATCCCGCCAATGATCTGTATAACGATTTTATTATGCTGCAAAGTTTAATATTTGTAGCAGTTAATTAGCGTTGTTAATGAATGCGTCGTTTTGCTTCCCCTCAGGGGCCTCTTACTGTAAGGTAAGGGCTTATATATCACTCTGCAACCCTAGTTCATCGTTTATAATAACCAGTTCATTATATTTGTGGATAGAAAGGGATCTTCCAAGTGCATAAGTTTATCAAATGATTGAAAGAATCAGACGTTAGTGAAACAGTCAGCAGATCAGCGGTTAAGCAGACACTATTTAACGTAATTGAGGGAATTTTGGCGCAATGCCGACGTCATTTGGATGACGTCAAAATGACGGTTTTATAATATTCAAACAATAGGCGTTGGAAGGAGCGGCTATACTGCAATTTACAGGTACGTGTAGGTGCATGTACATAAATAAAATCTGAATCGAATTGGATGTGGATTATCTTTGTAAAAGCGGAGTTTGGGAGCTAATCGGTACGTACACAAGCACTTTGACAACATTTGCAGCATCAAAGCAGAATAAGACCTTCGCGACATATAGGGTTCATTTACATTGTTATACAACAACAATAGCATAAATGTTTCTAAATGGATAACTTTTTCCCGCCTCAAGCTCTTGTTATTTCGTTTGAGAGCGGTTGTCTGAATCGAATCGACGAAGTGAAGCTGGTCGGCCATTTTTATTTTGTTATATCAAGGAAGCGAGGCCCTCGGCGGGAAAAATTCCATTGTTGCTCATGACTCCGTATATACATCAGAATTTAGAGGGATACACGGCTTTTATACATGGCTAACTGACCAATCAAAATCGAGGATATTACTTTGCGTTATAATAATAACCCTTATCATGCGTTCGAACCCCGGTTCGTGTCTACAATCTGCTTGGATCCAGATCAGACATCGAGCAAATCGACTTCTCAACAAGATCCAAGCTATCGGTCAATAGTGTCTCAAAATGTTGATTTTATTGGAATTAGTCTAAATTAAAACTGGTCCAAATTTAAGCGGACATTATATTTTTCAAATCGGGTTACGTATTAAATGAAGTAACATGCACCTTTACATCGGACGCATTGCACCGTAGAAAAAGTCGAATTCGCAATGAACACCGCCGTTCGTTTGGTTTAAATCGATTTGTGTCTTTGTAAGTACAGTAAAATCCCTCTGATTCGGACTTTCAATTAACAAACTGTTTGAAATGCAATTAAGTATTAAAAAATATCCAAATTAAAAACTCTGCAAGCAACACAGCCGTTTACTTACTCTTACTACGCTGTAAAAAATAAAATGTCCTCCAAGTCTGATTTGATGCTAACTACATTTAACTGTTCCAACACTCTGACTCATTGTATGTTATGACACTCAGACTACTAGTATATGTCAATCCACTAAGGAACATCTAGGTCACATAGGTAATGTAAAGTCACTAAGGCAATAATGTCCACTAAGTAATAGTTGAAGTCACATAGGCAATGCCAAGTCACATAGGCAATGTCAAACCACTTAAGCAATAATATCCATTAAGGAATAATTTAAGTCACATAGGCAATGTCAAGTCACTACGGCAATAATGTCCACTAATGAATCGTTGAAGCCACATTGACAATGTCAAGCCACTAAGGCAGTAATGTACACTAAGGAATAGTTTAAGCCACACAAGTGTCGAGCCACTTAGGCAATAATGCCCACTAAGAAATAATTTACGCCACATTGGCATTGTCAAGCCATGTAGGCAACAATGTCCGCTAAGGAATAGTTTCAGCAACATAGGCAATGTCAAGCCACTAAAGCATTCATTATTCTTTAAGAAGCCACCAAGTATTCTAACTGAACCTGAACACAATTCAAGCTATATATGTATGTAAACAATACATTTACATGTATAACATAAGCATGTAAACACTATTGAAATAGTTCTAAAATAGAGAAATACAAAAAATCTAAATGTGGCTTCTTGACGTTACTACTTTTTCATTCTACATCATTATAGCACAAACACTCCAATTACAGTTCTCACTAGAACACATTCCCCTTACTTGCACGGGTAAATGAATCCGTCCCTATAAATATTACGAGCTGTATACATGTCACTTCACACTGTTTACAAAAAGATATAGAGAATAATAGGTTAGTGCCGTAGATGGGACGCTTTATCCGACGAGGGGAGAAAACGTTGAGGCGAGGCTTGCCGAGCCTCAACTGTTTTCTCTCCGAGTCGGATAAAGGCGTCCCATCTACGGCACTAACCTATTATTCGATTTATCCAGTCAATATAGTTAAATGTCTTTTTTATAGACGCATAACGCTCTTGAAATAATTTACATTGAAAATGCAGTTTTTCGATCAACGGATCCCTCCCTTTTCACTTCCATTTAGACGTAAATAAATCTAATGAGCTACCGCAGAGGAATATAGTTTCGATACTTGTATTACTAGAAGGGAAACGTGGTTGAATTTGAAAAATAAGATGTTTTGAAATGAGGGTCGATAAGTTCTTTCAAACAGACATGATCTATACTCTTTGGTCAAATCGAGTTACGTAGTCTCGGTTTCTATTTTTAGATTCTACCTAACGTCACTCAGAAATCGATGGAACTGAACAGGCTATATTTAGGTTTATGACTATAATGACCTGTAAGAGTTTATCAATCAAATAATCATGAGAGTGAAAAGGAAACATTTACTATTTATCTGTCAATCTTTGCTTCCAGGTTTGATTTTATCAAAAACGGGTTTTGCCAGCGGTGGATTAAATTAATAAAAGTGATAAATCAACATCATTTTGTATGTGGCCTCAGTGGCGTAATCGGTAAGGGCGACGTCTCTAGAGAGATTGGAATTAGTTTTTGTAGGATCAGACGCGGGTTCGAATCCAGCTGTAGCCAATTAAATTTTTTTCTCATTTGAATAATTCTTCTGGTGACCAAATAGATCTGTTAGATCTATTCCATCAACATGTTTATGAATATTTACAGAAAACTAAAATAGTTCCATGGTTATAGAATCATTACGCCTATCTACTAACCTAATAAACCTTCCACTACCGGAAGTAACCAAATAAACCTAAGTTTATTTGCACCCCCTTTATTATGTCACTAGAGAAGCCTGGTGACTGGATAAAAATTTAAGCCAGCAGCACCACTTCGTAATTAATTGCTGACACTAGAAAGACAGCATGGACGCCTCGAAATCCAAGACTACATCCTGTAGACCCTCCAAACACTCATATTTCAGTCGGTGAATAAGCACTTGGTATGAAAATACGGACAGGCAAAGGGAATGTCTATGCCAACCAGCCTCTGTTGCTAACACTACGTCTAAAAGCCCCCAGCAGAAAACATCTCTCTGTGGTAGGTATGGGACTTGACAAGTTAAAACGTATCAGGGGCGAGTTTTCCTAGCCTACTCTACAAACATATGAAACATAACAATCCGCGCTAAATCCTTATTCTAAACTACAGGGTCAAGGGAGGGGAAATTTACTCCATTCACTGTCCAAATCTTAAATTTTAAGCCAACAGTGTCTCAACGGTATGACTGTGTGAATGTGTGAGTGTCATGCTATCTATCGGTGTTTTGGTGGTGGTTGCGTCTTGTATGTGGCTTTGCCTGCTTGACTTTACTACTTTTCCATATATTCATTGCATAACCAAACTACAAGGAATTTCTTATTGGTGAACTATGGCTCATTTTGTGCTCCCAAAGGTCAAAGGTTTTGGGTTAAAGTCTTTCTTCTACTTAGGGTGTAAGTTATGGAATATCTTACCTCCCATAATTAGAGATATATCCAACCTAACAACTTTTAAAAGGGCAGTAAAATATTCTGAAAATGGGTGATCCTTCGAAAGCAAAAGTAGAAATGCAAAAAGAGAAAATTGCAGACTCGGTTTTATTGAGTCTGTTCATGAGTAGTAATTAAAAGTGCAACACTACTCACGCCCCCTAGCACCGGATTAAGCAGTATTCAATTTTCAAAACGATTAACATCAAAACTAATGATCCCGAAGGACCAGAAAATATAACAACACTGAGAATGACGTAAAAGATCACTATTTAAATTCATAAATGGAAAAGTAGTAAAGTCAAGCAGGCAAAGCCACATACAAGACGCAACCACCACCAAAACACCGATAGACAGCATGACATACACACATACACACACACACACACACACACACACACACACACACACACACACACACACACACACACACACACACACACACACACCACACACCCAAACGCACACTCACACACGAAATGAACACAGAAAACACCAAAATACACACAAGAACCAGAGACAAACGTTCCACACATGAACAAAATCACAAGCACAAAGACGCAAGGCAAACAAAAGGAAGGGTGACAAAGAGAGTACCGCCTTGGCACGGTCAGTAGCAAAAACACCACTGGGGGTTTAAACTCTGGGAATCCATTTTTATAGCAATCTCATTATCAAAGTTTACAAATATTTTAGGAACTTGTAACAGTGCCAGTTTCAAGCAAAATTTAGATTTAATTAACTTGTTATTGTAAATGTGGAATTTACAACAGATTGTGTATCGAGTTTTATATGTTTTTAAGCTGTTCTTTAACTATATAGCTCATGGAAGTTGCTTTACTTTGCAACAGATCTTACATTCCATTATATTTTACTAAGAATTTTATAAATTTCAGTAACTTGTGACAATAATTATTGAGCCAATCTAGATAGCTTATTTCATATTATTTAACAACATATTATTATATAAGTATAGTAATTAGTAGAGCATTTACAACACTGTGATTAACATACTATATAGATTTCTTATTTTTCCATTAAAGTTATTTATTTAATTTTCTTCATAATTCATGTCTCTCTATGTCAGACCATCAATAACAAGGACCACAATGGAAATGACATAAATATTATTTCTTTTGTGTGTCATCCTTGATATTGATGTGACTGACATGATTCATAACACATATAACATTATTTTTATTATTATTTACATTGTTATAATTTTAAAATGTGTATGTGTTGTTAGCTATTGTCTTGTTGCTCGATATTGAAATATATCTATCTATCTATTCAGTGTTTGGTATATGACCAACGACTGACGAAGAATATCTGAAAGGAAATGAATAGAAACATGTTCGGTTTATATTGAACGCGGGATGATTGTAGTTTTGCCATAAAACTTCAATATTTTCAACGTAAAGTGACACTAAACCATAACTACACTCCAACTCCACTCCCAAACCCTCTCATATAGCTTAATTTGAATGAATACATTAGCAAATGTTGCAGGCAGTTTGTGCCCATCTTTCGTTCGGAAATGCATATATATATATATAGCAGCCACATATCGGCCAATATGACTTATCTGAGAAGAGTCCATACTGTGTGTTACATGTCAGAAACATTCATAATTTAGTTTCCAAATTATGAATTTTGTATAAACTGTCTGCACTGACAGTTGAGAGCAGTTTAATCTGAATAAAAATTTAAAATAGTCCCCCTTTAACGCAACTATTTGAAGAATAAAAAGGGCTACATGCCACACATGGTTATATCTTAGCAAATTATTTATTAGATAGAAATTATGCAAATCATAATCCTTGTTGGGTATATTAATGCATGCCAGTGCTATCAATGCCATATGTAGGCATCCTGTGCATATCAAATTAAGTGGAAAACAGTTCTGCAGGGAGCGACACGCACACACTCAAAAAAAGGAGACGGCACCAAAACATCATTTCGAAATCTAACCGACTATCTGTTTCAAGGAGATACCACACAATACAGATACACCCCAGAAACAAAGATACACCCCAGAAACAAAATGAACTGCGTGCACCCTCACACCATCACATAACTGTTTCTTTTAGTCATCACAGAACAATTACAAACTCAAATGCAATATACGATATGACGTCAAGAAACGTTCAACAGTAACGCGTTGTTTCATAGATGAACTATTGGGGTTGAGTGTATGGCACAGAGTGAGTCATGTTGAGTGTATGGCACAGAGTGAGTCATATGAGTGTATGGCACAGAGTGAGTCATGTTGAGTGTATGGCACAGAGTGAGTCATGTTGAGTGTATGGCACAGAGTGAGTCATGTTGAGTGTATGGCACAGAGTGAGTCATGTTGAGTGTATGGCACAGAGTGAGTCATGTTGAGTGTATGGCACAGAGTGAGTCATGTTGAGTGTATGACACAGAGTGAGTCATGTTGAGTGTATGGCACAGAGTGAGTCATGTTGAGTGTATGGCACAGATTGAGTCATGTTGAGTGTATGGCACAGAGTGAGTCATGTTGAGTGTATGGCACAGAGTGAGTCATGTTGAGTGTATGGCACAGAGTGAGTCATGTTGAGTGTATGGCACAGAGTGAGTCATATTGAGTGTATGGCACAGAGTGAGTCATATTGAGTGTATGGCACAGAGTGAGTCATATTGAGTGTATGGCACAGAGTGAGTCATGTTGAGTGTATGGCACAGAGTGAGTCATATTGAGTGTATGGCACAGAGTGAGTCATGTTGAGTGTATGGCACAGAGTGAGTCATATTGAGTGTATGGTACAGAGTGAGTCATATTGAGTGTATGGCACAGAGTGAGTCATATTGAGTGTATGGCACAGAGTGAGTCATGTTGAGTGTATGGCACAGAGTGAGTCATGTTGAGTGTATGGCACAGAGTGAGTCATATGAGCCGAATGATGTAATGATTACGAAGGAACCCCGGAGACAGGCAGTGTGCATACGAACGGTCAGTCGAATGCTGGCACACACGTTTACAAAAGAGGAAAGACGGCATGATAAAAACATAAAACATGTGTGGAGACAGGAATACCGCATTGGAACATTCAGTAACAATACTACAGGGGATTCAAACCATGTTTTTTTGGGATATTTCACACATATCTCATCTCCATCAAAATCACAGTAACTCTAGCAAAACCATTAGGGTTATGCCAGAAAAGAAACCCCACAATATAATATATCCGACGCCCTCTTTCCTGATTTGGAAATTCATTATTATCACTATATTTGGATTATAATCCAGATACAGAGTATTTCAAATGATCTTATGAAATCGGAAAGTTGATACAGTATGTTAGATCACTACAGGTTACAGTTCATGCGAATTCACACTTTCCCTCTTATAACCGCTTTTTCACGCATTTGCAAACATACACAGATATGAGCCATCTGATCAGGGTCTGCTTTGTTTGCTGATGGAATTTGATAGATCTGTTTCTTTTGTTTCTAAAATTTCTAAAATGTTTCGCCTTGCATATTTCATTATAACTATATTATCTTTGAATTTTCAGTACATTTGGAATAAATATAGAACAGGAAAAGGGTTAAGAGCCGCGTTGGACGTAAAAAGTGTTACTTGCAACTACTATCAAGACCATATCATATCTCAGCCGCCACTGCATGTATTAGATTAAATTTTCACACAAGGCTTTCCAAATATGGAATCTGGAAGGGAATCCCATAAAGTTAAACAGCAGAAGAAACTGCTTTAAGTGTTAAACGAAGAAGATGGGATTACTGTGATTGTTGATTGCTGTGCTGTGTTTTACACTAAAACGTTTCATATTCCATAAGGTTACAGAAGGAACAAAATTAATGCAATTATCACTGATTATGGGTTCTTTAAATGACGACAGTGACAACATGGTGACATTATTCAAATACATAATGCAGTTTTTATTCTGCAGCACATGCGCTAGTTCGTGTTTTAATTGTTACCAGGTTTTACGAGTTTTAGTTTTATCTCATTACAACCAGTGGAAATTCACGTGAACCGATAGTGAGATGAAAACTGATATGCGGAAGATCAACGTATGAAAATCAAGAGAAGTTTTTTGTGCGTATAGGTTTTTTCCTGTTAAGCAATATATAGGTTGTAATTCGTCTAGAGAGTAGGTTATAAAACAGCATCGGTCGATTACTATTATATAAAGGGGATCTGTTCTGGTTGACGGTTTTGAAAACTATTTACTGCAGTTGTAATGTTATTGTCATTGTTCTGAAATGACTTGCTTGGTTATCTATCATCACGTATTGCTTATTTTGGGGGTTCAATTGCTTAATATCCACCATATACGTCGCAGATACACTGTACATCTGTTATCTCTGTTTCTTGCTACAACATCGTACATCTGTTATCGTTGTTTCTTACTACAACATCGTACATCTGTTATCGTTGTTTCTTACTACAACATTGTACATCTGTTATCTATGTCTCTTGCTACAACATCGTACATCTGTTATCATTGTTTCTTACTACAACATCGTACATCTATTACCCTGTTTCTTGTCGAACTCTGTTGGCGCTAACTAATTCTCGTTTGCAAACATTGTCGTCTGATTTAAATTGCAGAGTAGACTTTTTTAATATTTTCCAAACAATAACTTATTGGAGTGTCATACTGTTTGGACCCTAATGAGACGTTGCGTTACTTGACGTCTCTTCTTGATTCAAACAGTTTGCAAAGGTCATCAATTATTCCCACACCGCCGAAAGTATCGTACCTGTGTTATCCCTGTTTCTAGCTGGAATTCGTTAGGGGCCAACACATTTTCATCTTCAAACATTGTACAGTTAAGCCTCTCTATAACGGCCACTAAGTTAAATCAAGTAGCTTATGTTAAAGGCAGGTGGCTGCTAAAAGCAAGGTGAAAGTAAAAACGAACGCTCCTTTAGAAGCGTTCTGTTTTACTTTCACTTTGCTTTAAGAAGCCACCTGCCCCAAATACCAACTAATTAATACAATTCAGTGGCCGTTATAGAGAGGTTTTACTGTAATCAGTCTTAGGGTACAAGAGATACTAAATTAACCGGAATGACATACACAATTATTTTATCTGGATCTAATATGTTTGCAAAGGTAATCGCAGATTTGCACACTTCAAAAAAGCATTGATACTTGCTGTCCAGCAAATGTTATGGTGCAAGAGGTAAACGCCGACAATCGGTAAAAAAACAAATTTAATTTACAACACAATACATACTCCATGATTCGTACACTTGATCGTAAATGCCATTACCGGTGTATTAGAGATACAAAACATTGTCGTCTTATAGTTAAATATCTAAGCAGCGAGATAGATATGTACAGTCAAGATTTATCATTTGTATGAAATCACCTCTATGGATTTACATGCTAAAATCGCACAAACAGAGACCAAATATAGCCACTGAGATTTAGACCAGATTATAATTATATGACAGACATACAGTCTGCCGACGCACACATTGACATAAATCTGAAACAGGATAGGACATTATTATGTACATAATTGTTGTTACCATATGTGGTGTTGACGTACACGTTGAAGTGAAACACATTTTGAGATAACTTTTGAGCATTACAATGTTTAAACCAAATCGCTAATAGCGAACACATTAATAACCCATTCCTACCTAATGACGCATTTCGACGCCTCTGTAAAAGTCACTCAAGACTACACAATTTTCCTTTTCCTTAATAATTGCTCCTTTTCAGTATGTTTATTCAAAGAGATTTGATCTTACAATATCCAATGAGGGAACGGGTCTATAACAGCCGATGAGGGAATGGATAAACTGC
Organism: Azorinus chamasolen; assembly: GCA_963576725.1. Taxonomy (NCBI): domain Eukaryota; kingdom Metazoa; phylum Mollusca; class Bivalvia; order Cardiida; family Solecurtidae; genus Azorinus; species Azorinus chamasolen. Next base: position 4,545,301 of record OY755236.1, read on the forward strand.
GATAATAAACAACAACAGTCATCATTCTGTTGGCGCTCTGCAATGTGTGCCGGCTTTAAGTGGACTTTCCTTCAATTTTGTCTTCAAAGTGTAAGCGATGCGTCAAACAACTTACATCACTATTAGACGCCGAATGACTCGTCATTTCATCTGGATCCAAATTGTTTGCACAGACAATCACATCTTCACACATTGCAGCACTTGGGGTCGCTTTCCAGCGAACATTCTAAACAGAGGAGACCCTTGCCCGCGTGGCATTCACATGTAGCGGCACAGAACTGATGGTATATACATCTTGAACATTATACTGGCCGCAGCTGAACTGAGCAAGTTTATATAGAGCGAAAGTGGAAATCCGTCTGGTTGACTTCGTCGGTTTCTGCCGATAATTTGAATGCGATATACAGTGCTCCCTCCCTACAACGGCCCTCTCAATAACGATTCCCTCCTTACAACAACGCATGTCACTGTTTACGAAACAACAAGACTCCAGAAACATTTTTTCCATCGTATTTTCTTTATGCATCCATCAAACCCTATGTTGTGACCGCTCTTTGGAATCGTCTCTTTGTGACGATTCTAAAGAGTGGTCACAACATAGGGTTTGATAGAGGCATAACGGCTTTAGTTCTCGAAATGCACCTTATCTGGGGATCTGCAAACAAGCTAATTATGTTTGATTTTCCCTCCCTATAATAACTCCCTCTGAACAACACACAATCTTTGTATCCCAAAGGGTGTCGTTGTAGAGAGGGAGCACTGTACAAGGAAAAGACCATGAGTAATTGGTTTAACATGGGCATATATCATTATGTTTTGCATGACAAACTGTCGAAAGTATCCGATATCAATCCGCTGGTTTGAGAGTATGAGAGAAAATAAGAATGAGATTTAAAACAAAATAACTGAAGTGTAATCGGAGAGAAAAGACAGGCTGGGGAATTGCGTATGTCACGGTACCGAACCTAACACAGTCGGGATGAGGAATATGAAAGCGGCTCGGTAGCTCGGTCGGTAGAACGTCGGAACGGTAGGCCGAATGACCCGGGTTCGAGCCCGGTCTGACTGCATATTTTTCTCCCCCTTTTACATATAAAAAGAAACGCTCGGCAAATATGTTTAACGTAAACTTAAGAAATGATTCTAAACGAATATTTACCTAATATTGTTGGAAGTAATTCGTATCTTGTTTCAGTAAATCGGATGGATTTGTCACAATCGCCCCATAATGGATTGTTTATTTAAGCAGGGTTCAGTAAGAGTTTCCACAAGTGTGCATACGTCATTAAGTCAGCCCGATACCGTTTTATGTGGTTATATTATAAAAAACCCGATGATGATGATTATATGATTAGTTTTAAGAACAGTCTCCATATTGACCAGTCGCCAGTAACTTTTTATAAACCATTAAAACAGATTAAAACGATGGTAATGCTTGAAGACAATCAAAATGTTAGACACTCGTTAATTAGAAAGGTCGATATTGTGTACAGTGTCGTATTTGCAATGGTCATTTGGAATATAAGCATAACATAGTAAAAGTCTCTATAATTGCCACTAGTTTGTGTTAAAGGCAGGTGGCTGCTTAAAGCAAGGTGCCGCCTGCCCTAAATACCAACTAATTAAAACAATTTAGTGGCCGTTATAGAGAGGTTTTACTGTTTATGGTTTTATTGAAACATAAGCATTTGAAAACGGTTTCGTTTTAATTAGTGTTGTCTACAACTGCTTGGTATAAACGAATACATGCATGCACTGGTCCTTTGTTGTCTGTTTTAACCCTTAGCCCGTCATATTTGTTTTATCACTCTGCACTCTTTCAATATTAATTAGGCAAATCTTTAAAACATATACAGCGTATGTTGAAATGAGTTTCCTAGGCAAAACATGGAACATTCAGGCATGTAGTTTCCAAGGCAAACAGTGCAGACCCAGATGTGAGAGCTCATATAGGAGCCCTCTCATCTTGGTTGACACGTTTGCAAATGCAACTATAGTTGTGACTAATTGACTATGTGTTAAGTTGTCGAAATTCAGACCTAAACACTAGTTAAAATAAACACTTTCCAATGGCAACTTCCTTTGGAATCTCAACGAAACAAATTAATCGGTTGTATTGAAAATAGTAAGATATATGAAGCACTCAAACTTGATAATTGATGGCCATTGTACGTTATGTATTGATCACGTCAGAAAAGATATCTTTAGTAGGCTGATATGGAACTAGTTTCGGAAATAGAACAAACATTCTACTTAAGATAACTGATAACTGGGAATAATTGTCCTGCTTCGATTCCATTTCAGTTAATAAACAGACTTCATGATATTGTAAATATTAACCCATTGATGAAACTGTGAACACCCATGCAGTAGTTTGGACCCAAATGAGACACCGAGTACCTCGGCATCGCTTTACTCGGTGTCGCATCAGAACTGTTAGATGGTGTGAGTATATTGTTTGAAAGTCAGGTTTATAAAGGTTAATGGAACATGTTTCAAAGAGGATAATATATATCATCAGTCAAAGATGCTGTATGCACGGACGTAAAAACGTACAGAAAAGAATGATTTTGTTTTTGAACGCACATATCCTGTGTGAAAAGAGGTATAATAATAAATGTGGTATAATAATAATAATATTAATAACCCATTTACTCTAGCTAAGGGTTAATTTTAGATCCGACTGATTTGAGTACATCTACCAAAAAAGAGCATTTACTAGAGGAAAGGAAAGTTTTTGAATTGTATAGTATTGAAACCAGTGTGATAATTATGACAATGGTTTCAAAAATTGACTCTTACAGAGGCGCCAAACTGCGTCGATATAAGGGAATGGGTTAATTGCTTTTTGGTAATTCAAATTTGAACTCTTTTGCTGATATGACACATACGCTGGAACGTTCTCAGATAAATTCGTACTTTACGGTAGAACCAAAAAAAAAAACAATTTGCGAAAATGTTATTATCGAATCGTTATCGTTTTAATAAAATCTAAATAGATTCAAACTTAAACCTTTGGGGATAGATAATTCTGCTACAGTCACAATTTGTAGTTATCAAAATTGAAAACGTCAAGCAGTTAGAAAACAATTACCGAATGTTAAATTAGTGAGTGGCAAAAGCGAAAAGCAATTGACATTTGATGTGAGGTATTTCAAGATATGATATTTGTATCTAATTTGATATACAGTAGACACTTTGTATGTTGGCGCAATAATGTCATCCGTATGTAGGCGGAATATCTCTCAATAACAGTCATACAAGCACTCGAACAAAAATAACTCTGTAACAGCAACTTAAACGAGGTATAATTTTAAGGATTTTAAAATCTGAAAGGGAGTGATCCCCGAGAGCAAAAATTGCAACACAAAAAGAGAAAATTGCAGACTCGGTTTTATTGAGTCTGTTCATGAACAGTAATTGAAAGTGCAACACTGCTCACGCCCCCTAGCACCGGCTTAAGCGGTATTCAATTTTCAGAACAAGAAGTACTGAAATTCATGATCTCGAAGGATCATCGTAGTTTAGGCAGGGCGATATATGTAGAAATATAAGTTTTCTAAATTGCTGCTATTCTGCATTAAACAGATGCCGATCCTTTGAGAAATCCCTATTAATATAAAATATAGCCGCAATTCGAGTAGAAAATAATGTAGATACTTTTAGGCAGGTGACAGCTTAATGCAGGGTGAAAGTCATGCAGAAAGCTCCTAGAGGAGCGTTATGTATGACTTTCACCCTGCATTAAGCTACCACATGTCTCCAAAACCTATATTCATACTAAGTTTAACGTCCGGTTTATAGGCGATTTACTGTATGAAGCATTTGGACACATAATAGATGATTTACTGTTGCTTACTTCAGTCATTATATTGTTAGAAATGCCTGCAATGTTCGTATCAATAATTCGTGACCAGTTTGCAGTCGTCATTCGAATAACAAACCAGTTCGCAATCCCACCTCCGAAAAACGAAAATAGTCAAGATAAGCTATAAACTTACACTGATGATATTCTGGAACATGAATGCAAACATGCTTACACTTTTGTAATTTTAATGTATTTCAGCGAAATACTTGGTAAATTCAGCATCGGAGAAAGACTTTAAATATATTGTTATTTTCACGTAGAATATTTAAAACCAGACGTGATTAAGTATCTAAGGGCCACACTTTGGCTGTCAAGCAAAGGAGACATTGCAATATTGTTGAGCAAGACACTTCACCTCTGAGCAAAATCAATTATATAAATCAAAATCAAATATATAGACAGTACTTGCGTGTAAAACAATGTGAACACCAGTTAATCCGTATGCAACGAATCAAACAACTCTATTCGGATGATGTGATCATTGTTTACCTTTTCCCTGTTCTAGGTTTATTTCAAATTTCAGTACCTACTGAATATTCATGGAAAGTAGTTACAACGAAAATTGGAAGGTAGAACATTGCAACAATCCTAGAAAGTAAAGAAACAACTCTATCAAATTCCATTAGCAAACTGAGCAGACCCTGATCAGACGGCTCCTATAGGAGCCGTCTGATCTGGGTCTACTCTGTTTGCAAATGTGTGAAAACAAGTTTATATGCGGGAAAGGGTTAACAGTGCCGTTTTTGCGAGATCTTGCAAGTATATGACAACGAACGAAGCGCCATTTCGTTATTCACAGGAGATCGATTTGAAATTTGACCAGACAATGTTGTGGGTCTATAATGTCTTGCATATGATTATTTTGCATTTTGCGTGTTCTGTTAACACTGGAATGACGAAATAAGATTTATTCAGTTATTCAAATGGCGAACTGCGAACCATTTCGTTATTTGAATTAGGGATTGCAAAAAGGTGTTGGATTTCTAGCATTTTTATCATAATTGTGCTTTTGCACATTGTTCTGACCATTTTGTACGTGGAATGATGAGTTGTGAAACATTTCGTTATTAGAATGCGTATATATGTCAAATGTCACTAGATGACTGGTGTAAAATTAAAAAAAAGATCAATTAAGTGAGTTTAAGTTTTATGCATTTTTAATAACATTAATGTGATTTGTTGGGTCCTCTTCTCGTGCAACGTAATTGTTTTTATTATGTCTTATTTTACTGTAGAACTACAGAAATGTTCGACACTCAGACGAGAACAAGCAGATGGGCCAATAATGTATACAGTAAAACGTTTCTAAAATGAACATTACATTTGGTATTAATATCTGTCTTGGAGACATATGACCTCTACGAGCTTTCTGCATGACTTTCACCCTGCATTTATCAGCCACCTGCCTAAAAGTATCTAAATTCTTCACCACTAGAATTTCAGTTTAGAGGGGTTTTACTGTATATGAATTGGTCCACAGCGAATTATATTTTCTTGTATTGTAACTTGTTTTGACCATTTCGTTATACAAATGACGAATAGCGAAATGATCATGAATGTTTCATAACATGCAGGATATTGTCTATGTTAAGCTTGTTTCGTTATTTGGAAGTCTAACTACGAACTATTCGAATGACGGAAGTGTAACATAATCATGGAGTATTTACATAAACATTGAATCGACGACAAGTTTGGTCTGTAGTGTCTAACATATCATCAATGTGCACTTATAACTTTATTTGCCCGTTATTCGGAGTTCGAAGTGTAATCTAGCTCTTTATTCGATTGACAAACTGCGAAATGCTTAACTGCTATTACATTTGAATCCACGGTTATTTGAGTCTACAGTGAGTAGCATATCATTTATAGCTTGTTTTGAACATTGCGTTATTCGACTATTGATCAGTAAACTATTTCGCTATTCGAATAATGAAGTTTGAAATGGTCACGGATTATTGATATAAACTTTGAATCGACTATGATTTGAGTCCATAGTGTTTAGGATACTATCATTGCGCATTTATAGCTTATTTGGAATATTTCGTTGTATCGGAGGTCCAACTGCGAATGAGTTCGTTATTCGGAAGACAAGCTACGACACGGGCCCGTATTTTATATAACCAGAGCTACATATATTTTAGGCGTCTACTCAAATACTAAAAGCGTTATTTAGGTGTCTACGCAAATAATAAAAGCGTTATTTAGGTGTTTACTCAAATACTAAAAGCGTTATTTAAGTGTCTACTCAAATACTAAAAGCGTTATTTAGGTGTCTACTCAAATACTAAAAGCATTATTTAGGTGTCTACTCAAATACTAAAAGCGTTATTTAGGTGTCTACTCAAATACTAAAAGTGTTATTTAGGTGTCTACTCAAATAATATAAGCGTTATTTAGGTGTCTACGCAAATAATAAAAGCGTTATTTAGGTGTCTACTCAAATACTAAAAGCGTTATTTAGGTGTCTACGCAAATAATAAAAGCGTTATTTAGGTGTCTACTCAAATACTAAAAGCGTTATTTAGGTGTCTACGCAAATAATAAAAGCGTTATTTAGGTGTCTACGCAAATAATAAAAGCGTTATTTAGGTGTCTACTCAAATACTAAAAGCGTTATTTAGGTGTCTACGCAAATAATAAAAGCGTTATTTAGGTGTTTACTCAAATACTAAAAGCGTTATTTAAGTGTCTACTCAAATACTAAAAGCGTTATTTAGGTGTCTACTCAAATACTAAAAGCATTATTTAGGTGTCTACGCAAATACTAAAAGCGTTATTTAGGTGTCTACGCAAATAATAAAAGCGTTATTTAGGTGTCTACTCAAATACCAAAAGCGTTATTTAGGTGTCTACTCAAATACTAAAAGCGTTATTTAGATGTCTACTCAAATACTAAAAGCGTTATTTAGGTGTCTACTCAAATACTAAAAGCGTTATTTAGGTATCTACTCAAATAATAAAAGCGTTATTTAGGTGTCTACTCAAATACAAAAAGCGTTATTTAGGTGTCTACTCAAATACTAAAAGCGTTATTTAGGTGTCTACTTAAATACTAAAAGCGTTAATTAGGTGTCTACTCAAATACTAAAAGCGTTATTTAAGTGTCTACTCAAATACTAAAAGCGTTATTTAGGTGTCTACTCAAATACTACAAGCGTTATTTAGGTGTCTACTTAAATACTAAAAGCGTTATTTGGTGGTGGAACTGCAAACTATTTTGTTATCAAATTAGAACAACAAAGTAGGTACTGGATAAAGAAATAACTTTATACAGACAATATATCAAAACTATACATTTTCTTTTCATTGTTGCCCGTGTTCTACATTTGCTTTTCCCGTACGTTTTTTGTTATAAGCATACGAATAACATAGTGCGAACTAATTCGTGATTCATTTTTCGACTGCAAACTGCAAAATATTTCGCAGTTCGTTATTCAAATAAGGAACTGCGAACGGGCAGCAAACTTAACGTTGCCTGATTTGTTTACGGATTAACATTTTACTCCACAAATACACATTTCTACGCCTTTGCAAGCAGAGTAGACCCAGATCAAACGACTTCTGATCAGGGTCTGCTCGTTTTGCTTTTGATATGATTCTACAATTTCTAACAGGATAAAAAATTGCCGTGTCCACGTGCTATTATAATAATCAATCTAATTAATATTCATGATGTCATTATTTCTTACATGATTGAACATTCATGGAGTAAAGGATTCAATAATATTTTTGTGGATACAAGTACCGTGTTCACTCTCGCTCGCCATGGGCGAGTCTGTGGTAAACAGTTCAACCGGTTTGACTCCAGATGAGATGTTTGTCTCTCTGATCATGTTCCTTAAACAAAGTAAACTCTACTTTGAACCCTTGGAACAGACGGCAATCAGGTTGAATATATTTGACAGCGAAAGCGTATTTACGTCTACCGAGATTTACTTGATAAAACAGCAAAGACAGATTTGAAAAGACTGAGGTTTCTTTTGAAGAAAACAAATAAATTCAACTGACATTCACTTTCCCTAGACCAATGCATCACTTTCGAGACGAGTGTGCGCAATATGTAATTTCAAAATGTCATCTGTAACTGAACATAAACCTTTGATTGCCTCAAAGAATGCACTGACATCTGTCAATAGTGTGGTCCCAGATCAGTTGATTCCAAGTTGAACCATCTGATCAGCTTCTGCACTGTTTGTCATTCAAAATCTTCTCGCAAAGTATAACTCTTCAAAGTGATAGTATGAGTTCACATACGAATTATTAGTATTAGTAGCAAAGAGTAACTCGAACAAACGCGATGTGATTTGCAGTTCAGCAGCCTTGTTACACATGGCTACCATTACGTTACATGACAGTATGTGCATTCTGTTCCTGACGAAGCAATAAAAATAAATGTAATTTCCAGAACATACAAAAGCTGTAAAGGTAGCTTAAGAGATTGACAGAAGTATTGACATAATCCTTGTCTCGCCAAAAAAGCTATCCGCTACAAATCTACATTCTGCCAAGTTTACATCCGATTCGTAATGTCAAACAAGTTTGATCCCAACAAACCCCTCTAAAGCGACCAGCAAAATGGTCTTATTCTGTGTCATAGGGACAGGTGGTAGCTACCCATTTGCTCCCAGTGGATTCTTCCATGTTTATATATTGGATTAGTCCATTTTTTATTTAAGGGATGCCTGGTCTGAATTTTCAATTTCGTTTTGTTTTATATTGAAATTCCTATCAGCAAACAGTGTAGACTGTGATCAGATGCCGCATGATGCGGCGTCTGATCAGAGTCTACACTGTTTGCCTACGTCCCATATATGGGATCGTGGGAGCAAATGGGTTAATGGACTAATTATATGCAGCCAGCTGATATAGTAGACATATTTAAAAATTCGCCCTGCTTTCAACCTTTTCTCTGCTCTAACCTTATTTCAAAATTTCAATACCTACTTTATATTCATTGACAAAATTGTTATAATGAAACAGATCTAACAAATTTCATTAACAAACAGAGTAGACACTGATCGGACGGCTTCTACTGATCTGGGTCTGTTCTGAAAAAGCGCTTATATGAGGTAAAGGGTTAAGTAATTGCCTTTTAAAAATATCCAAGTAATTGCTGTAGACGGGATCTACCACATTTCAATACTTTATGTTTCGATCGGCTTGTAACACATCGTTGCATTTGTCTAAAATCCCATTAAGGAATGCAATGCATTTCTAGCAAAATAATAAATTGGTAAACCGTGCTCTCTTTAGATTGATTTTTGTGATACTCCTGACCGAATCAAAACTTTAACACAACCACTAGTCTCATATCTCAGATGTAATGATAGTGGTATTCGCTTATGTTACCATAACACACACGACTAAAGTGCTCATTTGCATGAATGCGTTATCATTTATTCGTAAGTAACTTTTGGTTTACAGCTGAAATTCGATATATCGAACTCAGATTACTCGAACTTCGAGATAACTCAAACTAAATATTCAGTCCTTCTAAAACTTACAATACACAATTGCTCTAAAATATATAACTACGCATATCTAGAAACACGTGTGACAGCTTAATGCAGGTGTAAAGCAATATAGGAGCTTTCAACATAACTTTACACCTGCATAAACTTAGGAAATTGTCCAGATCATAAACCGGATAACTCAAACTTCTGTTATCTCGACCTACTTTTAATGGTCCCTTTAAGTTCGAGATATCGAAGTTAAGCTGTCCCTGTTTTCGATGCATCCGACAATTATATCTCGTGTATATTTCAAACACTTCAAGGAGGGTATCAGCAAAACCATTATTTCACTGTAATGAACTAATAGAGAATGAAACACTTGTTCACATATCTGTCGCCATATTTATTTTGTTGCGGACACTTCGAGCGTATTGTGTTTCAAATGTTTTAGTGTGATTTTGTAGACAAAAATACTTTATGTTTTAAAAGTACATGAGTCATGCATGAAACGCCACATACAAAACATAAAAAGCTACATGTATATTCAAAGGTAACGACGACAGGTGTTCGAATATTGTTTATATTTGGAAGTAGAAAACATATACCGTATACCATCATAAGTGTTTCATCAGAATATATCGATTTAAAACACATGCAGGTATCTTGACACAGTTTCCTACTGACATAGACTTACCTTTGTCTCATACTAAATTATATTGGTATTTATAAAATAAAATGATATTACAGTTTATACAGTTGGCCAAAAATAGTACACTCGAAGCGTTTTCCAGGTAAAATCCAAATGAAAAAACGTATTATTAGTATACATACGAATGTGTAAAGAAAATGTAGTGACGTACGAATGGCAAAAAAATACAATATTTGAAATCTTTAAGACTATTAATGCCACTGACATTTAGACACATAGAAATACAATCTGCAAACGTACAACAGAAGTATGACCTATATCAGCACATACCATTGTTATGCACACGCTACACTGAAGTTATGATTAACATTTGTTTTTGCAATGTTATGAACCGACGAATATGTGACACCACTGGAACTGTAATTCATTTTGAAATAATTTGAGAAAATTATAATAAATAATCGGAATTATTAATAGCGAAACATACATTAAGAAAACGACAAACAATTTTAGCTACCAAACAATAATGTGGCCTGCTATACTTCGGCGGTGAAAGTGTTAACAATCTGTATTTAGATAATTGTAAAAAAAATGCCTGAATTTTCGGCCTCTGTATGAGAATGTACACCGACATATGGCAGCGTACGTGAAACGTATACGACGTGTGTCTAACCTATCCCTAGTGTATATCTGCGTATGCAGGCGTATGAGCATTTTTTTCACACGCTTGCATACGTTCGTGCCATACGCTCTAGTAGTGTGACACCCCCTTTAAAACGGTTCGATTGTTTACCGCATTCTTTCGTTTCACAACTAGAGGTATTAATTGATGTTGTGATGTATATACATTTCGAAAAAGTATACTGGGCTCTGCTGAACCGAACATTTCCAATTTTCCTTATATAACAAATTTTGAAACTCCCGTTTTATTCTGGGAGTCAGTGTGGTCTACAATGCACCCGCCATAGATTTTTTTCATGGGTACCAAACTGTTTAGAAAATTCTACTGAATCAGAATCGCGAATGTACTCCAGTTTAAATTATTTTAGGCTATGTGTATTTTAATCGTTTCCAGGGCAATCCCCAAGTTTTCGTAACGATGCCCCATACATGCAAAATCGCAAATATCACAGTCAGTTTTTGTCCTTTAAGGAATATATAGATTTCCTTTTCATCGAGGTATAAAAACAAACTTGGTCACACTGACAATATTTATTTTTAAACATCCATGAAAACAAAACATATTCTATATATTACTTATAATTTAATATTACTCCTGAATGTAAGAAAGAAATTATAACAAAATTCACAAATCATGTTTTTATTGGCAAAATTTAATACCGATTAATATAACTGCGGAAGAATACACTGAGAGAAAGTAGTGCCGGAAAGTCGTGACCAAAACAATTGTTTCATGGGGGTATGGAAATAAATGCCGTCAATCACAACTTACCAACAGTAATGAAAACCAACAATATTAAATTATAAACCTATAAACCTGGTACATAATTCAAGATAAGACATGTTGCTTTTATTTCTAGCTATTTTTTTAAAATAACTTATTTGCAAACTCATGAATATGAATGAGAACATTAAACTAGTAAAAAAAAGTATAGAAATAACGCAAACCTTTCAATTTTTTTATCCTACAAATATCAGAAAACAATTTCAAATGCAATTTAATATGAAAAAATCCTCAGAAACTAAAATATGGAATTTGAGGAATAAAACATTAAGTAACGTTTTAACCATTTCCAGTACAACCCCAGTTTTCTTAATGATGGCCCATACCTGCAAAATCGTCCACATCACAGCCATTGTTTGTCCTAACCCTAAAAATCTGGTACTAAATTGAAGATAAGACATCGTGCCTTAAACTATACGTTACGCATGCGCTCACCATACGCTAGACACAAGTTAAATACGCAGGAGTGTCGGTAAGGTACGTTATTTATAGGTCAAATGAAGTCGGGATGCACAGTAGACCCCAATGGCTCCTAGAATATTTGGTTACTACTGCGTTCGTTGGATTCACAAATAGTGGTATTAACCCTTCGCTTGCTATTCACGTCAGTATACCTACCTGTAAATAGTGAAGACCCAGATGAGACAGCTCCTGTAGGAGCTGTCTCATCAGGGTCTGCACTATTTACAAGTTGATTGTGCAACCAGTGCACTCCACATCACTGATTGCACAGCGCAACACTTGTACACAGTGAAGATATATATGTAATTATACAACAGGGCATGGGTAAAGAAGGAGAAATATATTTTAAAATTCAGCAAGAGAAGGGTTAAACTGTTGATGATATGTATATACATTTAGAAAAAGTATACTAAACCTTGCTGAATATCAATAAACATCCATATAGAGCGCATTTGAAAAATAAAACTGCTATGGTTGCTTCTTTGCCAATAATTAGAATGCATACATACTGAGAAGACAATGGACAATCATTTTAATCCCTTACCCCATAAATACGCCTTTCTATGCCTTTGCAAACAGAATAAACCCAGATCAGACGGCTGCTTTATGCTTATGGAATATTATAAATCTAACTATACAGTTTCTGCTTTTGGCAAAATATTCATGTGATAATATCCCATATTGAAAATTAATCTAAATAATTCTCATGATGTCAATTTCTTACATGAATATTCATGGAGAAAATGGTTAGAATGGAATTTAGGTATAATAAAAGAGCGCAAGGTTGGGATTAATGGATAACAATTCGAAACATATCCAAAATCGATCCATTAGCATCAGAGTACTTGTCAAGATAAGATGAGATGTAATCAAATGTAAAGTGACGCACAAAGACCTAAACAAACAATAGGGGGAAGATGGAAGTACCACCTTATAACGGTAGTGACAATTGCACTGGGGGTTTACACGGTTTCGGGTCACCAAACCTCAAACTTATTCCATCCCCCACCCTAAAAGACAAACTTATTTTGTTTATAGTAGATCGATCGTTCGATCTTTTTAATCTCCCTATATGATGATGTTTCACATGTGTAAACGTCAAAAAGTCAGGTCGGTACCTCTACCCGTGGTTTGATTATAACATATCAACCATGCCCGTAAATACACGAAACATAATACAATACACAATACACGTTGAAGTTTAATCCCATGGATATTATTAAATGATGAGTCCAACCAAATGTTAATCAATGGACAATAACAAAAGTACAAAAATGAGTCATGCAGGAAACACCACATACAGAACAAACACTCGCCCGAACAGCAACACAAGGAAACAGCAAATGTACATAGGTAGAAAAAACAACAAGAGACGCACAAAGACAAAACAAACATACAATAGGAGGAAGATGGAAGTACCGCCTTGGAACGGTCAGTGACAAATGTCACCGGGGGTTTAAACCGGTTTATGGGCGCCCAACCTCACCATCGGCTTTAACTCGCTACTCCATGAATATTCATAGAGGAAATAATGGCATCATCAATATTAATGAGATTAATTAGAAGTATCTTATTTATACTAAGGAGCTATAGGACCATTATCTAAAATCAAACAGACATTGTACTTAAAATAACTCGTAACTCGATATTAATCTTTTAAACAATCAGTCATTATGATATATTTAGATATTAGGCTGTTGCAGTTAAAGGCACTTACAAGCAACATGTCGAGTGACCTTAATGTAAGTAAAATGTTTTCCTTTGCCAGCTATCTATGTGCCATATCCGCTGTTATCAACAAGAAACATTTCGTGAAAACTATTCGTCAGTTTTTCAGCTGTATAAGGGTTGACATGTTCGATGAAAACGATCTGTTTCAGATAATGCGTGGAACATGCTTTTTTGTCGAGCCGGCTTGCGGTGAACTCGATATAGTAGCCACAATGTATGTGCATGGTGGGCGTATGTATGTTAGTGCGTCCATCCGTCCGTGCGTCCGTCCGTCAGTAAGTGAGTCCGTCCGGTCTTGTCCGGGATTTAACTCAGAACTCCATGGATGGATTGTGAAATGACTAAGCATAAATGTTCCTCTAGAATGTACGGCGTGTTGCGCGCAAAAACCAAGTCAGTAGCTGAAAGGTCAAGGTCATACTTGGAGTTCAAATGTCAAAAACATGTATGTCTTTGCTTGTCCGCCCTAACTCAGAGCTCCATGGATGGATTGTAAAATGAGTACGCATAAATGTTTCTCTTGAATGTACGGTGTGTCGCGCACAAACACCAGATCAGTACCTGAAAGGTCAAGGTCGTTCTTAGAGGTCAAAGGTCAAAAACATGTGTTGTTCTGCTTGTCCGGGCTCTAACTCAGAACTTCATGGATAGATTGTGAAATGACTAGGCATAAAATGTTTTTCTAGAAGGTACGGTGTGTCGCGCACAATAATCCAGGTCAGTAGCTGAAATGTCAAGGTTACACTTGGAGGTCAAAGTCAGAGTTCACAAACACAATGTATGCCTTAAAAACATTACCCTTTATTTGATAGTCATGCCTTTGCATGCTTTTGCAAAGTAGACCCAGATTCAGACATTCCTATAGGAGCTACCTGATAAGGATCTGTACTTTCTAACCTTATTATTGCTAAATGGCCAGCGGGCTCGACATTTTGCCCATGGTCATTCTAGTATTATTATTTAGTCATTAATGTTTGAAGTAGACATACTGTTAACAAATGCACACCCACGTTATGAGGCTCTAAAATAAGTCCTTATATTTCATGGTAGAACTAAAACAATGAATTGTGACAATCCAATAACCGAAACGTTAGCGTTTTAATAAAAACTGCATATATTCCTACTTAAATCTCTTGGGGATAGGTAATTCTGCTGCAGGCACAACTTGCAGTTATCCAAATAGAAACAGTTAAGCTATTAGGAAACAATTACCAATTGTAAAAACAATGAATGTTAAATTACGAATGACTGTTGGCATTTGATTTGAGGTATCGAATGATACAGAATATGTATCTAACTCCCCTGTATGTCGTCGCTATATGGCCATTGTGTATCACACTGTCGTTAAACCAAATCATATAATGGTGTTAAAACCAAACTCATATAAACACACACAAATTGGTTCTATAACGATCACATAAACGAGGTTTAAATCTAAGTATTTAAAACAGATTGCACTTTAATACAGGGCGAATTGTATGCAGACATAATTATCATCTATGATTCCATTTGGGTTCAGCATTACTATCGTTCTACATCAAACAACCGACCATCCTTTGATACATATACTAATCTTTTATGTGTCGCATTATAGATGGTCTGATATATTTGGTCGAAAGTGCGTGATGAGTGTTTCTGCCTTACATTTGCCACGCATTGAACAAGCACTCAACTTTCGGATGTTAAAACCTTTTCATTTGTCGCCTGAGTGTTTGCTGTACTGTGCTTTATTCATTATATTGTAAGAAATGCCAAAATGATATTGGTTATAACATCAGCCGAGTGGACATTGGTAATGGCATCAGCCGAATGGACACGGTTTATTGCATCGTCTGAAAAGGAAACTGACTGTGGCATGGACGCCAATACGTCTAGCATCTCTTTGAACACTGGGCCAGTTTCGATTGCAATTAAGGGTATTCTCATCCCGAGTTCTAACAGTATCTTCTTTTCGTCAAAGATACTCCAAGAGGGTCAGAGAGTTGGTATATTGACAGAGGTCTAGAGAAGATGTGTAAATTAAAACCATTTTTTACGAATAATTCCTTTATTTTCCACAAAAACCTATGTTGTGACCACTCTTTAGAATTACCTCTTCAAGGCGATTCTAAAGTGTGGTTACAACATAGTTTTGTGGAGAAATGACGAGTATAGTATCGGAGTAGGCACGTTTATTTTTGTTGCTCTGTATTGGCGTGGTACAGTGTTTCGCCGGTTACAAACTATTTGAATAGGTTAACAGTAATTCATCCAGTATGTGGAAATAGTATAACGGATTCAAGTAATTTATATATTACATTATTGTTTGATCGAGTATACACAAACATTGCAGTTTTGTGTTAGGTTTAAATGATAAATGCTGACCCAGTTACACTTTTACTGTGTCTAGCCACGGGTGATTCCTTGATGTCCATTCCAGACAGTTTAATTCCGAGTTGGATGTTTTCAAGAGATGGTTATATTTCTTTAATAAACCAAGGGAATGTCCACTTTGAACCCTGGCTCAGACGGTAATCAGATTAAATGTATTTGGCTGAGAAAATGTTAAACGGTCTATTGAGGTACGTTTTAACTGGTATAACAAGAAAACAGATATGGACAGCAGAGTTTTCGTTCGAGGAGAATAAATAAATTTCACTGACATTCAATTTCCCTAGACTAATGTATCCCTTGAAAGGAAAGTGTACGCTAGACTTTATTTCGGAACCGCATGTCTATGTTGTAAATCAAACTAATCCTTTGAATATGGTAAACGATTGCATTTGAAAGTAGTGTATAACCATGTCCGAAGCTTCAAGTAGAAACCCATTGATCAGGATCAGCAGTGTTTGTCATACACAATCCTCTCACAGAATATACCGTTTGATACATGATAGACTGTATCAGTAAACAACGATGGATAATTCTATTTTGGGAACGCTGCAAGGTACAAATAGATTAGTTTACGCGTAACAGCGAGCGGCACAGACAACCGCGGTATGGTAAGCAGTATAAGAGCATGGTTACCATAACGTTACATGCAAAATTGTGCATTCTTATGTATAACGAGCCTATAAGTAATTAACGTATTTTCAGAATATACAAAAGCTGTAATTATTGCGTTAAAGGTTGAACATAGTATTGGCATAGTCCTTATCTCAACGAACAAAGCCATCTGCTATGCATTTATCTATGCATTTATCGTTCTGCAGATCTACATCCCATTAGTACTAGTACAAGCTTTTGAGTAACAACTGACTGACTATCAACGTGGAACACAATAAAAATGTGTTTCGTTAGGGTCCAACCGGGTTGCAAATTCGAATCTAGTTCCGATTTTCGGAATATTGGGAAATGCGTTTGTTTGAAAAATAATCGGATTGAATTCAGTTTAGATAAGAAGAATAAAGAAAACAGCTTTGAAAGTCAAACATTTAGAGCCTCAGTTTAACCATGTTAACCATTCTCTTGCTGAATTCTAAAATGTATTTCTCCTTCTTTACCCATGCTCTGTTGTATAATTACATATCTCTTCACTGTGTACAAGTATTTTGCTGTGCAGTCACTGCTGTGGAGTGCACTGGTTGCACAATCAACTTGTAAATAGTGCAGACCCTGATCCTCAGACCCTCATCTGGGTCTTCACTATTTACAGGTAGGTATATTGACGTGAATAGCAAGCGAAGGGTTAAGACAGTACGTGTATACAACATCTGACAATAGATGAATTCGATACTGTGTCCTACTGAACAATTTAACAGGCATTTACCGTTTCATATTATTGTGAAAACCATTTTAGGTAGCATAATTATTAAATCTCATCGGTACATGTATTTTTTAACACATCGTCAGAACTCTCTCCATCACCACCCAATGGGTAATAAATGTGGACTTAAATCAAGCACCTGATTAATGAAAACCTACGTCAGTTCTCGTGAAATTAACCTATCATCTGCCTTAACCCTTTTGGCGCCAGGAATAAAACACAGATATAGAAACAGGGTGCATTTTTGCGACATTGGCGGTGAAAGGGTTAAACAAAGTTTATTTGAATTTTTGTGAGTGGTTTTACTGCTTTTAGCGTCAAATTGTTTTTACTTTCATACTCTCCTTATCGAATGTTTACAATGTATCCCAGTCCCTCCCGAAAATTTCAGAAACGCTTTTCCGTGTCTCCCACCCGCACATCCTCTCCACCCAGGGGTTAAAATGGGTACCTGTGAGGGTCACTCGCCGGTACTGCGGCTGCATGATTGCGCCATATGTTAGCAGTGCTCAATATTGTAGGCCAATGACTCAATGACCAGAGGAGTAACTGTACAGTTGGCTGAGCGGTCATTCGGACTGAAAGTGGACTATAACTAGGTACTTTTTTTTTTAGATAAGTAATAGCTGTCATCTAAAAGATGGAATTGGTGAGACTGTTAAGTATATAAGCAGTATAAACTAACTTAAACCTTGCTTGCGACCGAACGCTAGATGTTTAAGCAATGTTGGAGCGTAAGCTGCCGAACGCAGTTACTGCAATCTGCCAAATCAGCGAGTGGACAATTGTTTATTTGTTAAGTCAGAACATAAATGAAGGCATACTAGAGATCGGTTTTAAAGTTAGCAAATAACAAATGACATTCAGCATACAATGCAACGCATTTTAAACGACCCGCATTAAACAACCACATGCTTTTAATACACCCATGTGTACTTTGTAAGTGCTCTCGTTAGATGGATTCAACCATATTGCAATTGCTGCAATCCCATTAATAATGAATTGTATTTTCTTGACATATTTCATAATGTAAGCTGTTTTATTCAGTTCTCTTTAGACTTCGACACCTGCTTTTTTCTGATACTCCTGACCACATCTTCACTGTAAAAATAACCGCCCGTCTCATTGCTTTAACTTAAATTCAAGAGCTGCTCTCTCATGTTACTATTATACAACCAAATAAATGGTTCATTTCCATAAATGCATTATTATTTAGTCGGGGGTTACTGCAGATTAGTATTGTCTCGATACATATGAAAAATATGTCTCATGCTACATCATCAAATGGGTTAACAAAATATTGTTTGAAACTGATAAGGGGCATAGAAAAGATAATATTTTGACAAATCCTTCACCAAAGTCATGTTTGTGAATATAGAAAATATTTATTTACTCTTAGAGCGTATTGTGATTCAATTGTTAGTCCTTTAAAGCATCGAGAGACAACATGTCTGCCCAGTATTAATGTACGCCTAGCCGCATCACTCTCCCGTGGGTTTTGTCGTGTTTTTCAGAAACAAAGGCTCAGCCGAAAGGCAGCAGATTCACAACTCTGAACGAATTAACGACACCAACGCACGGTATCATCGACTGAGACATGGTATCATCGGCTGAGACGGGTATAGAAGTGCTGACAATAAGTGGATGGAGCGACACAGAAAGTACATAGCGTATGGATGCGAGTACCTTGAAAAGTAAGCCGAAAACGCAAAAACTTGACATCGTTGCTGTATTACCGCACACCAATACGAAAATGCTATTTACATTATAATGGTTTTCATGGGATACATGATTCATCGATAGTGCTGGAATTCGCCATAGATGGAGCACATGTCTCGAAATTAAATTCCGTTATTAATGAAAGTAACTGTTCTAGAACGCTAGTCCACGTAATAGTATATAATATATATACACCCTCGTATGCCATACGTTATATTCAAAGACACTGACGACTAGAAAACATTCTCATCACACGATACGAGGGAATGGTTTATTTTGTAAACATGACCTGGTTAAGTCGATAATCAATACCAGGATTGGCACGGTTATTATTTAACAATATCATAGGAATTTCGATGATCAATATCTGTACTTGTATGCAGTAGAACCTGCCTTAACCCATTACCCCATAGGCTATTGTTAGATCCAACCTCTTTGAATAAATCTACCGAAAAGGAGCATTAACTAGAGAAAAGGAAACTTTTGGAATTATTTAGTTTGAAACCATTGTGATAAATAGAGCATTTGCTCCTATAGGAGCAAATGCTCTTTTTATCACAATGGTTTCATAAAGTGACTTTTATGAGAGAATGGGTTAAGTGGCCATTCATTTTTTGAATATAGGAGTCTTCATACAGGTGGTCGCATAATTATTGACAAAAGAAATGCGAAAAGCTCGAATAGAAGCTTTATGCATTATTTTTTACCTGCATTAAACTACCACCTGTCTTATAGACCCGCAATTATCGCTTTTATGCCCGCTTAAGTTAGGTGCCATTGTATTAAAATGTTTTATCAAACCCATATAGTGGTTAATTCCATTATTTCGCGCGTTCAGTATTATCTCTGTCTATTTATATTTTATTCTGAAACAGACAAACAACACTGTCAGCATAAGTGTTTTATCCTGATATATCCAATACGTCCATTTACAGTTTCCTACCTACCACGTTTTATCGTATATTGTCTCAATATATTTAGGATATATTGCTAGTAGAAATGTTGTACACGAGTACTTAGACGATGTTATTAAGCGAGCCAGTTTGTACAAAATTACTACGAGCATCTTACTCCTTTTATCGCAATTTATTTCTACTAAAATGCCGCATGGACAGGTCCTGCATGAATATTTCTACATGACGTCGTGGTGTCTCTTCATGACAGTGCAGCTTATATTAAACGTGGGTAATATAGAAAACAATATATGATGATGAGTGATGACTATATTAATTCGAATGCAAGGGAGGTTATTTGATAAATGGTAATACATATGTGTTGAAATGGTTAAATGTTTATAATTAAACTACACGTATGTTGGTTTGGTTAATATTAAACATACAATTTTACATTTTATACAATTCATTTTAAACAAACCTATTCTTTGAACTAAAACATGAACATAATGCAATTCGTAACTACAACATAGTCGTTGTCGGGCTAATATTGCAATTACCCTTAATTGTATCATGAATCAATATACAGTAAAACCTCTCTACAACAGTCACTAAATTACATCAAGTATTTTGTGTTAAAGGCAGGTGGCCGCTTAAAGCTAGGTGAAAGTAAAACAGAACGCTCCTATGGGATCGTTCTGTTTTACTTTCACCTTGCTTTAAGCAGCCACCTGCCCTAAATACCAACTAATTAACACAAATTAGTGGCCGTTATAGAGAGGTTTTACTGTACGTTTCATTTAAAAGAGTGTTTCTGCAAGATGATTTAGACAGCGTGACATTTGGAAAATAATGCGTGACTTGGAAAATAATATGTGACCTTTGGGGAAGTGTATGACCTTTAGAAAATGTATGACCTCGAGAACATAATGCTTGAGCAATGAAGATAGTCTGATCAAAGGTCACCTTCATAATCCACGTGACCTTATAATAAAAGGAAGTTACCGTCACGTTAACTACAAATAGTGTAACTCTCGCTGCCAAATGTTGTCGTCTGCGAACTTTGTCGTCTGCTACGAGTTTCTATTTATTTCCTTTTCTTCATTTTTGTTTTAAAAAATAAGTCACGGTAACAGACCGTTCGGGCCCTGATGAGACGGTGCGTTACTCGGCGTCTCATCTAGATCAAAAAGGTTTGCAAAGGTAATCACCAAAAGTTAGTCCTGAATACTATTGCTGCAATGCCATTAAAATATACCATCTTGTTCACAGGCAAAGGAGCCGCCGCCATCTGCACACGCCATAAAAATTACATCTGATCCAAATTTGAGGAGATATCATAAAAATATTTTCAAAGCGGTTAAGGGTTAAGGGAGTGAGTAACATGCGCGCTTTTACATTGGGCGCATTGCACCGTAGAAAGTCCTGAATTTTCAATGAGCTCCGTTGTTTGTTTGGTTTAAATCGAGTTTTCTCTCTGTAAGTGCGTTATCTGGTTTAATCCCATTGCCCTATCAGCGGCCGCTCAAATCTTTGAAAAATGGTTTGCCTACTAGGGTTTCGGGTATGCACATAGAAAATGTACATAATTAATTAAGAATCGATTATGTCCGTGTCTCAGCTGCATCCTATTTATTCCACATGTTATCTGGATCCTGGCTGTTTGTAAACACGAGTCAATTGAAAAGTAGTAACTTAAGGCAGGAAACACACACACACACAAAGCAACCAACACCAAAACCAACAACAGAAAGCAAGCAACACATCCACACAAACACACACACACGCGCGCACGCACACTCACAAAAAAACACGTGAGATAAAAACATCAAACACAAACAAAAACCACAAAATCAAAGGCACAAAGACACCCAACAAACATAAACGCAAGGGTGACAAAGAGAGTACCGCCTTGGAAGGGTCAGTTGCAAAACTACCACTCGGGATTTAAACCGGTTCATGGACGTCTTAACCTCACACTTATCTCAAGACGTGATTAGAACCAGACTTATTGTGGTTTACTTTTATGTACATGTTTGTCAATAAAACTTGTAAAATATAGATGTACAGCTACGTTAAAAGGAAAGAGACGTTAAACTTAGAACGAACGTAAGAGTATACATCTCAACTAGGGACTACAGGCAAATAAAACATATTCTGTCATAAAATGTGTAAAATAGTCTTATTATTTTCAAAACCGCATCCCCTTTAGCTCTCTGTATTACCTTTGCATTGCATTAAGCAACCAGCTGCTTTCTAAGACCTTTCTAAGATTATATGTTCAATAAATGAATGGCCGTTGAAAAAGGATTCTATTGTACATCAAATACATACTAAAGCGACCATGTTATGAATGATTTGGTATTAATAAATTCCCTCATATTGACGCCTTTTGACGCCTTTGTAAGTTACTTTTTGAAACCATTGTAATAAACAGAGCATTAATTTGCTCCAAAGCCTATCAGGTAATATGTTGAAAGCAGGTGTATTGCTGTATGAAGTTGTTTGGAATGCCATGCAGTCATCAAGATAGCTCTGCAGGGAATGACTTTGCCAATATGACCGTTGGTATTAATTTTGTGAATCAACCAGTGCAAATGATGTCAAGACTGCTCCTTCAGAGCCTTCTGATGTGGGGATACATCGTTTGCCTATATCCCTGTAAAAGACCAAACAGGTAGAAATGTGTTTGTAAATAATGATGGCGTTCTGAAATAATGCAAATACACGTTGCCTGACTAAACCCTTTACTCCATGAATATTCAGGTAAGAAATAATTACATCATTAATACTAATTAGCATGAATTTTATAATGGCAAATGGACACGAGAAGGTTTGGCCATAATAAAAACTGTACAATTATATCAATATTATTTGATAAGCAAACGGAGACTGGAGCCGTCTGATGTGGGTCTACTCTGTTTGCAATTGCATAGACAGGCGTAATCATGGAGCAAGTGGTTAAACGACAATAACTGAAATAATTTGAATAACAAATAACGTGTTTCTCTCTGTGTCAATTAGTGGTCCACCAATTGCTTCTTATCTCACTATATTAGACAGTTTCGCTGCTGCTGAACATGGCTCTCGGGGACGGGTGACGGACTAAGTATGGAGTATTCTCAAAACGTTTGATAAGGTATTAAATTTGTACCTGTATAACAAGAGCAGACCATGTGACATTTAAAAGGGATTCCTTCAATATTTTTGCCGTAACTAAATTAACGAAAACATTGCAAAAAGAAGAGTTCACTGCTTTATTGTGAAAAAAAAGACGACAGACACGTTCAGTCCGTCTCGTCCTCAGAGCAGCTAACCCCAATCTGTCTCAAAAACTTTAGGATCTTCTTAGTGATGACTTTGTTATATACTTCATGGTTTTCCCGAATTAAAGCTGCCAGTTACCTTTCCGTGGTGTGCGGCGGTCTAGTTGTTACGCGCTTGACTACCAATCCGGAGGTCCGGGGTTCAAATCTCGGTCCCTCCCGGAAATTTCAGAGACGCATTTCAGTGTCTCCCACCCGCAGCTCCTCTCCACCCAGGGGTTAAAATGGATACATGTGAGGGTCACTAGCCGGTACTGTTGCTGCATGATTGTGCCATATGTTAGCAGTGCTCAATATTGTAGGCGAATGACTCAATGACCTGGGGATTAAATGTACAGTCGGCTGAGCGGTCCTTCGGACTGAAAGTAGACTATAACTAGGTACTTTACTGTAACGGAACGGACCTCTTCTTACTGGTCAAGTTTTCTCTAAGTGTGGTTTTTGGGTTCTTAGTGTGATTTAGGAATAAACGTAAAGCCAATGCAGCTTAATTGTTTGTTTATAATGTAAAAGAAATTTACTCCGCAATCTTACCGACAACTTTAATGAGCTTGTGGTTATATATACACAGCCGTATAATTATGTATTTGTAACACGTACAGACGGACTTCGATATCTCAAACTCGCTTAAGTCGACCATAGCCACGTTCGAAAGATTGACATGTTCGACTTTAAAAGCGAGAACGATATAACGAAATTCAACTGTAGAAAAACAAATAATTTTGACATAAGCGAGTTCAATATACGGAAGCATTGATCTACTTTCCTCCCTAAATTTGGTTGCTAACAAGATACATCCTAACAGGTATCCGTTTCTGACTGCTTATACCGCACAGCTGTCTAGAAAGCAGGGAAGTGATTTGCAACAGTGCACAAAGTTTAACAGGCTTCTTCATCATATCGAGTGAGTGTGCGATGGAAGTATATTGGAATAAATGATTAACATAATACTTAGTTTGTATTTTGCCTTGCAAAGTTTGGTTAACCATCTACTCGGTATGCAACTGTCGTCTGCAACACTTTGCCGTCCGCAACATTTTCTGCATTTTCTTACAGAAAATATCCGCAGAGTGTCGAACAGTTTGATCAATATGAGATGCCGCGTCATGCGGCGTTTCGTCTGTGGATCCAAAATGGTTGCAACAGTAACTAGAAAATTGTGTCTGTAAGACACAGCGATGCCCCCTTGGTGGTGCTTGCTTAGCTGCACGTAAACTTCCTAAGTCATTTTACCTTGGCAGTGGGCTTGCGGGCAGTATGGACTGGGTGCGTAATGAAAGTGTGGAGGGTATTTAATGTGTACCGTATATGCAATTCCATACCAATAGCTATAGTGCTAAGTGAGATATAAGACGATGAAAAAACTGTGACAACCAACTGCACTTAAAATTCCTAAGTCATTTGACATTGACATTGGGCTTGCGGGCTGCGTGGGTAGGGTGTGCAATGAAAGTATAGATTGTATTTAATGTGTATATGCAATACCATGCGATGAAAGAACTGTGACAACCAACTGCACGTAAAATGTCCATGTCATTTGACCTTGAACTTTGGCTTGTGGGCAGCAATGTAATGAAAGTGTATATGGTATTTGATGTGTATATGCAATTCCATGCGAATAGCTACAGTGGTTAGGGAGATATAAGACGATGAAAAAACTGTTACAACCAACTGCACGTAAACGTGTCAACCAACTGCACGTAAACATTTCAAGTCATTTTACCTTGACCTTGGGCTTGAGGGTAGCATGGGTGGGGTGCAAAATGAAAGCACAGACAGTGATTAATGTGTATGTGAAGTTTCGTGTGTATAGATGTAGAATTTACTGACATAAAACACTTTATAGCAAATCGGACGGACGGACAGATAGACGGACGGAAAGGTGCAAAGCATAATGCCCCCTGACTGTCGACACGGGGCATAATAAAATATTCACCCGTAGCAGGCAAAATGTTAAAGAGTACACACCCCACCAAACCATAAGGGCTAATCGGAGGTCCAGGATATGTGACAAAGCTTTTCAGTAATGCAGACGTAATGAAAACAAACCATTTGCTATTGGAAAATAGGCAGACGACAAGAAAGTAGACGGTAAATCAAATTCAAACAGCAACCAACACACCCCTGCCCTCAAACAAGTCGTATTCAGTCACCAGCTACTCATAACCAGCAGCAGTGAACAATGTCTATTATCCTTATTCTCATTACAAAGGCTGACTTCTGATAAGACACTTAATTGTCCGGCGTCTGATTTGGATTAAACGCTGTTAGGATGTCCGGCGGGGATACCTTTATTTACACTGTTTGTTAACGTAGGGTGCTTTGAGATAAGTGTGAGGTTAGGATGTCCGTAAACCGGTTCAAACCCCCAGTGGTGGTTTCGTCACCGACCGTTCAAAGCCAGTACTCTCTTTATCACCCTTACTGTTATGTTTGTCTTGTGTCTTTGTACTTGTACGTTTGTTGATGTTTGAAATATTTAATATTTTGTACTTGTGCGTTTGTTGATGTTCAAAGTGTTCGTCTCGTGTGTGTGCGTGTGTTTTGGTGTGTGTGTGTTTGTTTGGGTGTGCAGTTGTGTGTGTGTGACTTGCTTTCTATCGATGTTTTGGTAATGATAGCCTCGTGTGTGTGGGTTTGTCTGCTTGACTTTACCTTTTTTTCATTTTACTACAACAAATTTTCCATACAAGGCAAATGCTTCAGCATTGCGTGAGGTCTGTGATAAACAGTTTTAAGGATGGAAAATGTCTGGCATCAAAACCTTTTTAATGAACTATATAAAGTTCGCTGAAAAATACAAAAAGGCTTTTTATTTCAGGCATTAAACTGAGTATATCGCTAAACTCCCAACTGCCATCGAATAAACATTGTATTTGCACGCATAGCTATTTGTAAATACATCCGGAACAAAATTGATGAAACATCAGTATAAGTAAAATGACATTTCCTCTGACATACCCCACTTACTCTAACATACGGACACATAGCCTCCATTCTCAACGGCTATTTATAGTTGTATATAAATACGATTATTTACTTTTATACTTTTTACCCATTCTCTCATATTGACGCCTTTTGAAAAGTCGCTTTTTGAAACCCCTGTAAACAGAGCATTTGCTCCATAGAAGCATATGCTCTATTAATCACAATGGTTCAAAAACTACGCAATTCTATTCTAAACTATTCATTATAATTTCTAGTAAATGCTCCTTTTAAGTAGATTTATTGAAAGAGGATGGACCTAAAAAGCCTATGAGGGAATTGGAAAATTAGACTAATACACAAGTTTATAGGGTACAATATGCATCTTCAGTTATAACATGAAAGAAAATAAGCGTACATTTCACTACATGTGAGGGATATTGTATGGTATATATGCCCGCACGTGATAGCGTCAATACATGACCATACAATATCACAGCTGCTTACAAATTAAGATAAGAAGTCCCATAAGTGCAAAGCATAGATAGCCAACCTAATATGTGACTTTTACTCTCATATTTACTAGCAGACATCGTGCTCTACGATGTTGTCCGTCTCTTTGAAAGTCAGCGTTTTCTGAGGATTTGGCAATGTTCATATATCGTTAACATATATCTGAGTATATTTTAACTGGTTGTAAAATGGTTATCATAAGGATATAAGTATACTTATGTTGATTGATTTATACGAAAACTGGACATACTATAACACTATAAATATACATGTTATACTACGGATTTAGTTAGTATTATGATGCTCGAGTCATTTAAATCCTTGTTCAAAGATGGTTTTGACTACCAATTCAAACCATCTTTGAACAAGTCTTGTACGAAATACCAAGTTTCTAGTTTTACCGAACTTGAAGCAATAGAGAGAAAAAACTATTTCTTAAAACCTTGTGTTTGAAAACATTGATGAAGAAAAAGTTCCACGTTTCAACATATTTCCAACAAAAAGTCTGACGTTGTTAGTTATTCGCTGAATCTCTTGAGGACTGCATAAATCCGACACAAAAACAGATTACAGCATTTTTAGTTGTATTTGCTTCATCTTATGCACAAGGCGTCTGTCATAATAATATAAGATTACTAGCACGATAATTAAACATGACAGTTAATATAGGTCGACATAACACACTAATATTACACATGACAGGTAATATAAGACGACATACAACACCAAGATTACACATGACAGATAATATAGGTTGACATACAACACCAAGAATACACAGGTCAGTTTATGCTTAGGTCAAAGCTTAGGTTGTATTTTAGTATTTTGAATCAATCATCTAACATTTATTAGGAAAAAGAATAAACATATATCATTAAGAAACAGTATCAAACATATTAAACCTACAACCCATATATAATACATTTTATCACACCCTTCGTCAACAGAGTAGATACATAACTGACAGTGGATGTCTCTCGGAATATACACTACTTGCTTCTGCACGTTCAGGTTCATTCAGTTTTCAACTGTTTGGTTTATCTTCTTTGTAATCATTCATATCTTTATAAAAGTTACAATTAAAATCGAATTATACGAACAGTTTTGATCCATTCCATTTTTAAAATGTCGTTGGCCCAACCGCACTGAACGGTGCAACGGACATTGGTATGCTTAGTAATGGCAGTTTGTATACTAAGTGTGCTCTGTCATCGACATATTTCTATAAGGGTTTCTTTTAGCAGATATAATACGTTGTTTTATTTCCTTAGTCTTTACATGGGTAATCGGGACTACAACCGTACGTTTAATGCACGTAGCTGTGTCAAAGTTATTTGCAAATTCCTGTCAGGTCGCCGATCAAGCATAACAAAGCAAAGGTTAAGTCTATATTTGTCTCTCAAAGAGGATGTTATAACTATCAAATCACAAGGGGGCACTCTGTAATGATTTTATTTGCTTTCACATCAACATTTACCAATGTAAGAAAAGGAGATAAAATACTCGAAAGTAGATGGATGGACACTTCAGTAAATTAATATTTTTGCTTTGTAAATTGAGATTACTCATGGTTCTCCAAGAGTCATGAGATTGTGATAAATAAGCATCATATACATCATGTGTCAAGGATAACCGTTTATGACATATTCTCAAGTTTAATGCCTAAGGTTTATTAAAATGAAACCATAAAATATTTAGACGCATTTTCAGAAATGAATTTTCATAAACATTTCAAGCATACATCTTAGGAAGTTAATGACTGAAAAAAAGAAATCTGCCAAGCTCGAATTTATTGACATTCTTAAATAGTTTAATTCTGATGAGACCTGTTTTACACTCCGTGATTAGTTTTTGAAAATAACGAACGAATTGGAAGTGAATAGAAATTGCAACATATCGGAACCGACATGGACAAGGATTCAATTTCTCACTAAGCCTTATTGTGAGAGGAAGCCATATAATGTGCTGATGCTAATGGATTACTTCCCGGTACACATTCATGGTAATGTTTTCTATGTCTTCACTGGAACATACACGGTGTTACTTTCAGCACTTAATAAGTTCCGTCTGCAGCAATTGTCGTCTGCTACATATTTAAAAGAAAACGTTTCTTCCATTTCGTTACTAGGAATATTGTGTGAGACACAAACACCGGATGAGAAGCCGCCAATTACATATCTATTTCAATTTCACATGAAATAACTAAAACGAAGAAAAAAGATATTATGCGCGAGTTTGATTTTGATGATGAAAGAAAAGAACATCTTGTATATTTGGATACGTTTAACCATTATTTTGCTGCTGGCGAATACATGGTTGCATATTCAAACAGTTTAGATCCAGATGAGACGCTGAGTACATCAGTTTATATCCAGATGGGACGCTGAGTACATCAGTTTTGATCCAGATGAGACACTGAGTACATCAGTTTACATCCAGATGAGACGCTAAGTACATCAGTTCATATCGAGATGAGACGCTGAGTACATCAGTTTAGATCCAGATGAGACGCTGAGTACATCAGTTTACATCCAGATGAGACGCTGAGTACATCATCGTCTCATCAGGGTCAAAATTGTTTGACACAAATTTGTATTTCGAAAAACCATGGCAACTTTTTTATATTGATATTGTTTCAGTATTAACCCAAATTATCAATTTTCAGCTGAAGGGCGATCAAATCGCACTTGATAATATCTAGCTTGCGGCATGTTTACACGTGCAGTTTTACTTGGACATGGTCATGCGGTTACTAGACATAATAAATTGCCTAGATCAATATCTATCCATCCGTCCAAGCTCTCATTAAAATAAATAAAATGTTAAATGAATGTCAACAGCGATGGCCTGGTGAGCTCATACACTACAGATTTGTTGACCGATCTAACACGGAAAGTTGAACTATATTCCTATTTTCTCAAGTATGAGTACATGTATGGATCAAACCACCAAGTTTAACACCAAGACCACTAAGTCCTTTGTAAAATTGTCACCTTTTATCACTTTTCCTTATTTTAAGAAACACCCCCTGCGACGTGCAGCACAAACACCACAAACTCATCATCTAACGCTCCGCAGATTCTTAGATTTATATATAAATTGCTAATGCACCCATATATTCCTAGTTCCCCTGTTTCCTTTATGAGTTTCCAAATACTTCAGCGGCAAATGATATTTGCCGAGATGCCCATCGAGATGAAAGTTATATTAATTTAAACGACATATTTGCATGGGTGATGTCGCTTATAGATGTAAGTATTACACCCTCCGTGTGATATACCCATATTGTCAACCCAAGATGAGAAAGTCAAACCAGGCGAAGCAAAACTGTGATATTATGTTTCGTTGTTATGATCACAATGTCTTATACACTGGCATGTAATAGTTTGTTTATTATACCACACAGCATTTTCAGAATAATTTGTAGAAATGCCAGTGTACGTATTTTACAGTGTAGACACGCCACGGTTGAGTTCAGGTACGTATTTCAAAGTGTAGACATGCCAAGGTTTGGTTTCAGGTACGCATTTCAAAGTGTAGACATGCCAAGGTTTGGTTTCAGGTACGCATTTCAAAGTGAACGACGTTCGGTTATGTCGTCTGACGTAGTGAAATTGCATGTCGTTACGTAATATGGCCCTTGGTTTAGATGACCCCGTGGGTTTAAATGACCCCATGACACTGCATCACTTGCCCAAACGAGCGTCCTGGACGGCTGACATGTTGATATCACACAGACACATGTCATTATCTATATTATGCAAACTTGTTACATACCTGGCTGCGGGAAGTTACAAAAAAGCAATCTGTCACTAGTAAGTTTTCTTGATTTAAACAATCGATTTTATAATTATATTTATTTCATAGCATTACTTGGATAACAAGTTTGTGATTTTTATAATGCACACATGAAATGACATAAGCAATATAATAATAATAACAATAAACGCCTACAAGATACAATATAGATTTTCTATTGATTGTTTTCCAAACTCGAAAAGAATCGTGTGATGATTTTAAGTCAGCTTATTTATTAAATAGCAACAGTATCTGAAAACTCGTTTGATCTTATATGTACAGTAAAACCCCTCTTAACCGGAAATCTGAAGAATTAAGGTACGTCTGGGCAGGTGGCTGCTAAATGCAGGGTTAAAGTCATACAGAAAGCTCCTAGAGGAGTTTTGTGCATGACTGTCACCCTGCTTTAAGCTGCCACCTGTCTCCAAGACCATTTAAAATAACAAACGGCTTCGTTGAATCCTTCGTTCACGTACAATTGACTCATCCGATTCAAATACCTTACTTACAATATTAATCAAGTAATGAAAAGTGCATTTACACGTGGTCCACACAGGGTTGTCGTTATAAATGCAACCTGTTATATGATATAAACATATTTTGTGAATGCAGTTGCATGTCAGCTTTTAAATCTGGCATGTTCAAGTAAAGTAAAGTCAAGTAATACTTATTTAACGCCGGAAATTCACAATAAGAGTAATAACACAAGCCCCGCAGAGCGTTTAAACTGACTGATCGGCGTGTATTTGAATTAACGGCATGTGAGGTTTGTAGGGGTTTCACTGGAACGATAATTGGCGAAAACACTTTGCAGAAATAATATGGCGGGAACACATAGCATACTTTATTGCTAACTGATCTCTTTCTGGTAAATATTCATGTTATTGATGATTACCTCCTTAATGGATATTACACACGCTTATATCCTAGACGTAAAGCAGCTTTGATTTCAGTAAATTCATGTTAATGTGTTCTAGTCTGAGTCGTTAAGTCGCTAGGTAGATACGATAAGATAGGGGTGTTGTTCGTTAGAGCTGGAAAAATAGCATTCAACTAGTAGGCTAGTCAAGTTATATCTCGGTATTGTGCAATTTTAATGAGTTTTACTGCAGTCAATTCTACCGCTGGTTCCTTTTTACAGTAAAACATCCAAACAGAGTTTGTTTCAGTGTCGCAGTGCAGTAAAGCCCAACTCACTCACTCACTCACTCACTCAGAATATGTTTAGGGGAAATAAGGTGCGAATTTGGCATTTCTGCGGGTTATGGCCGGAAAAATGTTTTAAACATCACACTCTGGAATACATCGATGATTATTATACTAATGCGCTATATTTCTTAGAAAAGCAATTTCAGAAAGTTTAGATGTTATTTGTAGAAGTGTTGGCAACACCATATGCGTGTACATTTAGTATATTGATAAGGAATTATGAGGTATTTATCATAAATCTTGTTTTTATTATGCATGAAGCAGGAGTGAATTGTATGCAGTTTACTGACTAATATTTACCATCGCAGTTGTTGTAGATTAGTCGGAGACGGAACATGTTTATTTACACTGTTTGCCTTTTCGTGTGGACTGGACTAA
The DNA here is from genome assembly GCA_963576725.1 of Azorinus chamasolen. Classification (NCBI taxonomy): domain Eukaryota; kingdom Metazoa; phylum Mollusca; class Bivalvia; order Cardiida; family Solecurtidae; genus Azorinus; species Azorinus chamasolen. Next base: position 4,577,435 of record OY755236.1, read on the forward strand.
GTGTGAAGTTAGGCCGGTAGCTTCACCATAGCCGGTTCAAAACCCTAGTGACAATTGTATCTGACCGTTCCAAGGCGGTGTTTTTATATCCCCCTATTGTTTGTTTGTTATATATTTGTGCGGCTTTGTGTCTTTTGATATGCATGTGCATTTACTGCTTTTTGTCGCGGTGCTGTCCGGGCGATTGTGTGTTTTGTATGTGGTGTTTCCTGCATGACTCATACATGTACTTTTAGGGAATACAACTTTAGTACAAATTAGAATAATTTGATTTTGTATTCACGACCTTAGCGATAATAAAAATAATTGCTGAAGTACATTTTTAAAAATGCATGTTAATATCTGTCGCTATTTCCGACTTTTCGACACGTATGCATTATTCTGATGTTTATTAACCAAAACACGTATAGACAAATACTTATCTATATAGCAAATAAACAAGATAAACTGTCGTTATTGGGGCCGTGAAAAGCCAAGCATTTATGTTAAAAACTCCTTACAGGGTTGTATGTAAATAATCAACAGCAAATGTTATTTTAATATCAAAAAGCGTAAATGTATACCGGCCTCACACAGGAAAGGAATATACGTCAGTACTATATTGTTTCTCAAGGACGGTGCAACCCAGTCAATGTGACTACGAATCAATGCGTGGCTTGAATAAAAACTCAGAGGCAACTTTATTTCATTCAAGACGAAACATGTGTGGACGTCCCATTCTCCGTTTATTGTTTTGCCACTGACCGTTCCAAGGCGGCAATCTCTTTGTCACCCTTACTTTTATGTTTGTCAGTGTCTGTGTTTTGTATGTATGCCTTTATTGATGTTTTCATCGTGTGTGTTTGTGTGTGATGTGTGTGGTTGTGTGTGCATCACTTATTTTCTCTCGATGTTTTGGTGGTGGGTGCATCTTGTGTGTGGCTTATCCTGCTTGAATTTTCTACTTTTTTCATAAACACTGATTACAAATTGCTTTTTTTTTGTAAATGGCCATTTACAAATGGCTGTTTTTTCTGTGTTTTGTACGTATGCGTTTATTGATGTTTTCATCGTTTGTACATGTGTGTGTTTGTGTTTGTATGTGTGTTATGGTGTGTGCATCACTTATTTTCACTCGATGGTTTGGTGGTTGGTGCGTCTTGTTTGTGGCTTTTCCTGCTTGACTTTACTACATTTTTCATAAACACTGATTACAAATGGCTGTGCACTTGTTTCCCGCATTCAAACTGTATGTTGAAATCAACAATATGGCAGACTGAAAAAAGCAAATAATAAATTTAGACACACTTTTTATGAAACGTTTAAAGCATTGGCCATGTAAAGTTATATAAAATTCCATGTAAGGCAAGCTGACCATAAACACCCCTTAAACCATATTTCCCCTACAGTTGGATACAGTTCATCATGACATCAGCAAAGTCATTGAGTACATATTTGACGGTTTGTCACAGTTATTATGCTATGTTTTACATGTTGTCCTGTGTTCACCGTCGTCTATGTTGTGGGTAAGTCCAGCGGGGATACCTTTATTTACAATATTTGTAAAGCTAGGGTGACTTTGAGAGAAGTGTGAGGTTAGGACGTCCGTAAACCGGTTTAAACCCCCAGTGGTGTTTTTGCTGCTGACCGTGCCAAGGCGGTACTCTCTTTGTCACCCTTCCTTTTGTTTGCCTTGCGTCTTTGTGCTTGTGGTTTGTTCATGTTGTGGAACGTTTGTCCCTGTTTCTTGTGTGTCTTTTGGTGTTTTCTGTGTTCATTTCGTGTGTGTGTGTGCGTTTTGGTGTGTGGTTGTGTGTATGTGTGTCATGCTGTCTATCGGTGTTTTGGTGGTGGTTGCGTATTGCATGTGGCTTTGCCTGCTTGACTTTACTACTTTTCCATATACAAGCAAAATTGGACAAAATACTACGCTTGTGTAAACCAAGAGAGTGTGCAATCAGTTTACAAAATGTCATCAACATTCTAGATAATGTGTATGTACGAGTCGTCTGTATCGCATTACATAACGTCCTTATTACCTTACTCCGGGATTGTAAATACAATCAGAGGCACTGAGAAATATATGGTTATACCCGCATTAGGATTGTATTCCTTATGTTTAGACCATATTCATTATAGGAGCGTCTAGTCATTTGAAGGAGTGGAAATTTATTCATACTGTATTATTCTTTATGCACAATTCGTTTTGATTTTCTAGATATGTGTCTGCCTAAAATGATACACTAGGCACTTATATGCTCTTGCCTAGCCATATGGGTAAGAAAGCAAAATATTCAATTTGAATATTCAGTGAATTATGAAGCACATAGGAAAAGATGTAGGCATTTTTGTATATAAACTATATGTTTAAAAATGATACAATCTGGCTAATATGATTAAGTTTCACAATCGAAAAGAAAAAAAATGAAATCATGTCTTGCTGTCTAAACTCTTGCGTTCTATAGTTTATGCTCTAGTATAATACTGATTAAAATTGTTTCTCATTGGTACCAGTTCGACCACCGAATGTGATCAGCCATGGTATTCTTGACACATTCACTGTGGCGTCAATATGTAACATTTCGATAAATATCGGTGTAAATGGTTATGCTTTTGCGATCAATGTCACAGTTAAACGATACCATTGGAGATATATTATCACTACCTTTTTGATGTGACTTTCAAATCCTACTTATCGTCATACTGTTGCAGTTTTTAGAAACAAATAGATATGAATATCAATATCTCATTCTAAAGTAATTATGTGTTATTTCGATTCCTGTCGTATCGTTTGCTTTAAAGTTCAAATAATACTATTGGGATTTGATGCGAAGTATTGGTAGTGTATCGGTGCTATATGATCTCAATGTGTCATGGTGCTGTAAAGCGTACAAAAACAACAACAACAACAACAAACAAACAAACAAACAAACGAGGAAACAAAACAAATCAACAAACACACGCTCTAGTATGTACCGAAGTTAGTAATTGCGGTATATTAACAGATAAGTGCAAACTAGTTTCAATACATTGAATCCAGTCTCAAGCGACCATTAAATAAGTTTCGGTATTTAAGGTAGGCGATAGTTTAATGCAGGACCAAAGCAATGCAGAGCTTTAAGCATTGTCGTTGTCATGCATTAAGTAACAGTGTGCTTCGTACGACATTTATATTTAATCCTTCGCTTGCTGAATTTAAAAATACATTTCTCCTTCTTTACCCATGCCCTGTTGTATAATTACATATGTCTTCATTGTGTACAAGTATTTCGCTGTGCAATCACTGCTGTGGAGTGCACTGGTTGCACAATCAACTTGTAAATAGTGCAGACCCTGCAGGAGCTGTCTCGTCTGGGTCTTCACTATTTACAGGTAGGTATATTGACCTGAATAGCAAGCGAAGGGTTAATCGGAAGGTGGTCACTTAAATAGTTTTACTTACAACCTTGTTCAGAGAATGTTCTATATGACTATTTACTCAACAATTGCATAAACATATTCATTATTTAATTCCTTAGAAGAATATTAGATGGTGTTGTTATTGGATACCGTAACATCAATACGTTAAGGTGTTTGATTATCTAACAACTGCATTAACTCAGTGAACAAAGCATTTTAGAAGTGCGAGAATTGCCTGGGGATTGAAGTATAATTGTCTTGGTTTCCTTCAAACAGGCACAATTAGCCTACGGAATAAATGTTTTGTTAATAGGAATTGTTTTCAAATTTCCGTTATTCAGACAGGCCTTAGAAGACATCAAGTGTTATCAGGTAAAACAGTCTGCAAAGCAGTCACAGGTTCGCCGGCTGCAGACTAAATACCATTTGGAGTACTTTGGCGAAATTGAAGCTCAGGAAATTTAACACATTTTCAGACACTGTGTCCATGTCCCTGAATTTGAATAATCATCTAATGGATAAACTTATCATGTCGTCTACTGGCCAAATCGTATATCCAGCAAGATAAATAAGATTGTGACAGGGTAAAATTTATCTGTGAATAGATAAATGTTGATTATTCAAAGTGGAATGACCCATCAGTGTTTAACTATAAATAAATCCTGATAAGATGGGATCCTTCGAAAGCAGAAATAGCAATACGAAAAGATAAAATTGCAGACTCGGTTTGATTGAGTCTGTTCATGAGCAGTACTTTAAAGTGCAACACTGCTCACGTCCCCTAGCACCGGCTTAAGCGGTATTCAATTTTCAAAACATAAGGCACAGAACTAGATGATTCCGACTGACCAGAATAGATAACAACACTACGAATGAAGTACGGGGCGGCGACTTTTTACGGCCGTCACACAAGTACTTAACAAATCCATTTGGTAAAAAAGGCGTAACGTTGTTTTCACGACAAACTTGACAGGCCTTGATCAGAGGGTTCTTCTAGGAGCCCTCTGATCTGGATCTACACTGTTTACAAAAGTATGTAATTCCTTTCCGGTATTCAAAAGGATATTCTAATAATTATGTAAATAGCAATTTGCATAGTTTGCAAAAGTGTAAAAACAGATAACTGTATAATGTAGTAACAATATCCATTTTATTGTTAACCCTTCTGGTGCTAAGCGGGAGTTGACTGGCATTTGGCAAATGTGATGTTGATTCCACTTGAAACGTCTAGTAAACTCGGTGTCTCGGAATAATGACAGCTGTTTGATAATTGTGTCCCACAAGTTTAATCAAATACATGTAGTAAGGAGTAAAACTTGCAGCATATCCTAATTCTAGCAGGCATATTTTAACAGCGGGGTAAGAGTTAATTTAATTCTTACAATGCTGATAATCATTGTCTGTTCTGTATACATGTGTATGCTTAAATAATTTTGAACCTATATACATGCAGTTGTTTTTAAATCCACCGACAGACCGCTCGGTTATGTTGTCGATTTGTGAGGGTAAGCGTAGTTGTACGAGGCAATGATGTTCTACTTGCAATGCATTTCTTTACATATAAAATAACAAGGATGTGTGAATAACACAAATCTCTCATTTATGCCCCAGACAGTCGTGCACAACGATCATAATAAGGTAGAAAGATTTGCTTTCATGCCATATAAACGCACACCGATGTCATTAAATATTCTTCAAATGAATTGGTTGACGATAGTAAGGGGGCATTATGTTTTGCACCTGTCCACCCGTCCGTCCGTCTGTCTGTCTGTCATTCTTGAACGTGCAGTTGGTTGTCACAGTTTGTTCATTGTCAAGCACCACGGGGGCATCGCTGTGTCTTACAGACACAATTTTCTGGTTTTGATGAATATTTCACACTTGAAAATTAAAATTGTACTTATTTCATACAGACTAAATGTCTGTTTTTCTGTATAATTGATTAGTTTAGACGTACAGCCAAATAAAATGGATGATCAACTTGAAATACAGATTTATTGCAATATATAAGCTAATGCCGAGACTTAGATATTGCCATAAATCAGACGAATGATGAAATAAAGACCAACTCAACTGCCACTGAGAAGATTTTATGACGATATTAGAATACAAAAGCAGTACATATAACGCATATATAAATATTCATCACAATATAAATCAGAATGGATCACACTGACTGCAGACAAATGATCAAAGAATGATATATAAGATCATGCTGTATTTGTTTTAATACCGTCGACATGGGTCACAGACTGTAAGGCATGGACCACCGACTGTAAGGCATGGACCACCGACTGTAAGGCATGGACGACCGACTGTAAGGCATGGACCACCGACTGTAAGGCATGGACCACAGACTGTAAGGCATGGACCACCGACTGTAAGGCATGGACCACCGACTGTAAGGCATGGACCACAGACTGTAAGGCATGGACCACGGACTGTAAGACATGGACCACAGACTGTAAGGCATGGACCACAGACTGTAAGACATGGACCACAACCTGTAAGGCATGGACCACAGACTGTAAGACATGGACCACAGACTGTAAGGCATGGACCACAGACTGTAAGACATGGACCACAGACTGTAAGGCATGGACCACAGACTGTAAGACATGGACCACAGACTGTAAGACATGGACCACCGACTGTAAGGCATGGACCACCGACTGTAAGGCATGGACCACCGACTGTAAGGCATGGGCCACCGACTGTAAGGCATGGACCACCGACTGTAAGGCATGGACCACAGACTGTAAGACATGGACCACCGACTGTAAGACATGGACCACCGACTGTAAGGCATGGACCACCGATTGTAAGGCATGGACCACAGACTGTAAGGCATGGGCCACAGACTGTAAGGCATGGACCACCGACTGTAAGGCATGGGCCACAGACTGTAAGGCATGGACCACCGACTGTAAGGCATGGGCCACAGACTGTAAGACATGGACCACCGACTGTAAGACATGGACCACCGACTGTAAGGCATGGACCACAGACTGTAAGGCATGGACCACAGACTGTAAGGCATGGACCACAGACTGTAAGGCATGGACCACCGACTGTAAGGCATGGACCACCGACTGTAAGGCATGGACCACAGACTGTAAGACATGGACCACCGACTGTAAGACATGGACCACCGACTGTAAGGCATGGACCACAGACTGTAAGACATGGACCACAGACTGTAAGACATGGACCACAGACTGTAAGACATGGACCACATACTGTAAGACATGGACCACAGACTGTAAGACATGGGCCACAGACTGTAAGACATGGGCCACAGACTGTAAGACATGGACCACAGACTGTAAGACATGGACCACCGACTTGTAAGACATGGACCACCGACTGTAAGGCATGGACCACAGACTGTAAGGCATGGACCACAGACTGTAAGGCATGGACCACAGACTCTAAGGCATGGACCACCGACTGTAAGGCATGGACCACCGACTGTAAGGCATGGACCACAGACTGTAAGGCATGGACCACATACTGTAAGGCATGGACCACCGACTGTAAGGCATGGACCACAGACTGTAAGGCATGGACCACAGACTGTAAGACATGGGCCACAGACTGTAAGACATGGACCACCGATTGTAAGGCATGGACCACAGACTGTAAGGCATGGACCACCGACTGTAAGGCATGGACCACCGACTGTAAGGCATGGACCACCGACTGTAAGGCCTTATTCGATAACCTAATTCAACTAACACGTTCCCTGTATACCATGCCTCTAAGTTCGTGCTGGTATATTTCAGAACTTTACTACGGAGATAATTATATTTGTTCGAGAGAAATGATGAGTGAAATGCATGAGATCTGTTTACGGCCGGCTGTCTAACAAGTTATTGTACAGAGAATGAGACTGTATTGTACAGTTTACACCACTGTTCAATGTCGTTTTAGCCCCGCGATACAGACACCAAATTATATTGTTTGCAAACAGTGTAAAACCAGGTAAGTGGGACGCGTTTAATAAAACTGATTATAATGGGTCGCAAACAATACAGTGGTATTACACTAATATGGTTATTCACTGCGTTCAAACTGAACTCTTTCGGCGCCAAATTTCCAATTGTCGTCTGCAATCCATTTTTTGTTACATCATTCGGTCCAATAAGGAAATGAGATAAATAAATACAAATTTCAAAGGAATAAAGCACAGATATAGACATGAAGATTGAGACAAAAAGTGAAGTCCCTGATCAGACGCCGCCTTAAAAAGGCGGCGTCTGATCTGGGACTGCACTATTTGTCGTGGTGCATTTATGCGACATCGGCGGTGAAAGGGTTAACTCTTATACTGCTATACTGCTAAACAACGCTGGTCAGTATCCAGTCAGTTAGATAGTCAATAGTTTCCCAGAATCTCGTTCCTACCGGAAGTAGTTAAAATGACTATTTGAGTACAATCACAACACTATATATAGTCCTCCATAAAGCGCCAAGTTTGGGCCATACTGTCTAATCATGATCTTCTCAGTAACTCGTAAGGAACGGTGATATTACTCAGAGCAACAGATAAGCATGTGTACACAAATACTGAAATCGTCAGAGCAACAGATAAACACGTGTACACAAATACTGAAATCGTCAGAGCAACAGATAAACATGTGTACACAAATACTCAAATCGTCATTTTTCTACCAAACCCTATGTTGCGATCACTCTATAGAATCGTTTCTGCAAGACGATTCTATAGAGTTATCACAACATAGGTTATTCTATAGAGTGATCACATAGTTTATTCATTAAAATGTTTTGATTAATCATCTTTGCTGGACCTTTGATTACTGTTACAAACATTGTTGACATTGACCAGATTCCCATGTATAATTTATATTTGTCTAATTACTTTTAAAACATATAATATATGAATTCCTTTCATAGTCTGTCATAATTAACACTTATCGGGCAATTGCAACTGAGTCGCATTTGCAAATAGTTTGTATCACAATCGAGAACAGAACTGATAAGGCAAGTTTAAAATAAAAGGCAACATGTGTACAGATCTACAAAAGCATGGCGGACTTAAACATGTGCATATACAAATGTAACCTACTGTTTTACGTAGGTAAATTATTGTCATATAAATAACAGTTCCTTTCAACATTTAAGGCACAACAGTATAACAGAGCTGCATGTTATAGTTCTGTTATTCTCATTTATTTGTCATATTCGGATATAAAAAGCAACATTTTCCTTATCACCTGTATATCGTCTTATCGACATCAATGGAAGTTTATTTCGATCTTTCTCAAGATTTATTTATAAAACTTAATATAGTTATCTAGGACTTTCATGAAATTTAATGGGTATATTTGGCATAGTGAAATTGCTAAAATGTTACATTTGGCAACTATTGATACGATTTCGTTCACTTATCAATAATTCCTGAAAGGCAAACTAACCACATTGACCGACTAGCACACAGAACGCATATCGAGTTTCACATTATCGAGGGTGAGCAGTGCAAACATCCCAAAAAATAATTTTTGATGACACAGGTCAATACTTATATCATTTTATTACACATATATATCTTTAACAAAGCAACCACTTTGTGTTCGCTGGTACAACTCGGAAATTTCTTATGTTGTTCGGTACATATTTGATGAGCGTTTCTATTACCAGTCTTTTGTGTTCTTCAGCGACCGAAACTTCCGTAAATAGAATGCATACGCTATCAGACAATATCGTAGACATTTCTAAGTAATTCAACAATGCATAAGGTAGAGGTTTTAGTTAATAAATAGTGGATGGCAATATTACAAATGACAGCCAGACTTTGTGTAATGCAACGTTGCGTCTTGTGTGTGTCTTTTCCCGTTGGACTTTACTATTGTTTCAATAATAAAATTATTGAATATTCTGGATGCAAGAATATCATTATTTTATATGGGAGTCTTTTTACAATTGTTGTGAAAACAGTGTTTTCAATTTATATACCTTTTCATGTTCGTACTTAACTCCATTTTCATGATTTGTTTATAAAACGCATTAAAACATTTAAAAAGAAAGGTTATGATCCTATTACACTGCATGTTTGGTTATCGACCCTTTTACAGTCGGTAGCTACGCTTCCCTCTTTGCTTGCGCGATGACAGGCCGATGGTAGTACTCTATGATGGTATTCTCTTAAACTTGGATACAGGAGGAGCTTACCAGACTCATGTATTACTTTTTCCCTGTCGTGCCCTTAACGGCTTACCTGCAGGTGCTCTGACTTCAGCAAAGTCATTGAGTACATATTTGACGGATTGTCACAGTTATTGTGCTATGTTTTACATGTTGTCCTGTGTTCACCGTCGTCTATGTTGTGGGTAAGTCCAGCGGGGATACCTTTATTTACAATATTTGTAAAGCTAGGGTGACTTTGAGAGAAGTGTGAGGTTAGGACGTCCGTAAACCGGTTTAAACCCCCAGTGGTGTTTTTGCTGCTGACCGTGCCAAGGCGGTACTCTCTTTGTCACCCTTCCTTTTGTTTGCCTTGCGTCTTTGTGCTTGTGGTTTGTTCATGTTGTGGAACGTTTGTCCCTGTTTCTTGTGTGTCTTTTGGTGTTTTCTGTGTTCATTTCGTGTGTGTGTGTGCGTTTGGGTGTGTGGTTGTGTGTATGTGTGTGTCATGCTGTCTATCGGTGTTTTGGTGGTGGTTGCGTATTGCATGTGGCTTTGCCTGCTTGACTTTACTACTTTTCCATTTATAGCACTTTATCCGTGTCGACTTGTCGAAGTGGTCATACTCGTCTTAACGTATTGTACTGTTATATACAGTGTCACTGTTTGATCAGATCTGCACTGTCTACGAATACGTTTAGAAAGACACGGACTTGATATGTACAGATTATTTTCCTGACGCAGGATGACGACAATATACGCATTGACGTCGGTGTGCCTTAATCTTTCACCGCACGTGTCGCAAAAATGCACCACGACAATTAATGCAATCCCAGTTAAGAAGCCATCAGTCCAGCGACGACTGCATTTTTTGTTTCTATATATGTGGTTTATTCCTTTGAAATTTTACATTTATTTATCTCATGTCCTTAGTTAACGGAAACGTTTTAACAAATTGTTACATTATGCGCCCTTAATCTCCAACATATACCATCGCAGTACCTTAGACTGATATATGCCCTTTGTGACGTTATGTATTGTCATACTTTTGCGTAAGTTATGGCGTCATATCTTGCCTTTTGTGTTTGAGAGTTGGTAATTTTGGTTTAACGGCGCAGCTGTGTTATCGGTATGGTAAACGTGTATGGTGTGTGTAAGTGTTCTTCGTCTGTTGTGATTCGGTGTTTGTAAAGTTCCTTTTGTGTTCTACATCCTTTGAGCTTTTCAGTGTCGTAGTGCCCGAAACAATGTCGGTGTAGAACAGTCCATGAAGACCGTGTGCGAGCGCGCAATGCATTTGCGCTTCCGATGTTGCCTTGAACTGTTGTGTACCAACATTAAACTTCCTGCTTAGCTCATAACCCTTGACTATTTTTAGACCCAATCTCTTTACCGAAAAGAGGAATTAATTATGGAAAAGGAGAATTTTAGAAATGCGTTGTTTTGAAACCATTGTGATAAATAAAGCATTTGCTCCTATGGAGCAAATGCTCTATTTATCACAATGGTTTCAAAGAATGAGTTTTACAAAGGCGCAAAAAGGAGTCAGTAGGAGAGAATGTCTTAACATTAATTCTATTTTTGCAGGCTAAAATTAGCAATTTTGCGCCGAAAGAGTTAAAGTCATGGACAATATTTGATTTTCAGGATTTAGAAATAACACATCAGAGGAAACAATAGCGTAATTTCAACAGACTGCATCGTCCCAAAATAATCCACCAAGCTATTAAAAGAAAGCTAATTATAACAAAACATTCCCAAGCACTTGAAAGGCATTGGGATGGTTTTCAATATCACAAACAGAAACAAAAATCAAAGGAATATATTAGGTGCCTGGGATAAAGGTTCCGTCTTGCACGCACTTGCTAAAAACCAAGTTTAAATTACTTGATCAATGATAAGAGATGGAAAACACATTGTATTTCTGAACAAAGCTAGAAAATGTCAGATGCAGAAAGTAATGCAACATGAAAGAAGAATTGAAAGTTGATGCAAGGACAGTGAGTGTTGGAGCTATATGGAAGCGCATTATGTACACGTGTGTTTGGCACGTCATTGTTTGTTCTTTAACTAAACATTGTAGTTAATAGCAACGGCAGACGATATTTTAAAGTCGAAATACAGAATAGTTACTCGGATTTTGATAGAGTTAGCATCGGCCGTTCATTTATAAACAAATAACATTCTGAACAAGGGCTTTTACAGAAAAATGTGTTTCTCAAATTCTCAGTATGACAAAGTACACGTGAATATATCTCATTCACTTCGTATACATAACATAACGCATTTGATAATTATTATAAATGCATTTTATGACCATGTGAGAAAACAGAATAACAAAAACCGAGTTGTTATTTGCCCGATAAGAGGCCACGTATTCTGTATGTTGTAAAAAGAATATGAAACATTTACCAAATGAAATTCAAACTGATGAAATCCAATAAGGATGCATTTTCGTTACTTTTTCAAATGGCATTAAGTTCGAAAGATTATGATAAACAAAGGTTAAATTGCGGACTAATACGCCGGCTGAAGCAGTGTGCGGCCATGATTCGGATACGGTCTGCCTTTGTCTCGTATAGTCATAAAATGCGTTGATACTAAAGCATAGCTTCCCTATATACACCATTAAACATAACACATGTTTATGCGTTTAACTTTACTATGAAATCAAAGGCTAAATTGCATTGTGTCCGGGCCTAAAGGATTCATTTAATTTAATTTCCAATGCATTTAAACTCTAGCCGTTTAATTAACTAGATCGATGGTTAAACTCAACACCAAAATATGAAGCAATAACTATTGGAATGAGTGAAATAGCATATACATTAATCAATAATACAACATGATTTGTGCTCTATTAGTACGACATTTGTACCTTCGTCTACAATATAGTCCAGATGTACGGAATTCCGGAAGTCGGTAGCTAATGTACGGTACAAATAGTAATAGTATTAGATGCGATCATTGTGAAATAAAATGACGATTAAGATACGATTAGCCCTATGGGCCCTAATGGGCCCGTCACACCATGACGTTCTGGTCAGCGTTCTCTGGCGTTTGAGGAACCATTGGTAGTCGCCTATGGTCGCTGGGATAGCGCCAGAAGAGCGTTGTGTGAACACTTGTGAACGCTAGTGAACGTCGGTGATCGCCGGAAATAGGCGGAGAACGCTGGTCCGGAAAAAAGTTTTGAACATGCACAAACGTTCTCACTGAGACCAGCGTTCTTCAACGTTTAATTTTAAACGCTGAAGAACGTTAAAGAACGTTAATGGAACGTTTTACTAACGTTCGATGAGCGTTGCGCGCGTTCGGATATCGTTAGTCAGTCGTTACTCTAGCGTTACTTGGTTGTTACTAATCGTTTGCTTTGCAGTGAACGACTCACTGGCGACCTGTCAACGACCGCAGGATGGTCCACTAGCGCAAACAGCGTGTGACTAAAGTCAAACGAACGTCAAAACGCTATTATATCGTTATTCACACGTTAGTCACACGCTCAACACGCTCGTCTAACGTTCACAAATCGTTCGTTGTGCGCCAGTGGCACGTTAGCACACGCTTATGGTTTTCAGGGGTACCTTACTTGGTCGCTGTTACGCTTCTCGCGCGTAAGACACACGCTAATCATTCGTTAGGTACACGTTTATCACACGCCAGATGTGTCATCCTCACTCTAGAACGCTCAAAAATTGAACGATTGAAATATTTAGAGAACGTTGACCAGAACGTCATGGTGTGACGGCCACTTTAGACACATGCTAGTCATGCGCTAGGTACACGTTATCACACGCCAGATGTGTAATCCTCACTCTAGAACGCACAAAAATTAAACGATTGAAATGTTCAGAGAACGTTGCCCAGAACGTCATGGTGTGACGGCCCCTATACGATACATTATATCATCGGTAAAACTTTTTCTGTGTGCTTATATGGTACCGAATTGTATAGAAAGAGTTTGTAAACTGTGCAAGTGTTTGGAGAAACTGTTTCACACTTCGAAATTAATGATACCAGTTATGATATGATAATCGCGTTCTTTCACGTAATTTATGTGAAGTGAATAAAGTCTGAAATCGGAGATGAATCGAAAGCAAAGGTAGCAATGCAAATTAGAGAAAATTGCTGACTCGGTTATATTGAGTCTGTTCATGAGTAGTTAACGTGCAAGACTATGCATCTTAGCGATATTCAATATTCAATTTTCATACTAAACACTGAAACTGGTGATCCCAAAGGACCAGAAATATAACAACACTGACACGTTTGTAACAGGTCTGATCATGTAATTGATATAATTATTTTAATTACAATCTTCGATATTTGAATGGCTGATGTTAAAATGGTTATTTTTTATATTATTACTTGACAAAATGTAATGATTATGATATATATCAGACCATTAGGTACTATTATGAGCGGATATGTAATGTCAGTGATATGTATATATTCAAAATAAGCTAGACCTCAAAGATTCCAATAAGCTATATGTATCTTTATGCGATGCTTGTTTTCGCTAATCAAGTGAATTAAAATTGACCTACACTCTCAGTTTAAGGGTAACAATATAAAATACAATATAATGCCTAGCCTTAATGGACTTTCCTGAGAAATAATAACTATTCATTAATATGGTATGCACATGTTTTGATACAAATACAGATTATTAGAATAAGATTTGCTATATATATTGAAAGGCAATTCCGACACAGCAAACAGTTTGTGGAAAGTTGCTATTAAACATTATACAGAAATCTACAAGGCTTACATGTTAATCGTTTACCCCATAGACTATCCTTTTAACGCTTTTGCAAACATAAAATACCCAGATCAGACTGCGCCTGTAGGAGCCATCTGTTAAGGGTCTGCTCGTTTTTGCTTATGTAATAATATTGATCTGACCCTATAGTTTCTTCCGTGGCAAACAATTACTTTGTTTATATGAGGATGACATAAGTGAGAGACTAGGTGCCCCTAAACCGGTTTAGAGTTACCCCCAGTAACACTTGTCACTGACCGTTACAAGGCGGAGCTACCATCTCTCTCCATCCCCGTACGTTTCGTTTGCTACGCGTTTTTCTACATCTCTTTTGATCCTTTGATAGCCTTATACATTTACTATCCTTATTTGTCATGGTGTTATTCAGGCGATTGTGTGTTTTGTAGGTGGCGTTTCCTGCATGACTCATACATTTAACTTGACATGTACATTCATAAGTGATGGGTTTGTTTTTAGATAATACACGTTCTCTATTACAACCGGTACAATTTATTACAGCAAGAAGTTATTTCCTGCAATTGTACGTAAATAAATGTTCAATAATGATTCTTCTCCAATTATAGGTAAATATGCGATATTGATAGCATTGCGTATCAATGTGTTAATTTAATACTCGTATATCACGGATAAAATCGATTGACCGTATATACCGTTAGCAATAAGTAGCTGATATAAGCTGCAAACTTTTATAAAAGTACATGTATGAGGGGAAAAACACACAGCCGGCCGAACAGCTCCATGGCAAGAAAGTAATGCTAATGCACATGTCTATCAAGACAAAGAGACGCACAAAGAAAAATACAAGTAAGCAATAGGGGGAAGATGGAAGTATCGCATTGGAACTGTCAGTAACAATTGTCACTTGGGGTTTAAATCGGTTTAAGGGTACCCAATTTCACACTATTTCTAGAAGATATCCAGAAATCATCAAAATGCGCTGTTTTAGGTTTGAAAGAAGGAGATACTTCGAAAGCAAAATCAGCAATGCAATAAGAGAAAATTGCAGACTCGGTTTTATTGAGTCTGTTCATGAGCAGAAAAAAAATGCAACGCAACTCAAGTCCCCTAGCACCGGCTAAAGCGGTATTTAAGTTTCAAAAGAAATAACAAAAACATCAAACCAAAAAACAAACAAGACTGGAAACATCATGGAGACGAATGCGTTCAGCGCTTCCTGTAAATTTCTAAATCCCGAATGGCCTACTCTTCGCAACCCGATCTTTGATGGAAATTCAAATTGACCATGATTTACTGCGAGACTTCACTCCAGATTTACACTACAAAAATTGCAGCTGCAATATTGTTCACTGTGCTCACTACTGCACAATAACTCTTTTGATGTTTGATGTGTTAACATTATGCATGTCATTTGCAGGCCATTTTGCCGTCCAGCTGAGGTACTTTAAATACCTTCTGCACTCTGCGCATTTAATGTCTGCAAATATTGTCGTCTGCTGCAAAATTGGCTTTCTTACCTTTTCAAAAACAAATGTTAGAGTGAAAAACAGTTTGAACCTTATTGAGGTGCCAAGTTACTCAGCGTCTCATCTGGATCCAGACTGTTTGCAAAGATTATTATAATTGCTGAAAACCAAAGCAAGAGCAGCGGGAATGAAACTCATATCTGTTTTGAGGTTGCTTAATTCAGAAGTCAGTTGATCGTCTTTGGTCGGAACTTAAACCTTGCATAATCAAAATTACTAAATAATAATATTTCTCTGTTTTATCTTCTACCTTTCTTAACCATGATTTACGCAGCCATTGTACGCTTGCCTAAACCTCGCTTGTTATTTATGTACTAGATAATAAGCGTTCCGTTGTAGAATGGCAGAGGTTTAACCTTACACCAACAATTTGTTTGCAATCATGACTCTCGTGCATATCTAGTTACGTAAGAATGCAATATTGATGGTTTAACGGTTCCCTTCTCCGGCATTGCAATAATAGTATAGTATGGATAAAAACAAGTTGCAGGATGCATCTTATATAGGAGATGATAACTAGATAATGTTACATGTTGCATATTCAAGTGTATGGGTATTTATTTGCATGGGTATTTATTTGCTGCAATTTATGATGACAAACATGCAGGAATATTTCGTAGAAACTGTAGACTCAGATATATTACAATTTCATAAGCAAACAGAGCAGATCCTGATTAGAAAGCTCATGTACGATCCGTCTGATCTGAGTCTACTTTGCTTACTAATTAAAAACACAGGTACATATGTGGTTTACAATAACTTTAAAGTTATTTATGATGGTTTCTTGTTCTTGGCAGGAACAGTATTTAGATATTTCCAGTATGAAGCTTTGAATCTATTTCGAATTAATCACTGTCCTTAATTATTATTGTGAACCAAACGGTCGTTTTACGCTTGGAATAGTTCGGTTTCGCAAACAATTTTGAACAATTCCGTCCTTAATTTTAAATGACAACGTCAATGACAAATGCGTACATGGAATACATCTGCGACAGTTGAGATGAATCGGATGTTGAAAGTTTGTCCTATCTGGATACATCGACATATCTGGTGTACTGAAGTGTGGTGACCTTCCTAAACAGTTGGATGAACTGAATTCAAGTAGATAATTGACATTGTCTACAGCGCGTCACCGATCTCGTAGAGAAATAATACAAATAATGTAACTGCCTTTCAAATGAAACATACTTAATCGTTGTAAGCATGAACTCAAACAATGATTGATATTATAAATGTTCAACTCTTGACTTTAGATGCAGTTGTCAAAGGATATTTATATACCGGCAGCCACGCATGATATTGTTTACAATTTGAGAAAGTTCTTCTATCTCCCTAAATTATGCTGTTAACATAAAGGCTAAACTCGTCCAGCAATCTGTCAGCTTTTTAGGATTTTGTCTGTCGCGTTACCTATTTGAGGGTATAACCGAATTTGTAATGGCTTTTCAAAATACAGTAGAAACCCTCTAATGCAACCACTAAATGAATAAACATGGATGTCTTTATAAGCAGGTGGTTGCTTAATGCAGAACAAAACTAATGCAGAAAGCTCCTCTAGGAGCTTTCTGCATTACCTTTGTCCTGCATTAAGCTACCACCTGCATATAGCATCCAGAATTAACTTCTTTTAGGTGGTCGCATTAGCGGGGTTTTACTGTAGTTGGGATCTTGATAAGAAACCCTTTTCCACATTTGATCACGGTTTTGAAACGGAATTAGCGGACGATAGTTACCTACTTCTGAATGTATTAAAATCTGACAAACGTGAGTAAAACTACGAGGGTGTCTTATATCGTCGCTACCGCCCATTTTGCACATATGATAAACATTTCTAAGCACCGTCTGCTGAAGAAGTACGTATGACCTCCAAAATACCAAATACTTATAGCTTTATATGTAGCCGTGTGACGACTCTGTATTATACTGTTCAGCTATTATCTAATTTTATCAGATTTTATAACAGTAGATTAAAAACCAAAATGTACTGATACGATACAGCAAACACAATCACTAGCAATAACACTTCAACCGTAATGCAATGTAGGATCATTTGTGGATGAAATCAAGACACATCTAGAATACGTGCAGATGTTTCTAACAATAAAAAGACAAGGATTTCTTGTTGTATCAATTATACATACCTATAAAAATAGATTTCGCTATTTGGATAAAACAGCAATGCAAAAAGTTGTATTGAGTTTGTCTATGAACAGTTATAAATAGTGCAACACTAAAAGCACTGAAATTGATTATCCCGTACGACCAGAATATATAACAACACTGCAATGTGCCATAGCTAACGTCATTTGCTATGAGTGAATCTTCACACACTGACTGAACTAATATCAATTGTATTCAATTGATTAACGACTAGGACGATGTATGTCATGTTGCCATTTGTAACTACACTGCTTTGATTCTCGTGTTAACCATGGTTATCACATATATACTAGATATTATCAATGGCTATTTAAAATGCATCAAACTTGTCTCGCTTCACGTATATGCGAATTATCTTTGAAATGTAGCAAAAGGGGGAAGGAAACGTACAGAGAATGCCACACGCAAAAGGACACGGCCATAGTAGACCATAGGGTTAACCTGGTGAAAGCATGAGTACCGCGTTGGAATGGTCAGTAGCAAAGAAAGGCTATTAGGGGCTTAAACAAGGTTTGTGGGTACCCAACCTCCCGCTTATCCCACCTTCACCAAGTCAAAATGTGAAGTAAAATTCCCCTCCAGACAAACTATAATTACGCTCATGATAAATAGTCAGTTAAAATGCGTTTTGCAGCAGCTCAACCCTTTACTCCATAAATACGCCTTTCTATGTTTTTGCAATAAGAAATAGACCCAGATCAGGCGGCTCCTGTAGACGCCGTCTAATCAGGGTCTGCTCTGTTTGCTTCTGATATACTACAGATATGATTCTACAATTTCTGCTAAGCCCAAAATTTCTTGTGTCCATGTGCCATCATAACAATTCATCTAATTAATATTCATAATATCAATGTTTCTTACATGAATATTTAATCTTTGAATACTTAAAGGCAGTGCATTTAACCTTTAGCCTGATGAGCAAATTCTTTTTACAGAATTATTCACCTACTACATTTCCAAAAGCCAAGATATAATGAATTTGTCAACCAAATTACAATCAGGGTGTCAAACAGTTTGGATCCTGATGAGACACCGAGTTACTCGGCGTCTCATCTGGATCCAAACTGTCTGCATAGTTATTCACTCACCTGTCCATTGCAGTACTTTGACTATTACACAAAGCCATGAATGTTATGTATTGATTTGTAACAATTTAATTTGTTATTTATCATAGAAGTAGTGCAAGCGATATAAAATTAGTTGACAGCTATGCAAATCATCGCACGATCTCTCTTGTTAAGGTTAGTTATTCTCAGGAGTTCAACATACTGGTAATTTCGATGCATAGAAATGGCCAATAGTTGACTTGTTTTAAATTTGCTTATTATTATATTATTGTATGGTTTGCATTTGCGTGCTGTAAGATAAACGAATCTCGTACATGGAGAGACAGGCATGCATTCACTGTATAAATGATACTGCATCTATTGGTGTAATCATCCTTATTTTGAAACGAGTGTATTTATACGTAATTATTTCAGATATACAAAATTCAATACAAATAAACAGAATAAATAACGAATAGAAAAAGGATGCATCCATCTGTGTGTGACTGTGAGATTACCTTACTGTATGATGTATCCATTTAATTCATGTGTATCTTGGGACTGAGCGTTTAAACGATTATATTACAACATTTTCAATAGCATTTTGAAACATATCTTTCGAATGGCCTTTTGATTAGAAAGATGAAGCAATGTTAACTGTGAACGTTTTGAGGGAATCCGGTATTAACCCTTCGCTTGTTATTCACGTCAATATACCTACCTGTAAATAGTGAAGACCCAGATAAGACAGCTCCTGCAGGAGCTGTCTCACCAGGGTCTGAACTATTTACAAGTTGATTGTGCAACCAGTGCACTCCACAGCAGTGTGAAATACTTGTACACAGTGAAGATATATGTAAATATACAACAGGGCATGGGTAAAGAAGGAGAAATGTATTTTAAAATTCAGCAAGAGAAGGGTTAAACTATTCAATAGTCGTTAAATTAACTTTGCGAAATTATTGCTGTCTCATTTTCAGTGTAACAAAACCTTGATATGAATGAGTTTGAAAGTAAAATAATTTTGATATACAGTGCTCCCTTTCTAAAACGACACCCTTTGGGATACGAAGATTGTATGTGTTGTTCAGAGGGAGTTGTTATAGGGAGGGATAATCAAACTAGGGAGGGATAATCAAACCGAATTAGCTTGTTTGCAGATCCCCAGATAAGGTTATTTCGAGAACTAAAACTTATGCCTCTATCAAACCCTATGTTGTGGCCATTCTTTAGAATCGTCACAAAGTGACGATTCTAAAGTGTGGTCACAACATAGGATTTGATGGAGGCATAAAGACAATACGATGGAAAAAAGTTGTTTCTATAGCTTTGTTGTTTTGGAAACAGTGACATGCGTTGTTGTAAGGAGGGAATCGTTATTAAGAGGGCCGTTGTAGGGAGGGAGCACTGTAGAACAAAATGGCATTGTTATCTTTAACATTGTATAAACAACACAACATAGTTGTCTTTTTTAATAGATATTGCCTTAACTAAACCTGTTTGATGTACGTGTCTGAATATGTGCTTTTATGCATTTTGAATAAGATATACTTCTAGGGCAATCATTCTTTTAGAAATCCACTTAAGGGTACAAACTATAGCCGAAATATGACAAAACGCACTTAAATCCATTTCCACATATGCTTTATAGCACATTTGCACGGTAACATTTCTCCTGTACACTTAAATTTCTTACTTCAGTTGTGCATTGTTCATTCTTTCCTGTAAAACACAGACATTCTAAACACATAATAAATAAGTAAATGCTTTAACAACATTGGGGTCTTCCTCCACATGGATTTAACTGGACATCGCGATATCAGGGAAATACTGCAAAAGCTACGTAAACCCCAACATAATTATGTTGCTATACGGAGAGAAAGATAGTGAGAAAGAAAGCGAATACAGAGATGGAAAGAAAGAGAGAGAAATACGGGAGAGATAAGGAGGGAAAGAGGGAGGCAGACACAGAGTGTGAGAGAGAATAGTGAGAGCAGATGTTGCATGAATGATCAATGTACCATTTACGCAGTGAACGAACGTGGAATACGAAGCACAATAATATTCTAAGGATAGATACTATTAGTATATATTTTGTACGGTAGCTGTTTGTAACCACATAATAAAATGAGGACAAACACTATTAGTGTGATGTTATGTTTGACCTCACCATATATAATCAAGACGCATTTTACGTACCCTTTAGGCATTTACTATTTTACCAATCCTGGTAATTATTGCACGGAGCATACATTTACATTGATGCTATTTAGGCATGTTAGGACTATGTCTGCTTAATGAAGGTTGAAAGTCATACAGAAAGATACTAGGGGGTCTTCCTGCATTACGTGTTCCCTGCATTAAGCTGCAACATGCTTTAAAAACGGCAATGATAATAATTGTTTAGTGTTAAGTGTATCATGTCTGTTTTAATTTTATAGATCCCCCAGCACATGCAACCGGCACCCATTTCATAGATCCCCTAGCACATGTAACCGCCACCAATGTCATAGATCCCCCAGCAGATGCAGACCCATCCCAACCTTAATGCCATGATTTAGGTTTCAGATGGATTATATACATTGATGCCTTATGCAGTTGGTTATTGCTTGTTAAAGCATTTACTTATTTATTATGAAATATACCTTCAATTAGTTGTACATGTTAGTAAAAGTAATCTGTTGTTAATCAGTTTTATCTGTGAACGTAGTTTTATATAAAATTATATAGTGAAAACAGAATGTCTGACCCATGGTGTACAGTGAATTGACTTTTGCTTTAATGGTCGCCTCTCTCATTTCATTCCTTTTATACGTAAGGAAAGGTTGACAATGTTTTAGTTTACCGTATCACTTTAAGTGTAAAATATGATATTGCAATGGTTAATCCAAACGCCTGAGGATTCATAGATGATCATGTAACGCAGTTTTTCAGATTATATTTTTTTCGACCATACAAACAATCTTAAGTCATTGTTATGTTAACGGACATGCCTCTGGAGCACATTCCGTGCATTACAGGCCTTGATGTAACGGATACAGCCAGAATATTAATCATTTCAACCGCGTAATTTATTTATATTCTCAAGATATGTGTCCGACGGAATAAAGGATGCTCTAAGTTATGAACGATAATCTAGTCAGATTATAAAAATCAAATCCTGAATATGACACATAAATGTCACCATTCAAACAGTTGTCAAAAATCAGCCGAACATGTCTGACCTTACATAGCATTGTAAATGCGTTCAATGCTTTTTTTTGTAAATTATAAATAGTAACTTCTGATGTACTTTTCGTTTACAAATTACTATTTATCTATTAGATAATACGCGTTTGGTTAAATCCTTTTCGTCATATAAATGCATTTCCATGCCTTTGCAATCAAACTAGGTTCAGATGAAACCGCTCCTGTAAGAGGTGTCTGATCAGGGTATACTCTGTTTGATTATGGAAGCAAACGTTACATCATAAATATTAATTTAATGAATAGTTGTGAAATAATTAGAACTAACCCAAACTTCATTATTTATAGTTAGGTTATTTTCATTTTATCTTTACGATAATACTGGTACATCATGTATAAAACCAAAATAGCTGTACTTAAAGAATTAAGTAAATGGCATTACTCCATAGGTGCGCCTTTCTACGCCTTTGCAAACATAATCTGCTCTGTTTGATAATGTATAATATACAGTATAACCTCTCTATAACGGCCACTAAATTGTGTTAATTAGTTGGTATTCAGGACAGGTGGCTACTTAAAGTAAGTTGAAAGTAAAACAGAACGCTCCTATAGGAGCGTTCTGTTTTACTTTCACCTTGCTTTAAGCAGCAACCTGCCTTTAACACAAAATATTTGATGTAATTTAGTGTCCGTTATAGAGAGGCTTTACTGTATATAATATTCTACAGTGTCTGCTATGGCCAAACATTCCCGTGTACACGTGCCTTATAACAACTAATCCAATTAAAACCAGGATGTTATTATTTCTTACATTAAAATCCATGGAGTAAAAGGATAAACGGACTTTTCCCGCCTTTTCCAACAGAGGGTTTCTACCAATACCTAACATCCTTATGTATATATGAAATTATAACAAAAATCAGCTGGTATATATTTATAATGCCATTATTTCTTACATCAATATTCAACAGAGGATGAGAAGTTCAGACAAATCATAGGCATACTTTCTTTCAATAATACAACTAGCACACATGTAGATAAAGTCATTTGTTTTCTGGTGACAAGAGTGCAAGTATATGATTAACGTAAAGTTATCGAGTATGGATTCCTTTCTGGGCACTTTCTATTTCTGGACAATTTTTTTCTGTTTTCTATTCTGCGACATTCTTGGCAGGGACATTATGTAGATACTATAATATACATCGCTATAGCAAATAAATCACGTAGATGCTATAGTGTACATCACTAGGCTATAGCAAATAAATCATTGGTCCTAAATTCGCTTTTAAAAGCAAAAACGTCGTTGCACTTTCAGGATGATTTCACACCCGAAACACGGTGTCGTTAATTACATAAATAAATTGTTGGTATATATAATGAACAACACAGACAATGCCATACACACACAATGTCCCGTCTAAATCAGTTGTTGCCCCGTAAAGCAGACACTTCGAACACAATTGCAGTCGCCATGACGAATCGAATGTTGAAGGCATTGTCCGATAAACTGTTATGTATACACCAAAATGTCTGTTACACAGATGTCTGGTGACCTTCTTGAATACAGAAGTGGACTGCTTTCACCTAGATGATTGATATTGCCTGTAGCGCGTCTGAAATCTTTTAGAAAACTAATCCGAAAGACGTGGCTACCTTTACAATGTAGTTACAAAGGTAAGCGAAAGTGTACTATTCTTACTCTTTGAATCGTTGCTAAAACAATATTTGTAGTTTTACAAAGCATTGCTGACGGGTGAAAAGGTCTATTACTAATTTCTGTTATTTTTACAAACTGCAAGTACAAATTTAAACGTCATTTGTGAAAGTACATAGTATCGGAACAAATCAGTTGCTTTGTATTGACCTATTCCCCCACAGCGACAACATTTTGGCACTTTTACAACAGAGTAAATGGAAAAGTAGTAAAATCAAGCAGGCAAAGCCACATACAAGACGCAACCACCACCAAAACACCGATAGACAGCATGACACACATACACTCACACACCCAAACGCACACTCACACGCGAGATAAACACAGAAAACACCAACATACACACAAGAACAAGAGACAAACACTCCACACATGAACAGAATCACAAGCACAAAGACGCAAGGCAAACAAAAGGAGCCATATTAAGAAATATCCTGTAGGAACCGTCTCATAAGTGTCTATTCTGTTTGCTTATTGAAGAAAATAGATCTGATTCTACAGTTTATTTCAAGGCCAAGACGTTCATTTTGATGTATAATTACAAGCATTCATAAATATTTATTCAGTAATACCAATGGGGGAAACTGTCCCGCTACTGACTAAATTTTCACATGTATAAAACCCTCTACAACTTTTCCAACCGTAGATCTGTAGCCTAATGGACGATTCATCAAAATTAGTCACTAGAAAAGTAATCAACCGTATTGAAAGGTAAGATAATTTGTATATATATATTTGTCGTAGTTTTACAAAGCACATAGGTAGATTACGTAATTCAATATAAGTTTACTAATACTGACTGATGTTATACAATATTACATTAACTTGTTCCACTAAAACGACGATGTATACATCACATTATAATTTTGTTTTACGTTATGATAATTTGTTCTTTTCAGTGTGGTTATACAGCACTGCGACGAAAAGGATCAAATAGCGACGATGTGGTTCTGTGAAGGTTTCGCGGGTTAAATAGCGACGAAGTTGTTCTGTGAAGGTTTCGCTGGTTAAATAGCGACGATGTGGTTTCAACAATGAGCAGACAATGAATAGGTCTAGACCGTCAAGGTTTCGCGCGCATGCGCGCGTGTGTGTTATGTATGTGCGTTTATGTGTGTGTATGTAAGTGTGTATGTGATATGTATTAGTGGTTGTGTGTTGTGTGTGTGTGTGTGTGTGTGTGTGTGTGTGTGTGCGGGCGTATGTTTGTGTATGTATGCGCGCGCGCACGCGTGTGTGTTTATGTGTGTGAGAGTATGTGTGTGTATGTACTCGCGCGCGCGTGTGTGTATGTGTGTGTTAGTATGCGCGGGTTACACTCTTAATTAGTGTTTCAGGTGTTGCTGTAGACATTCGTATGGCAATTCCTGTCTAACTTCTATTTGTTTCGTAATTACACTGCATTCAATCTAGTGTTAGTTGTGATTACCACTTATGCAGTAGATGACACTCATATATATTATTCTGGATACAAATCACAGGTCTCAAGCGTAAGTGAAACTCCTCAAAGGTGACCACTCCTCTGGGTGGTCTATGCTCAAGTTTTGCCCTGCATTCAGATACCCCCTGCCGTTCAGAGCCATATTTAGATCCCTTTTGGTGATCGCATTAGAAAGGTTCTATTGTACATTAGGGTCGCCCAATTCACCTAAGTCGTACTCAGCTTGTTCTGTAAATATGTTTGGCTAACTTGCTTTCTTGGATTTGTTTCAGTGGTACATGTATATGCTTATTCCTGTCATATACATGCACACAGAGAAGCGTGTAAGTTTGTTCGTCTGTACATATAGCATTGCATATATAGAAACTAATTTACTATTGTTCCTTGAACTATTCCAATGTATTTTACCTCAATGCCGAATGAAGCAACTGCAAAAAACAGCCAGTATAAGAAAATGCGAGTGAAATAATTGCGTGACATTACGAAAGAAACTGTTTGACAACATAGTTGTTAAAGTATGTTCTGCTTTAAGTCTACCCTGCTTTAAGTCCACCCTGAACAGTTTATTGGGTAAGAACAGTTTTGGGTGGTAAAATCGATGTGTATAAAAAGAAAACATTCCATTTGTTTATTGTTTACTTTTCCTCACGATGTGTTTCGCCTGGCTTGAGGTAAGAGAAACATACGTAACCTGACAAACATGGCTTCAATCTTTCAGTTTAGAAGATTAAATTTGTTCATGTCTAGCACAGCCATACATAATTCGATACTACTATATATAAACGGAGGATTATAATTGAAGCAGATTAGTCACACATCATTGTGAGTAGCAGACATAGCGTTTGTGTACCATAGTGTACGAAAGGAAGTGTGTAAGAAAACTGCGTAGCTCTTACGTAGAATTTGCAAAATATTATTGTCATCATAATTTCGGTTTAACATGAGCTTGATAAAAGTGACACTGACATTTAGATATATTTGATACTGAACACAATGTTATTTTCAAGTTTATTATTGCATAACTGCTTAAATCCACTTGCATGAAACAACGTTTTCACAACTCTCACTTTCGATGAAAGAATGAATTTTAACAATGTTCTCGCAGGGTTATAATTGTCTTCGAAAACCACTTAAAACAGCACCTACCGTCGATTTATGCCAAAAGCACATTTAATCCATTTCTATAATGCTTTATAGCGCACTCGCACGACATGTCTTCTTCACAGTTAAAGCTTTAATTCCATTGATCCATAGTTCATTGCCCCTATTCAATAAAGTAACATTTTAAACATCAGTATTTATTAAAAGATCGCCGAAACCTATTTCAGCTGCTTTGTTCCATTGATAATATATGTTAGTAACGTAATTGTTCGAAATCCCCAAAGTATTGGAGAGACGAGTCAATTCACATCACCAGTAAACCACACAAATTGAAAATATTACAACTTTCTCCAGGGATATTTTAGATGGTTCTTTTGAAAAAAAACAACACATTATTAAGACGATTGGTTTGTATATCTTAACACTGCCCTGAATAGAATCTATCTCGACATCGATTCATTTCTACAAATTCCACATATTACAAATGTTGACGAGTGTGTTAGGCAATCTTTAAAAGTCAGTTGATGCTATTTTCAACGTGCTTCCTAAAACTGGTCGATTTGGTGTATTTGTATCTTTTTTTCACTAACAACTCCTTTCATCTTAGGGTGATTTCAATATGTCCATTAGCAGAGGAAGTTTGTTTTTATTAAGTGCTCATTGTATTTGTTCTTTAACAATCAAAGGAAAAGTTGAACACACGTGGAAGAAGGAATTTGTTCTTTTCTATGAACATTGTTGACTTCATTCAATCTTTAGAGATACGAATCATGTAATATAGTAAAATAGAGCCATATGAAAATACAATGGTGTCTCACTACGAATGCACATAAGCTATTTGTTGTCAAGCCATCGTCGCATACCAGCTCTTTCGCATGCCTCGTATCAATTTACAGATTGCACAGGTAAGTTGAGCAATTCCTCATATTGTGCATGCTACATGCTGTTACTGATGCAAGCTTTCAACGTCATCTCTCCTCTTAACTTGCCATATAAATAAAAATGCAACCGATATTGGCATTCAATTTGTGTGTGTTGTATGGTGTGCGTGTGTGTGCGTGCGTGCGTGCGTACGTGCGTTCGTACGTATGTGCGTGCGTGCGTGCTTGCGTGCTTGCGTGTGTGTGCAGGAGTATGTGTGTTTGTGTGTAATAAAAACGAAATGACCACGGGAAAGTAGCTCCGTACATTATTGAAAACTGTTCCAAATATTCTGACTGAATTATATAATCCTTTGACATTCCCTGTCATATTAGCAACTTCTATTCTGACAAACAAACGCAAATGAAAATGAACGATGTACACCGAAAGTAATATCAATGAAGACAACACAGTTGTATAGCATAGTTATAGAACAAACAAGATATGTTGTGAGACACTATGCACCCGATTATGACATTTTAACTTGACCTTAATAAATCACCTCTAAATATTTGACCCATAATTTGACATTTGACACTGATGTACGTTCTTGACCTTAATGAGTCACCCTTAAAAACGTTCGCCTCCATGAGTTGCACATGCATGTCAGGTTTGAAGTATTTACGTAAGTTGAACAGCGACAACAATTTCGCCGTACTTTGACATTTGACCTTGATGTATGACCTTGACGTTAATAAGTCACCCCTAACAATGTTTGCCTCCATAAGTATGTATGTGCAATGGCTACTACAAAATTATCGCCAACGTTAAAGTTGGGAACAAACCAATCAACAAATAAACCAACAGACAGATAAAAATATCATGCACCCATGGGGCATACCCCCCCCCCACACACACACTAATACCACAGTAGAACCTGTCCTAAGCGGACATCAAACTTATTATGGGTATGTAAGGCAGATGATAGTTCAATGCAGGTCAAAAGTAATGTATAAAGCTCTTATAGGGGCTTTCTTCTTATGTTTGCCTTGCATTAAACAAACGCCTGCTTTGTAAGACTCTTATAAATGAATCTGCACTTAAGACCAGTTCTTCTGAATATCAAAGTGACAACTGACCTTTATAAATAAAAGCGTTCATACGACATTGACTACTACTCATTGCACGACTCAGTGTGAGTTTCGCAGGAGCACGTCTTCAGTCAATACCGGAAAATCGAATAGTTTTGTATATGAATATTCAAACGATGGATCGAAGACTTTCCATTTAATTTTCTAAAGGATGGCGATACCCCGAAAGCAACAATTGCAACACAAAAGGAGAAAATTGCAAACTCGGTTTTATTGAGTCTGTTCATTAGCAGTAATTGAAAGTGCAACACTGCTCACGCCCCCTAGCACCGGCTTAAGCGGTATTCAATTTTCAGAACAAGAAGTACTGAAATTCATGATCTCGAAGGATCAGAAGGTATAACAACACTGAGAATGAAGTACGGTGCGACGTTTTACGGCCGCCACACAAGCACTTAACACCTGGTGTTGTGAAGATTATAAATTCTGAAGGGGGTGATAAGTTTCGTAGAAACATGTCGTTTTGGTACACCTGACAAGTTGTGTCCCTGCAGTATTTATTACTCCTTTTTACTTATCCACTAAAACTTATGTTGTGGCTACACTTTAGAATCCTCTCAAAGAGACATAGAAGTTGTTACAGTAGGTGCAGGACAGTCATGCCAGTCGATTACTTGTTACTTGTTAGCATCGTGGCATGTCTCTATGACATGGTATCACAGTGTTACAACACTATGTCTGTATCAAGTAGACTAGTGTATTCATACAACTGAAATACTGCTGGTGGCAAGTTAAACTCAACAATGTTGCAACGTGGGCATATTATATCTTATTGCATGCAACACTGGTGACATGCATATCTGTTTAAAATGTGTGTTTATTAATTTGAAAATATATATTTGCTCAATTATACATATTGGTCAAATATGGTTCAGATGTAAAACATAAATCGGTTTTATCTGTGCGAGTGGTTTTGAAGACAATTTCTTCAGTAACAAGATAGCTGACGTCTCGGTTACACAAGATATCAGTTTGGGCTTTTGCGAATGTCTCTTTCCTTACCTCTCTCATATTTGAAACGAAATTTTGACACAGTTTGCGATTTTAATGTCATTTCCACAAGAGGACGTTCATGCCAAAATTACATAATTATGATTACATAATTATCAGATGTGTAGTTTGCCGTATCACCGTTACGTACATTGCAAGTGATTGGTATCAATTTGTTTTGGTTAATTCACACTTAGAAAACCTTGACTGATTATGACTCGTGTAAAATATTGAACGTCAATCGTATTTCATACAGGGATTGTTATACAATCCAGTTTGTACGATGATGCCCGTTTCAATGAAATATGCTTGATACATACGAGTAGTGTACCATTTTGAAGGTAACAAATGGATATGCCTTCCTAAAGCCATCAATGCAGTAGACTCCTTGATGAAACTGAAACGTCTTGAACATTAATCATCACAATTGCTCCAATTAGTTTTATTCTCAGGACGTCCATCTGACGGAAGCTATAATATGATCAGTTAAGTACGTTTGTCTAGTCAGCTGATTACAAAATGAAACATGTTCAGCTTCTCAAGGTCTTGAGAACGACGCGGGCTGTTCATCATCAAAACTGACATGGGATACGTATATTATACGAGTATCATGTTTAGATTGTGTGAAACTTTCATTTGTTCTTTTGTTAAGATATGTCGGTGATACATCTGTTTTAAACGCATTCTCATAAGTTGTCACTTTATTCTGAAGATAGGTGATCCCTATACCGATTGTTAATTATCAGTTTCAATTACATAACTCTCTTATGTGCTGCTAATTTATCATTGTATCAAGTGGACATCATCTTCTTTCAACTTAAGTAGTGCTTTCATTAACGAGTCGATTCCTTACTACCAATTAGCGTGATTCATAACTGCGTTTTGCTTTTGTTCTAAAACACACAGTTCACACATCTAAAATCAAAATCAGACTACACTTAGCCAAGACATGTGAATTACATATCCAGCTGATTCGCATTGTCAATGACGTAGTGTGGTATAAAATATACACTGTTTTAACAAGATTCAAACTGTTTGAAACTCTGATTACCCTTTTGTAGACAAACTGATTATAGCCCAAATGTTGAAAATGCAGTGTGCGAACATTTGTGTGACAGTAATTTACTCAGAAGTCAAACGATTAACTATGCAGGAAAATCTAAAAGCAATGTTGACCCTTTACTCCCTGAAAATTATGTCAGAAATAATGACATCTAGAATATTATATAGATTAACTGTTATAACAGCATAATGACACTGGAATATTAGGCCATGACAGAAACTGTAGAATCATACCTGTACTATATCATAACAAACAGAGCAGACACTGATCAGACGGCTCCTATACTGGGTCTACCCTGTTTGCAAAGGCGTAGAAAAGCGTACCTATTCCGTAAAGGGTTAATCTATATCTATATTCGTCTGAAGTGATCATCGATACTGGTAAAGCAAGATACACATACAGAGATAACAAACCCATTCGTGCAAGACACCATGACTATTTATAAGCTGATTTTTTTAATATAAGCTTTTCAGGGGAAAATTTCGACAAAGTCTGTAGAATCAGATCTATTTGATGCCAATAGCAAAGTAGACTCTAATCAGACCGCTCCTCTAGGAGCCGTCTGATCTGGTCTACCCTGTGTGCATATCTATAAACAAAAGGCGTCAATATAGGGAATGGGTTTAAAGTTTACATGACAAGACAGAACGTTTATCAAAATCTATTTAGGCCATAACAATGTTTTCATCTTTCAGGTTGATGTTACGAACGTGAGTAAGTGCGTATCGCTAGCTACGCCCGTGCTTTTCATGGTAAGTACTTATGAACGGCTAGGCCCAGATGTTACTTGAATCAGAGTTATAACAGTGTGATAAGAGTTACATCCACAAACTGGTTTGACAGTGTGTATCAAATGGATATTGTTGTGGGTGCATTCGTCTGTCACGGATTTACACAAACTTTCAGACAAATTCTAGACGTATATTTAATCATATACGTTTTTATAAAGCGCCGTGGGCAGGCAGACAATACAAGATATCCTTGCTGTAATTGCATTATACCATGAGGGAAAATGACTTGTAAGATTGCAAAATCAATAGACAATTCACGTCCTACACCAAAACCAGTTTCAGCGTTGGCATGCTGTTTTAATCGTAGTCTACGCTATTTGCAAATTGTATGGTCCTTTCCGGGACAGCTGTCATCAACGAACATATATTGGATACTTTATTGCATATAGTTACAAATAATTCACTTTAGTCCTAGAAACATATCATGTAAGATTTGTGTAGTACCTTATAATGCATAAGCTATACATGCATGCTTATTATGGGTATTCCGTCTACTTCAATTACTCTAATACTCCTTCGTAGGTTTTGATTGAGGGTCGTGTTGGTTAACGCCCGTTTCTGCTAACTATTGGCTAATTGAACGTCCAAGAGAGGTGTGAGCGGATACAGAGACACCCGGGCGCGATGTCCTACTCTTTTTAACGACAGAGTTCCTCTGGTTCTTTTCAATGTCCAGTGTAAAGCACTGATACATCGGACCTCCGGTTATAAGGTCTCATCCGAGGGGTATGCTATGTTGTCTTATCAAATGGCAATACTGTTAACATTTAATCTCCAAAGTAAGCTTTTGTTTATTAAACATCACCGATTCTAGTTGTCACACTTGCTTTATCTTGCACTTGTATTTACAAACACGGTCAGAATATCAAACAGATTGGATCCTGATGAGACACCGAGTTACTAGACGTGTGATCTGGATTGGAACCGTTTGCAAAGGTAATCACTTGTCCAGGCTGAGGGGGCTTGATTCAAAGACCGATCATTAACCCTTTCCCTGTTGAATATTCATGTAAGAAATGATGACGTCATGAATATTAATAAGATTATTTTTTATAGCGGCATATGAACACTGGACATTTTGCCTCAGGCAGAAGCTGTAGAATCAGATCTATATTACATCGTAAGCAAACAGAGCAGACGCTGATCAAACGGCTCCTATAGGACTACTCTGTTTGCAGATGCGTCAAATTGCGCTTACATAAGGGAAAGGGTTAAGCAGTCAAGTTTTTATCGCTTTACAAACAGTGTAAAGGGCCGTCACACCATGCCGTTCTGCCAACGTTCTCTGAACATTTCAATTGTTCAATTTTTGAGCGTTCTAGAGTGAGGATGACACATCTGGCGTGTGATAAACGTGTACCTAACGAATGACCAGCGTGTGTCTTACGCACGAGAAGCGTGTAACAGCGACCAAGTAAGATACCCCTGAAAACCATTAGCGTGTGCTAACGTGCCACTGGCGCACAACGAAACGATTTGTGAACGTCAGACGAGCGTGTTGAGCGTGTGACTAACGTGTGAATAACGACAGAATAGCGTCTTGACGTTCGTTTGACTTTAGTCACACGCTGTGTGCGCTAGGGGACCGTTCAGCGGTCGTTGACAGGTCGCCAGTGAGTCCTTCACTGCAAAGCAAAGGATTAGTAACTACCAAGTAACGCTAGAGTAACGACTGACTAACGATATCCGAACGCGTGCATCGCTCAGCGAACGTTAGTAAAACGTTCCATTAACGTTCTTAAACGTTCTTCAGCGTTTACAATCAAACGTTGAAGAACGCTGGTCTCAGTGAGAACTTTTGTGCATGTTCAAAATTTTCTTCCGGACCAGCGTTCTCCGCCGATTCCCGGCGATCACCGACGTTCACTAGCGTTCACAAGCGTTCACACAACGCTCTTCTGGCGCTATCCCAGCGACCATGGGCGACTACCAACGTTTACTCAAACGCCAGAGAACGCTGACCAGAACGTCATGGTGTGACGGGCCCATAAACAAGCACCAACTCCCACATTTCTAAATAAGGCATTAACCCTAATAACCGATAAAAATGTTGCATTCGTCAACTCCGACCTATTGCTATTAGTACGTACATTCCTTTTAGTCATTTGGGTACTGATTCTCCAACAGTAGAGATCCTGATCAGCCGAAGAGGTATTTGGAATCTCATTTTGACCCACACTTCTTACATATACCAACCAAGTCTGGCAGTATAACTGTGAAATCTAGGAACAACGGCGTATGTTGGCAATCACACTGTGCCGACTGTTACATTATAACACATATTCCATAATGGGTTTTATTATGTCTTTCTACGAAGCGTATTTATAAAACATGCAAAGAGGATATACTGGGACTGGGAAAGCAAATTCAATACTGAATCGTATTTTCGGAGTGACCCATCAGTGTTGAATTTCAGTATGAAACGCTTGGACTTTCTAGAGGATTTAGATTGGTTAACAGTGTATACCCTGGTCAGAGGACTCTGTTCTGTTTGCAAATGAGTGCAAGTGTGTCCAGGTTAAAAGGGTTAATCTAGCTATCACCCTAACGTTCAAGAAACGTCATTTGTGAGACCGTTAAATATATTTTGTATATGAGGTGATCATCCGACATTCATATATCTCATTTGTACATAAAATGTCCGGATTCACGAACATAATTGTTGTATAAGCTACATGAAAGAAATGTAATTGAATAAATGTTTCCCAGTTCAGCATTACACTGTACTGAACGTCATAAACACACCGGCCCTGTTGCTCTGAAAGCTCATTAACAAACACAAGACTACATTAGCTATCCGTGCTGAATATATATATTGTTGAATGTCTGTTCACAATACTACATTAGCTATCCGTGCTGAATATATATATTGTTGAATGTCTGTTCCCGACAATGAACTCATTAAAACCCGTCTCTGTCTTTGTGCCGACGCCCCATGCTAGTTTTCCATCACGATAAATACAAGATATCTATCAGAGCCAACCCCTAGAAATAAACAGTTACATGACATCATAAAGTTTAGCTGAATGGTCTTAACTCCATAAGAACACAGAATTGATTGACCACGGCATAATCTGTGGAATCGGATACAGTAAACCCCCTCGAATGCGACCACCAAAATTGGGCATAATTGCGGATGGCAGAAGTAGGTGGTAACTTAATGCAGGACGAAAGTTATGCAGAGATCTGCATAACTTTCGTCCTGCATTACATAACCACCTGTTTTTCAAAACAGTCACGTTTGTTCATTAAGTGGTCGTATTAGAGGTTTTTTCTACTGTATATGTATTTCCATCAAAAAGTTCAGCCCCTGATCGGACGATTCATACTTTGCAAAGATGTGAAAAACATCTCTACCAAGTAAAATGTTAAGAAAACGCTTAATCTGGTAAATACAGAAACATATACTTAGTTAAAATTTGGAGGATTTCCATTTACTGAGGCTTTTATCATTCCTTCTAAAGATTGGCTCAAATGCATTGCTTTTCTAGACGCCATTCCTATGCAAATGGATGGAGTTGAATTACAAATGCAATCTGATACTTGGAACTCAGAATATTGTTGAACTTAATGAGCCAAACGTACTTAAACGTGCGCAGTTATTTAGATTATGGTGTTTGTCAGAATGAACCCAAGCTTTTACGAGATACCGGAATAAAACGGTGCTACTGCCAACGGCCATATTTGGAAACGTATATATGTTTGTGTTGAATCCTGTTTATAAACACAGGACAAACATACCATGTTTAGTACAGTGAATAAATAAAATGCTATTTAATCATTTTCGTCGCCATTAACGTCATGCCAGACATGTGTTTTTTGTTCACCCAACGCCTGTTTACGCCTGTAAAAATACACATTGACTTAAATAGTGTACTGTCTGCCATCCTCTCTATATCATGCTGTTGTTAACCCTTTCACCGCCGATGTCGCATTAATACACCACTACAAATAGTGCTGTCCCAAATCATTTTCAAGGCGGCGTCTGATCAGGGACTTCTCTTTTTGTCTCAAACTCTATGTCTATATCTGTTCTTTATTCTTTTGAAATTTGCATTTATTTATCTCATTTCCTATTGTACCGAATGATTTAACGAAATTTGGATTGCAGACAACAATTAGAAATTTTGCGCCGAAAGGATTAAAGCAACATAGAATATAATGGTATGTCATTAAAATTCCTTTGCAAATGTAATCCCTTCAAACCGAATTGGCTCCATCGTATAAAACGGCATGGACCATTCAGCATTGAATATTCCACCATCGAAATGTTAAACATTTCCTCTGTAAACAAAAGTAAAGTATAATGACGATTTTATCATAGTATTCACAGATAAATAGATATACCAGTGTGTATCACATATTTATCCATTTCCCGTTTTCTTGCATTTACGAACAGACTGACCCAGATGAGAAGCCGAGTACCGCAGCGTCTCTAAAGGGTCTACACTGTTTGGCACTCGTCTCTACAGGGTCTACACTGTTTGGCACTTGTCTCACCAGGGTCTACACTGTTTGGCACTCGTATCTTCAGGGTCTTCACAGTTTGGCACTCGTCTCATCAGGGTCTACACTGCTTGGCACTCGTCTCTACAAGGTCTACACTGTTTTACACTCGTCTCATCAGGGTCTACACTGTTTGGCACTCGTCTCTTCAGGGTCTACACTGTTTGGCACTCGTCTCATCAGGATCTACACTGTTTGGCACTCGTCTCTACAGGGTCTACACTGTTTGGCACTCGTCTCATCAGGGTCTACACTGTTTTACACTCGTCTCTACAGGGTCTAAACTGTTTGGCACTCGTCTCATCAGGGTCTACACTGTTTGGCACTCGTCTCTTCAGGATCTACACTGTTTGGCACTCGGTCAATAATGTCTGAACCATTTCTTTCATACAAATGCCTTTTTATGCCTTTGCAAACAAAGTAGATGCAGGTCAGACAGCCCCTGTATGATACGACTGATCTGCTCTGTTTGCTTATAAACTTAAACAAATTCTGTAGATACATCTGATCCTACCCTTGCAAAGTTTACCTAATAAAAAGTAAGTTAATGGATATTCATGAAGTGATCAGTTCCTGCAAAATGTCCATTCGGGAGATGGTTAAAATGCCCCTAATCTAATCAGACTGCACCAGATCCAACGCTGGTCAGTCATTACATTTTTACCTCGGTGCAAGGGTTGACGCAGACATGGCGTAACTAAACAGAGGTCCATATAAGATGCGTAAATTTAAACATTTTTAAGGATAGCTTCTCTTCGAGACGATTCTAAAGACTTAGAGTATAGGTTTTGATAGAGAAATGACGATTTTAGTATTTTGGTACGCGCCTTTATCTGTAACTCTGATAAAATGTTAGTCCAATATTGTAAAGAAACGTTATGAAACACGTTTTGCCTGATGGAACAGTAATATAAATATGGTTGTGTACCAAACAATTTTGACCGACAGAATAGTATTGGTAAACAATAATTGAAAATGAAGTATAGTTAAAAGTCTTATACTGAAAACGAGAAACCACCACGCATTAGTCAATCTATCCAGCGAACAATTTAACCCATAGCCCACCAGTCACAACTATAGTTGCATTTGCAAACAGTGTATACCCATATAGGCGTACTCTCATCTTGGTTTGCACTGTTTGTCATGGAATATCCATCCATGCCTGCATATCCTTTCCTTTTGCCTAGGAAAATCATTTCAACATACCCTGTATAAGAGGGCAGTGTGATAAAAATATGTGGCGGGCTGAGGGTTAACACACAGATATGTACTCTATGCGGCACTGAAAGCCCTGTAAGAACGAATTTCGTTCTATGTAATAGTCAATAATATGTTTTTGGAACACTGGATGGTATGAGTGTGCATCAGACACGTGTAGATGACCAGCCTCAGCATTTTCTAATTGGTCATCTTAAATATATTTAATATGGAAAAATAGTCAAACAGGGAGAGCCACACACGGAATGACACCGCATCAAACACCATCTAACGAGAAACGGTAAAGCCACAAGACAAAACATAACAGGACGCATATCAAGACGAAACACATTAAACATTAAGCATATTAAAAAACAAAATTGACCGTAGGCTGAAAGCAGGAGTGCCGCCTTGGAACGGCCAGCAGCCAAAAGCAATAAAAAAAGGGCTACTGGGGGACTTGAACCTGGTTTATGGGTACCCAACCTCGTCCTTATCCCACTTTCACCAAAGTCAAAATGTAAATAAAATTCCCCCTCCAGACAACACCACAACATGCGTAACGATGTATGCCAAAATGAAAATGATTTGAAAATGAACGCTATTAGAAGTAAACAAGCGACGTCATCATGTAAATGACGTCATAATTTAAAAGTACGGGAAAACTATTTGAAACACTTCTACTGCGACATTTAAAAGATCAATCGCAAGAAAATACAATTACCAGTGGATATTAATCATACACAACTGTTTTGTTTGAAAAAGAATAAACTTGACATCGTAGGCATGTACTCGATGACTATCAGGTCAGAGCAGCTGTGGAGTAGTCATTTGGGGTACGACAGAACTAGCAAAATACAAATATCTAATTTCCTCCCTCCGTAAACGGGTTTCAGAGGGAATCTTCATAGAGTATTAAGCCTTTTCCGTCGTCGCACAAGTAAAGAGGAAAGCATAATGACCAACTGTAAAGGGGTCGACCACCAAGCATGTAGTGTGCTGCAATATAGAGGGGTCATATCCCTTTTTAATGAATTATTTTATACGTTTGACAAACAAAGTATCAAAATAAGTATGTCCAATAATTTTTCGAAGTTTGTAAATGACATCACCGTAAAACTCCGGATGTGAAATACCTAACTTTAGAAAAGTACGTAAATTACAATTGTATTTGCTGATGAGTAGAATATTACGGTGGTAAAATTTTGAAAATGTTTTACGAAGTTTGTCATATCTGTAGCCCTGTTTTAGTAGTTTTTCAGTGATAATAAGGTTACGATTGTTAAAATCATCAACAAAGGAACAAGCTCTAGCAAAACGAATAAGCTGAGAAATGTAAAAAAATAATTAATATATTTCGTCTTCAACTCTGCATACAAGTTGACATACACATAACCTTCCGATGATTACTCTTTTTGCCAAGAATTATTCTTCCTTTTATACATATTACATTTGCATACAAACGTCTGGTTTTCATATTTTGGTCAAAATTATCTAAAATAGCATTCATTTAAACCTTCTATTTTACAATGTTATCCCACTATATATGCAATCACCAAATACGTTTGCCTCATATTAATGCTTTTTCACGTCTATGTAAAATGAATAGACCAAGATCAGTTGGTTCCTGTTCCTAATCAGGGCCTGCTCTGTTCGCTTGTTGAATAATATAGATCGGATTCGTCAGTTTCTACCATGGTAAACAAATACCATGTTAAGAACGCTGTTAAAATTGCGAGTAGTTAACATTCATATTGTTATAATACTTACATAAACATTAAACAGAGAGAACAATTATTGTAAAGGAATTATGACGATCTAACCTTAACGAGTATTCATGTTTGAGCTCACGTTAACGATTACTCATGTTTGGGTTCACCTTTACGGGTATTCATGTTTGAGCTCACCTTAACGATTATTCATGTTTGATCTCACCTTAACGATTATTCATGTTTGATCTCACCTTAACGAGTATTCATGTTTGAGCTCACCTTAAGGAGTATTCATGTTTGAGCTCACCTTAACGTTTGTTCATTTATGAGCTCACCTTAAGGTTTGTTCATGTCTGAGCTCACCTTCGTATGAAATGTTCAATATGCTCATTTAACTCTTTACTCCATAAATATTTATATAAAACAAAAATACATCATGAGTATCAGTCCTACACCGAGTTCGATCCAATTAATATGCCTAGAGTTATGTTAATCATTTCTCTATATGGTTAGCTCTTTGCCGACCCTTATATTATTTTTACCAGAATGTCGCAGTTCGGTGAAACTTATCCCTATCACAACCGATCGCCACCTGTTCTGATGAGACGTCGAGAATCTTGACCTTGCAATGGGATCGAAGAAGTATGGTAAACTATAATATAGTCTTAACCCTTAGCTATAAAAATGAAGTCTACTAACACTCTGATCTGTCACATTTTCACTAGCTTCCGAGTTTTGCAAGACTATTAAGAGAGTGTCACACAGTTTGGATCCTGATGAGACGCTGAGTTACTCGACGTCTCAACTGTATCCAAGCTGTTTTAAAATGCCAGGTAGATCGCGCTTAGCAGGCAACGGGTTATTAGCTTAAACGAACTGTATGTAATTCATAAACAAGGTTGCTAGAGAATATATTGGAACACATGCTCTTCAATAAGTTATGTTTGGGCCATATCACGTACATCTGTCTAGTAACATGCAACATAATTTTCAAACAATTTAAATTAAAGGTGTTTGCACTGTTGTTCGTGTATGTGTAAATGGTCCGCATGATATACTGACTGGATATGTGGAATTATAAGCTCATTACCAAGATTATATCATTGGTTAAATCGGACGGCACCATCATCAAAAGTGCGAGATGTGTCTTTTTTTCAGAGTTATATTTTCTGGTTATTCGAGATCAATAATTGCAATGCTCTTAGTTATGAAAATTGAACACCGCTTAAGTGCTATGTGCGTGGAATAATTGTTCATAACCAGATTTAATGAAACTGAGTCTGCAATTTTCTCTCTTTTCGCATTGCAGTGTTTGCTTTCGAAGGTTCTCCTACTGTCAGAATGTATGATTACACTTCAGCCCTTTCATTTTACGGCTGATCTAAATTAATCTAAATAGGCAGAGGTTTACAATCTAAATCAAGTCCAGAGTTTGACCAAATTTAGTCAGCATGCCCATTTGTTGTTTCAAACAATGCCGCAATTTTAATCATATAAACGCTCCAAAACACAGTCGTTCCTAATTTAGACAAGCCGACAATTAAGTATGGTATGTGCCATTTAGTTGGTCATTTACGTGATGTACAATCGTGCTTACATTCCAGTGGCCCATCTTACAACATATCTTAAGACCAATATTATTGCACGTTCTGAAAACGTAGAATTAAATCTGTGGTATGAAGAAGCATTTTAGAATGTGTGTTATTTTAATTTTTAGAGAGTAGGCTCGTGTCATGAATTTGGACTTATTTTGACAAACGAGCATTCGTCATACGGGCGCAAACTCCTTCGAAGTATGCTGATCCTAAATATAGTTAAAAAATGTTTACAAACTAAAGCATCTCATCAAAGGTTTGGTTTAGGTCTGGTTTGGGTCAATCGCTGCTACGATAGTAATATGAACTACAGGTTTATGGAAACTATATTGTTAATAATATTTGTTTAGTTATATTTGTAGGTTTTGCTGATCCTAATATAAGTTATTCCGAACACGCATGACCATAAATTCAGATATATAAAGTTTACCAATTTAAAACAAAAATGGTCACCCGTGTCTTTAAAACTGGTCTCATCACCGTTATAATTAATCTACATGACATAAGAGCTTGCTTGCGGTAGGTCGGTGGCTCTGTCCGGATGTTCGTATGTGCACGAAACGATGCAATTTGTTCCGTGCACAGAAGAAAATCTGGGGTCTTCCTCAGCCTGTAATTACCTAGACGCCATGATATGATTGAAATACTGTTACAGCGACGTAAACCCCGATAAAACCAGATCCAATATGATAAAAGGCATCTAGCATTGCACGTATATAACCCTCTACTCCATAAACACGCCTTTCTACTCATTTACAAACAGAGTAGAACCAGTTCAGACGTCTGCTCGCTTGGTTTAAATGATATATATATATATATATATATATATGATTCTACAGTTTCTATTACGGCCACTATAACTTCCCGTATCCATGTACCATTAATGATATCATTGTTTATTATATGAATATTCATGAGATAAAATCAACAAGAAAGCCACAATGAACTGATGATAGTTAAGGTGAGCGCACAAATAGCACATCATTTTTCTATTATTTTTCAAACCTCTCCTTGTATAATTCTTCTGGCACGACACATTGCCTATTTGCATACTCATGGGGTCAATTCGTTTTAATACTTAACTCTTTTGTAGATATAGGCAAATCCGTTAAAACATTTGCAAACACTTTGGACCAAGAGGAGACACCGAGAAATTCCACGTCTTCTCACGAAGAGCATAGTCGATTCAGTTAAAAGTACAAAATGAGTCATGCAGGAAACACCACATACAGAACAAACACTCGCCCGAACAGCAACACAAGGTAACAGCAAATGTACATAGGTAGAAAAAACAACAAGAGACGCACAAAGACAAAACAAACATACAATAGGAGGAAGATGGAAGTACCGCCTTGGAACGGTCAGTGACAGATTAGATAAAAATAACTTTAGTCAATCAGCTTAATATACACACCCAAACGCACACTCACACGCGAGATGAACACAGAAAACACCAAAAGACACACAATAATCAGAGACAAACGTTCCACACATGAACACATTCAGAAGCACAAAGACGCAAGGCAAACAAAAGGAAGGGTGACAAAGAGAGTACCGCCTTGGCACGATCAGTAGCAAAAACACCACTGGGGGTTGAAACCAGTTTACGGACGTCCTAACCTCACACTTCTCTCAAAGGCACCCTAGCTTTACAAATAGTGTAAATAAAGGTATCCCCGCTGGACTTACACACAACATAGACGACGGTGAACACAGGGCAACATGTAAAACATAGCATAATAACTGTGACAATCCGTCAACTATGTACTCAATGACTTTGCTGAAGTCAGAGCACCTGCAGGTAAGCCGTTAATGGCACGACAGGGAAAAAGTAATACATGAGTCTGGTAAGCTCATCCTGTATCCAAGTTTAAGAGTATACCATCATACCCTCGACCTGTCATCGAGCAAGCAAAGAGGGAAGCGTAGCTACCGACTGTAAAAGGGTCGATAACCAAACATGCAGTGCGTTGCAATATAATAGGATCATAACCTTTCTTTTTAAATGTTGTAATGCGTTTAATAAACAAATCATGAAAATGGATATGACCCCGAATTTTCCTAAGTTTGTAGATAACATCCCCATAAAAGTCTGGTTGAGAAATGCCTTGTTGCAGTAACGTCGGTAAGTCAACATGAACTGAAAGCAGCACATGTAATATGAATGTGTTTTCCTGTTACACGATGCTCACTAGAAAACATTTTGTAAAAACTTTGGTTTGCTCGAGGAGCGTATAATGCGCCTTTTAAAGGCAATTTAAATTGACTGATTCATAAGGGAAAAACGAAATTTATAATGCCTGGAAATAATAGACTTTTGGAACTACTTCTTTTAAAATGTAATTTGTAATTGCATAATTTACTCTTTAACCACACTAAAATTCAATCATGATTAGCTACGAGCCATATCTTTTAAGTAGTAATTACCAGGCGAGAATCGTCCTTAAAACTTCCTTGCTAGAATAAATGACACTGAGACAAATTGGATTGACAATTTTGGATTATATAAATTAATTCCAAACAGAATAAATTGATTTAACTGGAATCCAATGTTAAGAAGTTTTAAACGATGCTACTTTAGATGGATCATTTCCCTAGCTGGACATGCATTGTGATTTCAACAAGTTTAATATCTATTAAACTATGTATATCAGAACGGAAACAACACTTTATCTATACACCGTAAGATACGCACATCCCGATAAATGTCGCATGTAACCATTTCCTCTATAGGCTATTTTAGACCCAACCTCTTTAAATGAATATACCCTAAAGGAGCATTTACTAGAGAAAAGGAAAATGTTAAACATGTGTAGTATTGAACACATTGTGATAAATAGAGCATTTGCTCCTATCGTTTCAAGAAGTGACTATTACAAAGGCATAGAGAGTCGTATTTATTGAAGAAAGTGTTAAGTAATCTCAATGTTATTATGCACAGAGATGTTGGTAAACATAAATGTGAGTATTAGTTAACTATTAGTTTTCTCATATGTATCACTTTAATATCTGCTCAAACTTTGAGTTGTTGAACCTTTCACAGTCTTACAATTTGACGAAACGTTTTAGAAACTATTGACAGAGTGTCAAACCGTTACTGGGCGTCTCATATGCATCCAAGCTCTTTGCAAGTACCAGTCAAGATATGTTAAGTGATGCTTTGAGTTGCCATACTGTTGTTGCGGTAGAACTGGTACCGACTGATCTTACATAACACTGCGATCCATTTAGGAGATCGCACTAAGTTTTGATTTGGGGGCGAATCTTATGATTAAAGATCAACCCAATAGTCCAAGTAAATAGGTTTAAATACATCAACCTGTAAACTTTGACCAACAAGGATTTATACAGGATACATTTAGATATATATATCGCGGGTATATTACAGTTAGAAAGGACAATTACAAAAAACGACAGTGTTATTAACATAAGTCATTTCACTATAATATAAATAAGAGCATTATTATAAAGTACAAATATGAATCATGCAGGAAACACCACATACAGAACAAACAGCCACCCGAACAGCAACACAAGAATACACAACAAATGTACATAACTAGCAAAAACATAAATATACACACAAAGACAAAACAAACAAACAAACAATAGGGGAATATGGAAGTACCGCCTTGGAACGGTCAGTGACAGAAGTCACTGTGGGTGGGAGTAAACCGGTTTAGGGGCGCCCAAC
This sequence comes from Azorinus chamasolen, assembly GCA_963576725.1. NCBI lineage: Eukaryota > Metazoa > Mollusca > Bivalvia > Cardiida > Solecurtidae > Azorinus > Azorinus chamasolen. The sequence goes on from OY755236.1 coordinate 4,621,432, forward strand.
CTATTCAATCCCCACCCTAAAAGTTGCACACAAACACATATCTAAATAGTAAACCAAATGTTCTTTGTGTTCTTTCAAAGGTTGTACTCCGGCTTTCAATCTATGTTCTACTTTGTTAGTTTTATATGGTAAATTCTTAATGTTTTATATATTCGTGTGCCTTTCGTCACATTTTGTCTTGTAATTGGGCTGTTTTATGTTTGATAAATTTGGTAGCATGCCAGTTTGTGTGTGGTGCTCACTGTATCACAATCTTTCTACTTTTTGATTACAGAGATACCCTACATTGATGTGAAAATTAAAATGTTACTCCTTTTGCACTTTTCAATGTACATTTTATTTTAACAACACCTGTAAGTGTGTTGCAATTTGATACATGTCGTGGATCAATACACATTAATATAACGTCGTCATCTAAACACGTTAATAGTCATAAAAGGATATTAACCCAGGTATGTTAGTGAGTACAGAAAATATAGAATCAGATCTACATAATTCCATAAGCAAACAGAGCCATCCAGTCTTGCTCTGATGTTTTCAAAAAGTGTTTTCTCTGGAGTACAGAGATAAACGACGGCATGCTAATAGGGTTGGTTATTATCCTAATGGAACGATGGCAATTTATCCAATCATTGTGGTTCAGGCTTTCTAAACCGAATCAATGTTATTGGCAATTCTTTTTACACCGGAATCAGCTTTCACACTTGCAATTGAAATATTCTGCCCGAAAATACTTCCTTAATTTTCACCAGTATTTGACGCGTTTAATATTAAAGAAGACATTAAACTCTCGTTAAAGTAGTTTGTTGAAATTGCAGTGCCGAGATACATTTTCACATATTTAAATATTGCAGCGAGCTTTAGTTTTAATAAAAGTTAATTTCAATTTATCTTCGTTGCATAGCATCACTGAAGTAATTTGTATGTTGATTAAGTATATCAACTAACATACAGTTTCTAGCTTTGTGTTCTGTATTTCTGTTCAAGATGTATTTCCTAAGACGTGAACCAACTGGCTACAGTAGGCGAGTGCAGACGATATACTGGAAGAGAAATATTTGTTACAACTGGTACAAAGTTTACGCAAACTTGTATAATTCAAACATATTTGTAAGAACTCTCGAACGGTTCGAGATAATCTTGAATATAGCTATACATATTTTCTACAGTAGAACCTGTCTTAAGTGGCCATTAAAATGAAATCTAAATCTGGATTTCTGAAACAGGTGGTACCTCAAAAGTGATACAGAAAGCTTACATAGGAACTTTCTGTATAACTTTTACCTTCCATAAAGCAACTACCTGTATTTTAAAAGTGTAACCCCTAGCGGTGGTTTTGCCACTGACCATTCTAAGGCGGTACTCTCTTTATTACCCTTACTTTAATATGTGTCTTGTGTCTTTGTGTCTTTGTACTTTGTTGGTGTTTGAAAATTCTATTATCGAAATTTACCCCTCATTAGTAAATATAACTGCAATTTACGGACGTTACTGCAACAAGGTATTTCTCATCCAGATTTCTATGGTGATGTTATTTACACACTTAGGAAAATTCATGGTCATATCCATTTTCACGATTTGTTTATTAAACGCATTACAACTTTTAGGAAGAAAGGTTATGACCCTATTATATTGCAACACACTGCATGTTTGGTTATCAACCCCTTTACAGTCGGTCGCTACGCTTTCCTCTTTGCTTGCACGATGACAGGCCGAGGGTAGTACTCTATGATGGTATACTCTTAAACCCAGAAATGGGATGAGCTTACCAGACTCGTGTATTACCTTTTCTCTGTCGTGCCCTTAACGACTTCCCTGCAGTTGCTCTGTCTTCAGCAAAGTCATTGAGTACATATTTGACCGACTTTCACAGTTGTTATGCTATGTTTTACATTTTGTACTGTGATTACTGTCTTCTATGTTGTGGGGAAGTCCGGCGGGGATACCTTTATTTACAATGTTTGTTTAGCTAGGGTGACTTTGAGATAAGTGTGAGGTTAGGACGTCCGTAAATCGGTTTAAACCCCAGTGGTGATTTTGCTACTGACCGTGCCAAGGCGGTTCTCTCTTTGTCACCCTTACTTTTGTTTGTCTTGTGTCTTTGTACTTGTGTTTTGTTCATGTTTGTCTCTGGTGCTCGTGTGTTTGTTGGTGTTTTCTGTGTTCTTCTCGCGTGTTTGCGTGTGTTTGGTTGTGTGTGTGTGACATGCTGTCTATTGTTGTATTGGTGGTGATTGCGTCTTGTGTGTGACTTTCTGCTGTGTGAGTATAAATTGCTTTGCTTTCTGTAGGTGTTTTGGTGATGGTGGCGTTTTGTGTATGGCTTTTCTTGCTTGACTTTAATACTTTTTCATTTGAACTTTTTATGCAGTGTGTGTGTGTGCGTATGTGCGTGTTTGTGTGTATCTGTATGTTTGTGAGCGGTTGTGTGTGTCTATTTTCAATCGATGATTTGGTAATGTTAGAGTCTTGTGTGTAGCTTGTCCTGCCTGACGTAGCCACTTTTTCATTTATTTACTCACCTGAATTGTCATTATTATCAAAACGTTAAACATTAAGGAAATAATTAAAAAACTTTGTTACTGTTACACCACCTCAGTTTTATGTATAGACAATAATTGGCTCGCTAAAACGCACTGATTAGTTCTAAATACATAACCCTTGTCCTGCTAAGTCTTTTTTGACCGCCAATGTAACCAGTATAGGCAAAAAATTAGATCAGAGTTTTACAATAATTGTAACCGAACTAAACGATTCTAATACTAGTCGCATCTTGGATGACATTGGCACACATACTTCATCCGGATATGACGGTCAGTAAATCTGCTTCTCATCAGGGTCCAAACTGTTTGACACTCGGGCAATAATTTCTCAAATGATTAATCGAATCGATAGTCGGCAAAGCTGATATGGGCAGACGATGCTACACTATGCCTTTGTCATTTCCATTGAAATTTGGAAAATTAAAAACATTTAAAAACAGTTTAATACATGAAAACGTTTAATGGTGATTTTGAGGGGAGGACAATTGGTGACGTATTACCGTTTTTATTTATTTATTCGTCGCCAGCAGTGAAGGGTACAATTCACTAGTCCACTAGAATAAAAGTAGAAATAAAGTAGATGAAAATATCAAGTAGCATAATGTATACACATGCATACTACCACGTTAGATACACCTACTATACAACACCCTGCCAATATATCAGGTATGCAGTATTCCCGTCATACCATCTCCGAAAGGAAATACGAGACGCTGTTTGGGAACAATGTACACGTTGGTGAACAACCCACCAACGCAATGACATTCATAAGCCTCTCAGTGTTTAAGTTGAAAAGTGCGATAACATCGAGTGACTTGATCATTCAAGAAAGTAAGCATACGCACATGCAACATAATCTTCACCATTTACAGGAACTGACAAATCCTTCATGTCGCGGTCAAGATATTTGAAGAGTCTTTTTTAACGCATTAATCAAAACAAACGTTACTGACACTATACTGTAAACAGTACCATTGTTAATTGTTAATAACATACATGTACGACGAAACGACATCACAACAATATTCAGGCAGCAATTTGGCAGTCAGTATCACTATGAATAAATTGGAACAGACCAAATAACACATCGGTCATCTGAGCAGTTATGTCTAAAGATCTAAATACCCCATGATCAAACGGCTAACTATATTCATCAATAGCCCTTGTCTTATGTTCTCATTTCTTATACAGTCAAAGATCAAGTGAAATTGTATATGGTTGAAACACAGGCCATATACTGCGCACATTTTGTAGATTTTCTGTTGAATGCAGATGACGCAGCAGTATAGATGTATCAGGTAGCATACGAGGGTTCTGAAGAGTAAACAACAAAAGGAGATAGCGACTGGACATTGCAAAAAAATCCACCTTCTTTATCATGTATGCGCTTCCCGAGATCAATTCGTACCTATCTACAGTAGCAGATCTTACAATATGTTATCAACGCGGCTCAGCTAGAAACTCTCCAGTTCCCAGAAAGTTTTCAAAACGATGGAACAGGTTGTATTTCCCAAATACATTATATACCTGAGGTAGACATCATCTTAGTACCTTTATTACTTATCTACAGTTACTCTGTTTGCAACACAATCATTGAGTACACTAGCGATAGGTGGATACAGTTTGTTCACTTAAATGCTTTCGTTATACATGCACTTTACCACTGTATTTGCCGTCGCGGTTGTTGTAGATTAGTCGGAGAGGGGATACGTTTATTTACACGGTTTGTCTTTTAGGGTGGGGATGGAATAAGTGTGAGGTTGGTCGCCCATAAACCACCGGTTTAACCCCCAGTGACTTTTGTCACTGACCGTTCCAAGGCGGTGCTTCCATCTTCCTCCAATTGTGTGTTTGTTTTGTCTTTGTGCATCTCTTGTTGTTTTTATAGTTATGTACATTTGCTGTTTCCTTGTGTTGCTGTTCGGGCGACTGTTTGTTCTGTATGTGGTGTTTCCTGCATGACTCATTTTTGTATTTTTACAGCTCGGATCATTACAGTACTGCGAGAAATATCTCCTTCGCCATGCACCCAGTAGCACGTCTACATAATTGCGGCAAACATGACTTGTGGCATCATTCTAATTTATTAACTGTGTCGATGTCATTTGAGACCACATTCTCACATTCTAGAAAAATGCCAAATATTTTACGATACAACTCAATCCCAAAACCATTTTCCTTGAACAGCTCAGGTCCAGCACCTGTCAGATCCGTCTGGTCTATTGACTGTTCTCAGTAGTAACCCTGACAGTATAAGTGTACACTTATTGCCAGTGAACTGGTAACACAATCTGCACAAATAATGTTAATCTTTATTGAGCATCTAACCAAAAGCAGTTCAGTAGGGCTTATTATAATGCCTATAAGACGCGTTGTGCATATACATCGAAGCTAAAGCGATACATATGTTCCCATTGTACCACCATATTGAGTAGCGGAATCGAAAGCGCGCAATGAAAGACCCTCTCTAAGAAAGCCGTTTTGATGACACCGGGGAGTTGATCTAAGGATTTGGATCGGACATGAAGACAACCTTTCCCTTCTGCGAACACTCCTGGAAGATTTCAGGGAGTTTTTCCAGACACTCAAAAACCTGAACCATCAGATGATTAATGCTAGGAAGGTGACGATTTCTATCAAGCGAGATAATCTCTCTACAGAAAAGTTCCTTACTGACTGTACAAACCCGTTAGATCATTTTTTTTAAAAAAATTAACAACAAACCCAACCCACTTTCAGATTCAATTCTTTTGAACACAACGTCCTTATTTCATGCACATTCCACAGCACACTGTCCCTGAAACTTTCAAAGTATATCTTACTGCGCACGGTGCCTTCCTATATTTATTACATCTATTCTGTCCTAGTAGCTTCATTTGCACTGCATCTCTGCTTCAATTACAAAAGATAAGCTTTCAATAATGCAACGGTATCTATGAGCACTGGCTTCAATTTTGTTTTCGCAGGTTTTTCCCATCAGTCGTCACACCTGATATTGACCTGCTCGATCTTCAAACACTGACCAACTCCTTTATATCGTTACTGAGGAAGACATCACATTCCAGAAAGGACAATCATGTATGAGCATATCTATCGGCCAGCGTAATAAATTCTAAAATTGGGAGATCATACAAAAGCAAAAGTAGTAATTCGAAAAGAGAAAATTGCAAACTCTCTTTTATTGAGTCTGTTTATAAGTTGTAATTAAAGATGCAACACTATTCATGCCCACTAGCGTGGACTTAAGCAGTATTCAATTTTCAAAACCAGTAACATCAAAACTAATGTTCCCGAAGGACAAGAAAATTTAACAACACTGAGAATAAAGTACGTAGATACTTTTTATGGCCGCCACACAAGCACTTAACATATGCGGTTGTGTAGTACATCCATTTTGAAAGTGGTAGATCCGTCAAAAGCAAAAGTACCAATGCGAAAAGAGACAATTGCAACACTACTCAACTCCTAGCATAAAACGTGGCTAAATGTTTGACTGTCAAAAATATTTCCACGATTATCCCGATTGGTTTTTATATCTAGAGAGAGCGCAATGCAACGTGGAAATCTCAGCAGAGCGTAGTGCAGCTTTACAGACCTTAACATAGCCCACCGAACTTTGATACTCCATCGTAGGGGATATACCCTTTAACGATCTTAGAGAAGCCAAAACATGTAAGTCCCAAACAGCCTTGCAGACGCTATCCATTCCAAACTCCCATAATGAGTTTCAGGCACATATACTATTACATTTCACCCTAACCACTACTTCTCTGTACAGAATATCCTACCAAACAGCACGTCAGAAACAAATACATCCTAAGTTTTTCTCTAGAAGACATGCCAACTACCGCCACTTACGTTGCTTATGTGTAATAATATTCAAAATCATAAAGTAGGTGTTGGAGATTGTTAAAGACGGTGGTCTACATTTGAAACCAACCCTTGTGCAAACATTTCGCCCATTGCCACGAAAACGCCGACACTCCACATTACAAACGAGAAGCTATTATTGGACATTGCAAGCAGTGTAGACGCAAATCAAATCCTCTCGAAAACTGAATCCCTTCAAACCGAATGGACTCTAAACGGTAATGGGTTATTCCATATATGATACAAGTCTTCCTTGTTTGAATAGATTGAATAACAACGATCTTAATGTTATCATTTCCCCAAAGGATCACGCCAATGTGCTTTTATATTCACATTTGCATATCGATATAGTGTTGCGATGAAACTCCATTTGAAGCTAATATACCCCCAAACTTAAACATTCCCATTGAGTTTGAACGCAAACATGAACGACGCGCACAAAGTGGTATCCGACTGTTCTTTTGATAGTAAGTATTAAATTGAACCAACACTTTCAACAAAACTATTGCCCAGTAATTCATTTTAGAATGTGATTTTTAGTTTGACAATTGTCAAGGTCCACTACATATTTACATACTGTCGTAATTTCAATACGATACACGTGTACTATTCTATTCAAACACATCTATAGGTCATAATCTTTTACATCATGAACATATATACATAGTAACTACATGCTTAATATTAATTAAATAACGGGAAATTAACACAGTTATTTTAGCCGTGACAGAACATGCAGAAATATCTATACAATTCCATAAGCAAACAAAATCATCTGTTATCGCCATGTTTTGTTTTCGCAAAACGGTGTATCGGTGGAGTAAATGGATAAATGACGGCATGCTGCTAGGTTTTATTATTATCCTAGTGGAACTATGGCAATTTATCCAATTATTGTGGATCAGGTTTTCTAAAACAGTTCCGTGTTATTGGCAATTCTATTTATAATCAGCTCTTCGTACGTTCATTTGAAATATTCCTTCAGAAAATATTTCGATAAGAGTCATCAATATCTGACACGTATTACGTTAAGGAAAATATTACACACTCTTTAAAATAATTTGTTGCATTTGCAGTGTCAAGATACAATTTCACACATTTTAATATTACGGAGTTTTAGTTTCAGTATAAAGTTAGTTTCCGTTTATCTTAAGTAATGTGTACATTGAGCATCTATAATAACCAGACAATTCTAGTTTTGTTTTCTGTATTTGCGTTCAAGACGTATTTTCTAAGGCTTCAAACAACTTGCAAAAATAAGCGATTTCAGAGCATATACAGGAAGAGTACTATACCAAGTGGGATATTTACGTACATGATAGTGATGCATGTATGCATCTACAATTCCTAAAATTGCTTAGTTCAAATAGATTTGGAGGAAATCTCAGACTTTTTAAACCTATTTCAAAGTTTATGATAACTTTAAATAGTGTTATATATCTATCTTATAACTTCATGTATTCCTATGGATGTTCATTATCATGAAAACGTTAGCGATAATGGAATGAACATCAGTTAACACGTATATGCAACTGTTACACCACCCCATTTGTATACCTATACACTACCGGGCTTACTAAAAGCGCACTGATTAGTTCTAAATACTAAACGCTTAACCTGCTAAGCATTTCTGACTGACAATGTACAGTATAACCCTTTAAACCCGACGTTCAATTTAGTATAAATATCGGTCTTGGATACAAATGTCAGCTTAATGTAGGGTGAATATAATGCAGAAAATCCCTCTAGCAGCGTGCTGCAGGTCTTTCATCCAAATTAAGCAGCCACCTGCCATAAAGTATATAAATTCTTATCTACTACAATTCCGGCTCAGAGTGGTTGTACTGTAACCAGTATTGCATACAGGGGAGACGCAGAGTTTCGCAAAGCTTAAACGCATTGGAGGTAAACTACTGCATTAGACCAGGGTTTGAGCGGATATGATTTTATAAATATCTGTGTGTATGTGTATGTATGTGTGTATGTGTATGTATGTGTGTGTATGTGCGTGTGTGTCTATGTGTGGTGTGTATGTGTGTGCGTGTGCGTGCGTGCGTGTGTGTGTGAAGATTTCGTCATTCTATGTATTCTATGTATGTACTTGCGTTAGGTAGATCCTTTGTGGATCAGCTCGATCTGTACAACATTCATTTATATGCATATAAAAGAGGGAAAAGATACAAAATACTATATACGCTCAATACTATATACGCACAATACTATATACGCACAATACTATACAGCAGAATACTATATACACAAAATACTATATACGCACAATAATATATACGCACAATACTATATACGCACAATATTATATACGCACAATACTATAATACTATATACACACAATACTATATACGAAAAATAATATATACGCACAATACTGTATAAGCACAATACTATATACGCACAATACTATATACACACAATGTGTCAAAATAAATACACATTTAAATTAATTAACTAAATTCCACCCTAATACATTTGATATAATTTAACTTGATTTAAACGTTATACGATTCCTGCTATTGCTTGGAGAATAAACTGATTTGCAGACTGATATGACGGTACTTTGGAGACACAGATATCAGAGATTAATTATTTTCCTAGAAGGAAAACAAGCTCAAATATAAAAACATGATGCAACGATGCAATCTCAACCTTAAGCAGATATGTATAGAATCAGTCGGAATACACATTCTCAGCCTTAAGCAGTTCTATATAGAATCAGTCGGAATACACATTCTCAGCCGTAAGCAGTTATAAATAGAATCAGTCGGAACACACAGTCATAGCCTTAAACTGTTATATATAGAATCAGTCGGAATACACATTCTCAGCCTTAAGCAGTTATACATAGAATCAGTCGGAATACACATTCTCGTTGTCTGCCATTCCTGATACTTATACACAAGTTCTCAAGATACATATAGTAAAACATTAATTTCAAATACTCCTCAGGATTCGACCCACTATTATAGGACTAAGTTAACCGAATCAGGTGCTTTGATATGCAAAAGGTCAAACATTTCGGATCTAAGACGGTTTGCTTGTAAGTCTGCTCATTACGGAAGACGTTACGTCTTAACATTACTCATTTTGACAGATTGCCTTTATTCAAAAGAGCTTTAAAATCACCATGGATGGAAAGCCTAGTATAAACTTTTAAACATTTATTTTATATGTTTATTTTATATTTGGCACCATAGGTATTCGTTAAATTATTTTATTATGCACAATGCATTTTATAGAAGAATTATGAATTGTTAGATCATTTGACGCATGAACGGCTAGTTTCAATACTCCGCGTTGTACTGTTTATTATTAAAATTAAATAACATGTTCAGTGATATATGTAATTCCTCCCCTTTCATATGTGACATCAATACTGTACTGTGTACCATTGTATATATACACAAGAAATCTTATTTTATTATTTACAAATCATTATATTACATTAAGTACAAATAGAACTTATATGCATATAAAAGTTATATTTTGATCCAAAAATTGGAAAACATTGCTAGGGGGTGTGAGTAGTGTTTAATTACTTTTAATTACCACTCATGAACAGATCCAATAAAACCGAGTCTGCAAGTTTCCGTTTTCGCATTGCTACTTTTGCTTTCGAAGGATCTCTCACTTTCAGGGTATATTATTATATCTAAATGTTATCAACTTATAACGTCTGAATATAAGTTAAATATTTCAACACCAAACCTGGACGACTAATTACCCAATCTCCGTTACTAGCACTATCACAGACAAGTTAGAAATGGCTTTTAAATACGGAAAACACATATCCTTACTTGTATTAAGATAATATACAATTGCTGCACTACATATCGTTTAGCAATTGTATCTAAATACAGATACACACATTCCTTTCTTGTCTGTATTTAGACAATATACAATTGATTGACTGATGTATCTAAATATATTTCCATGACTGGATTACACTATGAATAGCTTCGAATACAATTATATACAAGCGTTTTACAATCGCTGTTAGCTCTTACATATCAGTCATAATGTGCAACTCTGCTGACAAACTGCAAACATATACAATGATAGTGACAGATATCACAGTAAACATTTCAAACCGTTGTGCATGTTCAAATACAAATTTAGAATAACAATGTACTGGTATTCCAATGCATGTAGTAAAGGGTTAATGCATATAAAGATAAACCCTACCACAACCCTTCATATCTACCCTACCACAACCCTTCATATCTACCCTACCACAACCCTTCATATCTTGCTCACGGAACGATATAGCCATTCATGATTAACGGTAAGAGTCTCCAATGCGCCGATTGTCATTTTTACTTATAATCATAACACTACTACAATACTCCCTCTCTACAACGTCATCCTTTGGGATACGAAGATTGTATGTGTCGTTCAGAGGGAGTTGTTATAGGGAGGGAAAATCAAACAAAATTAGCTTGTTTGCAGATCCCCAGATAAGGTGTATTTCGAGAACTAAAACCGTTATGCATCAATCAAACCCTATGTTGGGACCACTCTTTAGAATTGTCACAAAGTTGTAGGGAGGGAGCATTGTATCTCTAAGTGATACAGATCAGATAAGATACAAACACAAATTAGACGATGTCTGTCCAACACTCAGTAATATTTATGTGCTAGTAGGTGACATTTGCGCACAATTAGTGCGTTCGTCGCCGGGGCAAATCATCAATTACCCTACCAACTGATATATTCATTAACTAATGTTTACAAGGCATGTTTCCCAGTTTGCCGGAAACCACCATGTTGTAGCCATTAGTCCATATTAGATCAATTGACATCTCTTTAGAAACTAGCGTGAAATTCTTGAATATTGTTTTATTGTATTATTGATGTATCCACATAGGCAAAAATTCAAATAAATACCCACAGTTTATGTGCCCGACTAATTATGTCATCAAATGTACATGGAAATGATATGTTTGTTTCACAGAGACAAATACATAAAGTGTTTTAAGAAAATTAATACCTTAGATTGTTTGAATTTACTTTTGTTACCCGAACTACTACCACTAATAATGTACATTGCATGGCCATATATACTATCTGATATGCTGTTTGTGTTTTTGGAGATTTCTCCGTTGTATGTTTATACGCTTTGAAGCCAACTGTTTCGGACAGTAAGGTATCTGCCAAATTTTTCGATTGCATTTTGGCCACGTTTACTTAGTGTCTGTTTAACTTACACATACAACATCATTCGGGTCACCGCAGGGAAAATAATTCACAATAAAATTGTCATGTGGACGGGCTAACTGCATGTCAGACCCTATTAAATTGTTTTCTACTACTTTAAGATATACCGTTTACGCTTTTACCGATTTCCCAAAATCTCACTGACAATGAAATAAGCCCGAATTGAATGTTTCATCCCAACGACTTCTTTAAAACTTAATTCCAATGAATTGTAAACTTAGTTTTCTCATAAAATTGTCTGTCAGTTCTCTGCAAATAGTTTGCTTATTAACTTCAGTCTAATATTAAGATAAACGCCACTATGTTCAGCCTTGATTGTGATTCTTAGTTTCAGTAACAAAGGTCAGACAGGAGATGCCACACGGATGTACACAGCTCACCATTTCTATGCCGATGACTCACAGTTATACCTGTCTTTTAAGCCCAAGGGCATTTCCTGTCAACAAGAAGCTTTATCGCGAGTTGAGGACTGTCTCAAAGAAATTGTCTCTAGGATGCACCAGATAATGCTGAAGCTCAATATTGAGGTCATCCTGTTTCATACAAAAAAGAAATACCTGAAGAGGTTAATGTGCAAGTACGACCTTCTAAACTCAGACCATCTCTGTGTATAAAGAATATCGTGCATGGCTTGATTCACAAATGGATATGACATCACATGTCAATTCCGTATGTAAGTCCAGCTATGCACAGCTCCAGCAAATAGGTCATATAAGAAATAACCTCTCACCTGATGCTACCAAGACTTTGGTGAACGCTCTTGTTACATCAAAAACAGACTACTGCAATTCACTGCTGCATGGTATTTCAAACAACTCACTGCGGAAATGTCAAAGGGTGCAAAACACAGCAGCCCGCATCATAACCAGAACTCCTCGGTATAATCATATCACGCCGGTTTTGAAGGTACTTCACTGGCTTCCGGGTCAACATCGGATTGAATTCAAAATTCTGACACTTACGTATAAAACCATGCACAATGAATCTCCCAAGTATATTGTCGACATGCTTGACGTGTACAGGCCGCGCAGAGAGTTAAGGTCAGAAAGTACGTAGATCATTGTCGTTGGTTGTGCCAAAAAGTCGTAAGGTAAAACACGGTGAGAGAAGTTTCATGCATGCTGCTCCAAAACTTTCGAATGCTCTATCGTCAGGCATTAGAGATTCAAGGTCACTGGCATGTTTCAAAAGGTGTCTAAACACAACATTTGTTATTAGGAAAGTTTAGGAAACAATATGTTGCATATCTTTCATTGACAAGGTGGACAATCATGCGGTTCCTCCCGGTTAGTGGTTTCATATATACAGTTTATCTCAGCCGTGTCTTCAGTACCAGTCGCAAGTGACGGCACTGTATTACTGATTATTTTTGTGATAATTGTACTTGATTCAATCCGATCCAGGCTTGGGGCTTGCAATTCGTGAGATTAACATGTCACATGTTCAGAACAGGGAGGATTTCATTCCCTATGTCGACTATTGAGGCGAACATGTGTTCATGTTAGAGTGGGACCTTGATCCTAATTATCTGGTTGTGATTGGTCTTTCCGACCAACTTTGGATTGTGATGAGGCTTTATCGTTTTCAGATATTGCTATTGTTTGCACTGGACTCCTATGGTCACTGAAGGGTGTTCATTCACTTGGGTTACTGTATGCACCATTCCGCAATTATACTTTCTCTATTGAATGTATATAATTGCTCGATTGGTATTTGGGCTGGTTTAATTGGCCGCCCATGGCCAATTATTTTGTGGGGAGGGGGATTCTAGTCAGTTGGCCTTATTTATTGTTTTCACATAGGAATCCCTTTGCTGTGTTCGTGCGGGTGTGGTGTCCGCCGGGTTACCCTATCCAATGCCAAGGGAGTTCTGTTATCTAACAGAGCATCCCCAATATTGGTATCTCGGGCATCTTGTTCGCATTGCGACCCGGCCATGAATAGCACCACGGATTCCATTTGAATTAAAATGAGTTCTTCATTTTGGCTTATCGGGGAACCAGATTATTTCATTCACCAATTTCCTCCTCCTAATTAAAGAGGGGAGAAATGTAGTAAACCTGTTCTTACTGTTTCTATCGCCCATGCGCATGCGTCAACCGGAGACTCAGGGGAATAAACAGAAATTTTACCAATCTAATTTTATTGTACAATCATGCGGTTCCTTCCGATTAGTGATTTCATATTTATTGTATATCTGTTGCATATCTTTCATTGCCTGGATAGATAATCATGCGGTCCGTTCCGGTTAGTGATTTCTTCCATGTGAAGCGCTTTTGAACGCACATATCCTGTGTAAAAAGAGCGCTATATAAATGTGGTATAATAATAATAATAATAACAATACTCTAGAAGCACACATGAAGTGCGCGCGCACATATACGTACCCATACAACCTTCACTGTTCCCTGTCTTTTCAACACCAACAACATAATTTCTCAAATGTGTCGCATTACCGTCTAACCAAAACTAAATCATCAAAAAACAAACAAGATTTGACCCCATAACTAACGCAAGTGTATGATATGACAAAAACACTTTACTTTACTGCGTGGGTTGGGCTGTATCTAGGGCTCTGCGACACTAAGTTGGATAGTATAGAGTTCAATTCTTTGTAAAATATAACGTCAACTAATGTACGTTGAAACAGCTGTGTGTACGTCCAAAATGTGTGATAGTCAATGACAATTAAATACGGTACCGTCCATGTGTATCTACTTGTAACACTACATACAAGTTTCTACTAACACTAAATGCAGTACGTTTCTACTAACACTATATACAGCAGGTTTCTACTAGTACTACATGCAGTAGGTTACTACTTACACTAAATGCAGTAGGATTCTACTATTACTACAGGCAGTAGATTACTACTAACACTACAGGCATTAGGTTACTACTAACACTACAGGCAGTAGATTACTATAAACACTACCGGCAGTAGGTTTCTACTAACACTATGCAGAATGATTCTACAGACTGTAGGCCTCTACTAACACTGCAGGTAATAGGTTTGTACTGACACTACAGGCAGTAGGTATGTACTAACAATGCAGGCAGTAGATTACTACTAACACTACATGCAGTAGGTTTGTACTAACACTACAAACAATAGGTTACTACTAACACTACACGCAATAGGTTAATACTAACACTACAGGCAGTAAGTATCTACTAGTACTACAGACAGTAGGTTTATACTAACACTATATGCAGCAGGTTTCTACTAACACTACATGCAGTAGGATTGTACTCACACTACAGGCAGTTGGTTTCTACTAACACTAAAGGCAGCAGGTTTGTACTAACACTACAGACAATAGGTTTTCACTAACACTACAGGCAGCAGGTTTGAACTAACACTACATGCAGTAGAATTGTACTAACACTACAGGCAACAGGTTTGTACCAACACTACAGACAATAGGTTTGTACTAACACTAAATGCAGCAGGTTTGTACTAACACTACAGACAATAGGTTTGTACTAACACTACAGGCAGCAGGTTTGTACTAACAATACAGACAATAGGTTTGTACTAACACTACAGGCAGCAGGTTTGTACTAGCAAGTTACAGACAGTAGGTTTGTACTAGCACTACAGGCAGTAGCTGTTTGACATTCGGTTAGTGATGTAACGAATCGGTTGTAGTTTAGAATTGCACCAGATGCAAACTTTAGCAGACAGTGTTGTTCACAGCAGGTATCAAGTTTCCGTCTTCTTGCTGGTCCTGTTTTTTAAACAGGCAAACCAGAACATAGTGAGTGCTCCCCTCACTATAAGATTAAATGGTTTTGCAATAACGTTTGTGTAATGTTATGTTACATAATTGCATACCACATCTTGTTTGTATGTAGTCAGTCTAAAAAGAGAGAGATTGATAGGGTATGATGACAAGTGCCTTTAATACTACAAATGTAGCCGTTTGTTCTTACACAGATTTTGTACTTACACAGATTTTACACTTACACAGATTTTATACTTACTTAGTTATAACACGTTCCGTTAACCTTAAGCCTCTTGCGGGTAGACGATGACTACTTGTGCCAACAGGTTGGACGCTGAGTAGCTCGTTGGTGTCTCATCAGGATCCAAACTGTTTGACACCTAGATGGCATTTCTGTAGACAAACTGATTATATCTTGAAATTTGAAAATGTGTAGAATATGTTATGTAAAAATAGTTTTCTCAACAGGCTAAAGATTAAAAAGAATTACATGCCACGAACCTCATAAATTTGACACCGGTTCTAGTAGATATAATGTAATATAAAGTGAATATACTGATGTGCAGACTGATATGGTGTTGTACGAGACGCATTCTTCAGTGATAATATATTTCCCTTCGAGGGAAACAGTATCCGAGTGTCTCGAATAGCAATGAATATATACAGTTGGGAAATACGAATACGTTTAAAAGTAGCAACATCCAAGGGATATATACTCTCATTACACTACGTATTCTGGCACCCAACATCTCCTCTCCATGGTTTTCTAAAGCTGAATAAAACATTTTGGAATTTTTTACAACTTTACGTTAGAATATTACCCAATACTGTACTCCCTGTTCAAACCCCTGTACCTGTCTGTCCAACTAATTTCGATAATTATCGCATGTTTAGCAATTTTTGTGAATTGAAACGCTATGTTACATAAGTACATCTAATGCCATGAAATAGAAATATCTTAGTATAATTCAACCATTTCACAACTTATAAACTCTTATCGGCATACATGGTATTTGTTTCAGTTTTCAATCAACGTGTTTTCTCTCCTTTCTTTTTTTTAAAGCCTATTCAAAATCTACGCCCCAATAGCTCAGATGCAGTATGTAGGATCAATCACCATACTTTTAACATACACATGTCTTTAAAATGGTACTTGGTAATCACGTCTTTACAATCGTTATTAACTGGGTAATGCTAGGACTGGCAAGATCGGTGTAAGGATTGTTACTTGGTGTGGCATTATGTCACATATGTTCACGGCATGCTATCAACTGCAGTTCAACCATTTAGTACACTGGCGATAGGTGGATCCAGTTTATTGCAATTCATTCTACATGCAAATTATCACAGTTTGCCATCGTGATTGTTGTAGCTAGTCGGAGAGGGGAAATGTTTTTATACTGTCTTTTATGGTGGCGATGGAATAAGGTTGAGGTTGGGCGCCCTTAAACTGACTGTTCCAAGGCGGTACTTCCATCTCCCACTACTGTGTTTTTGTTTCGTCTTTGTGCGTCTTTGTCTTTGTGTGTTTTGATAGATATGTACATTTGTTGTGTTTTCTTGTTGTGGTGCTGTTCGGTCGGTGTGCTGTGTATGTGGTGTTTTCTGCATGACTCATACTTGTACATGTATCATAGCATTGCATCCCTTTTCAGGTAGACACCGTTTCCGTATAACTGCAAAAAGTGCTGATGGGGAAAACTAAATCTACTCACATGCACCAAACATTAAAGGTGTTAAACCCTGAAGTGATTCGGAGTTACCCTTGGTCTTATGTGGAACCAGAATCGTAGCTAACGATATGCACTTACGCACGTGCGTAACATCAATATGTAAGGTGAAAACATTATTATGGCCAAAATGGAATAACATTCCAAGGTTAAGGGGTAGAAATTGATTAACGTTCTGTCTTGTCATGTAAGCTTTAACTCATTCCCTCATATTGATGCCCTTAACCCCTCTGTATAATTCCACCATTGAAACCATGGTGATAGAGCATTTGCTACCATATAAGCAAATGTTCTAGTTGCCACAGTGGTTTCGTGGTTCCCAAACTACACAATTATAAATATTCCCGGGTGAACATGCCCCCGGACCCCTATAGCCACGGTGCGTACATTACATTTGGATTCAGCAACGCCAAACGTGCTGAACGTGTTTGATATAGCATATTAAGAAATTAATGTGTAACCAATAGCGCTATGTAAACCTCTATAGATAAATATTTTAACCTTTATGCAAAAACGGTAGTCCCAGATCAGACGTCTCCAGTAGGAACCTTCTTACCTGGGACTGCTCTGTTTGCTTATGAAATAGTCTTGGTATCATCTTACCGTTTCTGACATAGTCAAAATGTCTCATATCATTATGAATGACAGCTAATTAATATTTATGATATACTATTTAACATCACACCTCTGTTATATATATACATTAATTCACAATATTACGAACTTTCTGGGACAAATAAGCACATATGCCGAAATAAATATTACATTATTAGTTCGCAGACAAGTTTAAGACATATTTATTGCTTATACCCCCATTCCACTGGGCGGCGTTTCCACTGAGCTCATGGCGATCATGGCGCTTCTCCAAAATCTTCCAAATCGCCACAGAAGCGCCGTCATGTGCCTAATTTTGGGACTTGGGCGTTTCTAGTACGCTTATAGTACGCTTCAATAACGATCTCGCTGTCGCGATGTTGCTGCGCTTCTACGGCGCTTGATGTCTCTCCTAGACGCTTCTAATACGCTTCCACTACGACAAGGGATTTCAGGCTGCGCTTCGTCTACGCTTAATACGTTGCTGTTACGACCTTGCTTCGACCTAGGCGCAGGAGCTGCGCTTCTGTTGCGCTTTTGGAACGTTTCTATATAAAATGGGTGATTAAACTGATTTCGAAGTAGTTGACCATCATCCTTCGAAGAAAATTGATCAAATTGTTTTGAAGACCCAGATCCAGAAAAACACTGTGTTGGGCCTGATCTATGTCTTCTTTTTGCTAAGTCTTTCATGGGGTGACTCAAGCATTAACATTTTCCCTGTTCAATATCCATGTAAGAAGGAACGATCTTATTAATATTAATTAGCTGCATTTTTAAAATTTAACCTTTTTAAGAAATGTTTTTGCTTTGACAAAAACTTTAGAATCATATCTATATCATTTTATAAGCAAACAGAGCAGACCCTGATCAGACGGCTCCAATAGGAGCTTCTGATCTGGGTCTACTCTGCTTGCAAATGTGTGAAAAAGCATTTGTATGCGGACAAATATCTCGGCGCTTTTGTTGCGATGCGACTGCGATTGCGCTACGTTACTGACGCTGCGACTACGATACTGCTGCGTTCATGAATTTCTTACTACGCTTCTGCGGCGATTCGAGTCCACGGCAATGCCACTACGATTGTTTTGAGCAAGGTCAAAACAATCGCCGTGAAGTGGCGATCAAGAAGCTTCTGTTACGCTTCTACTACGATATGGACGCTTCTACTGCGCTGTTGCCGCTCCTGCTACGATTCGCGGCGTTTTTACCAAAATTTCGAAGTGTAGCGGAATCGCCGCTCAGTGGAATGGGGGTATTATTCTGTACAGCACTTTATAAGGATATACAGGCAAAACGATGTCAAACTACAAATGATATATTCATCAAACGCATCTCTATGACTTACTTTCAGCAAAGGTGTACAATGTGTAAGTAGGGAATATATGTAAAAACTTTTCTATATTCATTGTCCAAGGTTTCATTATATTCGCCTCTTCTAGATGGAGTTACTGAGTACGCCAGTCATTCACTACTTTTGATACTTGCTTACTGGAATAACTGCGCTCTAAATGAAAAGGTAGTAAAGTCAAACAGGCAAAGCCACATACAAGACGCAACCACCACCAAAACATCGATAGACAGCATGTCATACACACACACACACACGCACGCACGCACACACGCACACACGCACACAACCAAACACACGCATACATACGAGAAGAACACAGTAAAACACCAACAAACACACAAGCACCAGAGACAAACATGAACAAAGGCACAAGCACAAAGACACATTACAAACAAAAGTAAGGGTGACACTGAGAGTACCGCCTTGGCACGGTCAGTAGTAAAAGCACCACTGGGGGTTACAATCGGTTTACGGACGTCCTAACCTCACACATCTGGTTACAAACATGCATGTAAAAGTAACAGTTTTATGACTAACCCGTGGTCCATGTGCGTGCAGTAAACAAGACAATGATATGTAATTCCTTAACACATATAAACTGGTTAATACAAATGTCAACATGGTACTTAAATAAAAACGGTAATATTAAATGCCTAAAGGCATGACCAACATCATTGTCACTAGAAATAATCAAAGGTCGCCATAAGTCGACTTGCTTTGACTTATATTTTATTTTTGCAAGAGAGGTAAAGACCCCACACCAATCTGTAAAGCTTTGTATGAAGCTTTTAGTATCATGTTAGTTACAGAAGCACGCTCTGTCATTAATATATTGCATTTAATAATGTTAAAGAACAACACTTTGCACCAAAGTGGAAACAATCTTCAACTTTAGGTTCCAAGGCGGTACTCTCCTTGTCACCCTTGCTTTAAAATTTCCATCAAATGTGTGTTTGTGTATGTGTGTGTATATGTGTGTTATTTGCTTTCTATCGAAGTTTTGGTGTTTTTTGGCTTTTGTGTGTGTCTGTTCCTGCTTGACTTTATCTTTTCATTCAACACTATACTCATCGTAATTGAAATGATGTTTCCTAGACGTGGATATATATACAAAATCAGTATTGCAGGCGTTGGATAAAGTCGGTGTTGTTCCACTGACAAACATTAAATACATTTAACCCTTTCCTTTTTATAAACGTGTTTTCACGCATTTGCAAACAGAGTTGACCAAGATCAGATGGAATTTGAATGACATGTTTATTTTTTTTCTAAAATGGCTAAAATGTTCCGCCTTCTATATTTCGTTGTTACTATTTTGTCCATGAATATTCAGTAGTTTTCGAAATTTGGAATGAACATAAAACAGGGAAAAGGTTAATGCTGTCCCCAGACAGAGGAAGTCAGTATTGAATGGTCATTTATTATGTCTGTCTATAACCATACTTTGATTACAGTCGTTATTGATCTTCAAAAGGCCTCCGATAAACTAACTATCCACCATTGAATAATAATTCATTAGATCTGTCTACAACTATCCTTAAATGTTAATCAAAATCACTGATGTATGTAGGATATAACAGTCGTATAACTGTCCGTCAATAAATCTAAAGAATTATCCGCATTTCAGTTGCAATGTAGCCTTTTTAAACTTGTTTGTGAGAGAAAAAGAAAGGAATAATTGAGCTGCTGATAACAAATTAGGAAACCCGTGTTCCAACTTGCATCGGGCGTCTGCTTTTCTGATCAACTTGTTGAGATATACCGATATGTGTGCATCCTATGCATAGCAGATGGGGCCTTCTTCTAACGTAAATAAACATGAATGTGCCACTATGTATCTGAACATTTCTAAAACGTATTACTGTTACTTGTTCGTTTGCAGATGAGTCACTACCAATAACATTATTTTAAAATGCTGAATAGGAATAATTATCACTGTAATTACATCAACATAAGCATTCTAAAATTTTCTTATTAAAATGAAGCGTAGATCTATGTCAAATGACAGGTGTAGGAATGCACTACGCTACTATTGTCATTTGTGTGAATGAAACATCCATATTGAAACTATAATGTAATGAAGAATACATAGACATTCATGCAATTGTTTTGTAATTCAAGTAATGTCGAATCTTTTACCTAAGAGAGGTGTATAGGAGACGTGATCAGTGTTTACTCTGCTTGATTTTGGAATTACAAAATGTATATAGACCTGATTTGAGTTGATCTACCATGACCAACAATAGTCATGATATCATTTTGTTTTACATGTATTTATGAGTAACTAGTTAATGAATGCAAACGCTATTAGACAATTACAAAATAAATACCATGCATTTGACCATATTCGATGCAGTAAATCCTTCTAAACCGAGAGTACCTGGAGTTTAATGCAGTTGGACTTTGTTCCAGTTGACTGTTTAACGCGCAACTGAGTGTAAAACTTATATACAGATAGTTCCAGTTGGAGATTTCTGCATGCCTTTCACCCGGTCTTAAGCTGCAACCCGCAATAAAGATCGGTATTCATATTCATATTCTAATTGGATAGTATTGTTTATAAGGGTCTTATGATATTGTAGAAGACGACTCAGTTGTTTGGCAATATTCAATTACTAGATAAAACCCAATTTGAGCTAGATAGATGAACATATTTTCCTTAGTTATCTTGAAATGATAATCTGAAAGTCCAAATGCATTGTGTCTATATACGATCAAACCTGTTTTAATTGACTATTTACTGATTAGGAATGGGAATCTTAAAACAGGTAATTGCTTTATGCAGGGCAATTGTAAAAATAGCTTTCTTCCATAACATTTGTATTTAGCTGCAACCTGCCTGAACCCTTTCCTGCATAATTACGCCTTTCTATGCCTCTGTAAAAGTCACTTTTTGAAACCAGTGTAATGAATAGAGCATTTGCTCCCGAGGAGCAAATGCCCTATTTATCACAATGCTTTCAGAACTACAAAATTCTAAAAGTTTCCTTTTCTCTAGTTAATGCTCCTTTTCAGTAGATTTATTCAAAGAGGTCGGATCTAAAAATAGTCTATGAGGGAATGAGTTCAAGACATATCATTAAAATACTTTTGAATGGTTTTGCGGTACGATATTTAGGTACACGGTGCGTAAATGGATACGAGTTTCATTTACAACGGAAATTTAATTCAATGAACAGACGCCAAAGATCTTGAGTAAAGCTTAAACTCCAATCATCAATCATTTTGGTCAAACTCAGATCTTTGATAACACATCTTTACAGGAATCCATGTCATATTGCGTGTTGATATATAGACAGATATAGACACAGAGGAGACTCATGTCTTGTTCTGTTTGTAAGTGATTGTATCAATGGGATAACCTATTCATCATTTAAAAAACATAATGTCAGGAGCTGCAATAACAATTACAGTAAACCCTCTCCAAACCAGACATGCCAATGCTGGGCTTCACAACAAGCAACATCCTTATGCAGGGCGAACGCCTTACGGAAAGGAAAATTCCTTTGAGAGCTTCTGCCTGACTTCCACACTGCAGTAAACATCAAGCTGTCTAAACAGATCAAAGTCTGCTTTAATAAATGTACGATTTAGAACTTTACTGTGGTGTGAATAAGCTTCATGCATAACGAAATTATACTTTTACTAGATGCATTCTATAACTTTGATTGAATCTGCGTATTATACCAGACTGTTGGGAAACAACTTCCAATTTGGACAAATATCAAATATGACATTCCACTAAATTATTAACTTCCCGACGATAAAGTTTGGCATGAAGTTTCAATAAAAGTATAAATTTTAAAAATGTATTTTGGAGAAGGGAAATACGATATGTAGAACTATTCCTTTGAGACACATATTTTTCATCCCGTTTTATTTTCTTGTCAAAGATACTATTTCATTATTGTTTTACCATGGCCTGCATTCCCCATTTGTCAGCCAACTGATATAACGTAAAAACCCGATACAGATGAGTAATTACTCTGTAAGACATCCGCCAGGAATCGAAATATCTAACAACGGCTTCATCAATAAATAAAGCGTATGTATAAATATAAATGTTTTTATTAACTAGTAAAGCGTGTTACAGTTTATCCAATGGAGAGTCATAAACATGATAAAAGGAATTTCATTATTAAAAGACTTTTGGCGATATCTGCAGAATACATTTTGAAACAAAAGTCATAGATAATAATTAAATGTAAATGCAATGGCATCCTTAATATTGCGTTTAAAAGACAAAATTATATGCAGAATAAAAGTTATAAACAATTGCATTAACAATGTCGTCAGAAGAGATGAGGAACACGGGAAATGTCTTATATTTAACCAGTGGGGGAATGTGTATCATTTGTTTGCTCATGAGTCTGAATATAGATAAAGATCAATGTTCTATAATGAATGCATACTAGCATACTATGTAATAATGTGGGTGTTAATTAGTAATTCAATGTTCCATTATATTTATTTATACGTATTATATAATAAAGTATGTATGTTATTCAAATGTTTATCTGATATGAACTGCATCTGTTAACAGCAGACCCAAATTCTATTGTTCCTGTATGAGCCGTTTGGTCAATATCTCTTATGTTTGCTTACATAACAATTGAGATCTGCTTCTACAAAATTCTACAACCTTCAAACTCTACAATCCCAAAAGGCTCATGTTCATATGACGTTTTAAATTCCAGCTCATAAATGGCCATGCCGTCATCACAGGGTTAAGGATAGTTATTTAAAAGGTGTTCGGGTATTGCATTACCGTTAAGAGTTAATATAAAAACCCCGTTATATTATTACCAACATCTCAAAGACAAGACGAACCATGATATAATGCATGATAGATCACTGGTATGATATTATTAAGTCGAGTGTAAAAGTCAAGAAGACAAAAAGTAGGTATACCTTAAATAGTAACACAGTATTGTGTTATACTACTACCCTGCTACACTTACCATACTATTTATAGGTAAACCACTACCAGTCTAGCAATAGATGGTTTAAACAATGTATGTTATGCATAATTTAATAATATAGTATACTCACAAATACACGCACACTAATATAACAACCAAAGGCAACGAGGTGCATGTAGTATTTTATTACGAATGTAATCAAGTCAATAGAGACTCCCAGGGCTTTCATAAATTGACCAATGATAACATTCTATTACAGTTTTAAAACAAACAAGGGTGATCAATCAGTAAATTCATGTCGTTTAAATAACAGAGCAGCTGTGTGACAGTCGCCGTACTTGAGAAACAAGCACATTGATTTTAGTTGTTGTTGATCATTTGCAAAATAATAAATCATCATGTCACATCAAGATTAATATTAACTCAGTACACTTGAACCATCCGAAATATAGAACGCCATAAGCCAAGAAAATCAATGACGAAAATGCTGATAAAAAGTTGTCATGTTCGCAGAACTAGCCAGGAGAAACTAAAATCTTAGCTTAACTTAATCCTTAGCTTAGCTGTACCTGACTAACACTTGCAAACTTCTTTGATCCAGATGAAACGTCCATCAGTATCCAATGGTTGAAAATCGTTCAGTAGTTTCCCAAATGTTTGAGAAAAGAAGTGTGAGATAAATTGCAACAGATCAGTATAGTAATCATTTTATAACCTGACAAGGTATAACTGACAAAGTATAACTGACAAAGTATAACTAAGAATACAATGCCTGACAATGTATAACTAAGAATACAATGCCCGGGAAAGTATGAATAACATATTGAGCTTTGCAAAGGAAATATATGGATTTAAAGTGAAACATAATGTATTAAATGCAAAGCTTGTTTTCCAGATCTTTTGGAATTGCCATTATTTAGATTAACCTATTAATAATTTGCCTTATAGAGACGCCTTACCATGTCTTGACAAACATGTTAAGACTCATGGAAGAGCCGTCTGATCAAGGCCTGCTCCGTTGATTTTGAAATTATATAAATATTATTCTACAGTGTCTGCAAGTAATTCCTTTGTTCCAATCTATTTGGTGAATATTCATGAGATAAAGGGACTGAATATTCTGAAAGTGAAAGCAAAAGTAGCAATGTGAAAAGGGAAAATTGCACATTCGGTTTTATTGAGTCTGTTCATGAGAAGTAATTAAAGGTGCACCACTACTCACGCCCCCTAGCACCGGCTTAAACAGTATTGAATTGTCCAAACTAATACCATCAAAACTATTGATCCCACAGGATCAGAAAATATAACAACATTGAGAATGAAGAAGCCTAGTCCGTGGATAATGGCTGTACTGATTACATATTCAAACATTTTGACTTAATTTCATGACTTCTGCGTGAGTGCGCCATAGATAAATACATAATTTGTCTTTCCAGCTAAAATATCTCGTTACTCTGAATTATCGGGTAATATTACACTAAGCATTTGCAAGCACTCAATTTTAAAAAGAACAGAATGTGTTGAATTGAAAGTTACCATATGTCTGAATTAGAACTATCAGTCACTGTACGATAATATATAAACTAAAGTTTACAAAATGAGTAATGCAAGATTTATCGAATAACATAACAGCTATTGTTTTATTGGAGTGCATATTGGTTACCCGTGATCTTGTTAAAACATACATATTTCGTCTGGCGCTTTGTGCGTGCGCTTTCCAAATACAATACGGACACGTGCATCTGACTGTTTACGATGTATTTCAATGAAATCCAAAAAACACGCGTATTAGCAATGCAATAAAGCTATTCTCGAAGTGTCAATATTAGTCCTTGTTAGGAAACATCAATAGCACTTTTGTATGATACTAATTTACATACAATAAGTATTTTATGACCTGAAGATAGATATCTCATTTCATGGCATTGCGTTTCTGATATATCTAATTGACAACATTGCTAATAACATAAGCGGTATAAGTAATGCTATATAAGACCAAGAAATATAAAATATTTAACCTGTTAGATTCCAGCTGCACAAATATGATATTCGAAAGTAAACTAATGCACATTGTCACACAATCGCCATTATATAATTAATGAGGTCGTTCTCTTAAAACTGGAACACGCAAAATGAATGGCCATAGTTGAAATTAATGTCTGTTGTCAGACAAATGAATTCAATGAATGAACATGGACGTGTCACATTCAAGTTTAGTCCAAATTAACTTAATCCTGCTCATACATGCAAAACCAGTAAACTATTATATGATTTAAAATAAAAATTAATTCCGCCATTGCACAATGTACAAGGAAATTGGATATTACACACATGCATGCCACTGAAGAATAAGCGATTTAATAAGTATGTACTAATGAAAATCATTCGGACTTCTGACATTGTTATATAATATTGTGTTGGTAATTAATATATTAATAAGCTGGTGCATCTGAAAGAACAAATTACAAATAAGAAATTTATTCCTTCATAAAATTAAGTTCAAACTCGATTTTGAACGATAAAAGAGAAGATTTTAATTTTAAAATTGTTAATTATCCTTTTCTAGATGGGGATGTGCCACGTTCTACATCTTATGGGGTTTATATTTCTCAACTTATTAGGTTTGCCCGAGCCTGTTCTTTGCTTGAAGATTTTAACAGACGTAATTTAGTTATAACTGATAAACTTCTTAAGCAAGGTTACAGATATCACAAACTTCGGAAAACCTTTTCTAAATTTTATTATCGAAATTTACCTCTCATTAGTAAATATAATTGCAATCTACGGACGTTACTGCGACAAGGCATTTCTCAACCAGAATTTTATGGGGATATTATCTACAAACTTAGGAAAATTCGGGGTCATATCCATTTTCATGATTTGTTTATTAAACGCATTAAAACATTTAAAAAGAAAGGTTATGATCCTATTATATTGCAACACACTGCATGTTTGGTTATCGACCCTTTTACAGTCGGTAGCTACGCTTCCCTCTTTGCTTGCGCGATGACAGGCCGAGGGTAGTACTCTATGATGGTATACTCTTAAACTTGGATACAGGAGGAGCTTACCAGACTCATGTATTACTTTTTCCCTGTCGTGCCCTTAACGGCTTACCTGCAGGTGCTCTGACTTCAGCAAAGTCATTGAGTACATATTTGACGGATTGTCACAGTTATTATGCTATGTTTTACATGTTGTCCTGTGTTCACCGTCGTCTATGTTGTGGGTAAGTCCAGCGGGGATACCTTTATTTACAATATTTGTAAAGCTAGGGTGACTTTGAGAGAAGTGTGAGGTTAGGACGTCCGTAAACCGGTTTAAACCCCCAGTGGTGTTTTTGCTGCTGACCGTGCCAAGGCGGTACTCTCTTTGTCACCCTTCCTTTTGTTTGCCTTGCGTCTTTGTGCTTGTTGTTTGTTCATGTTGTGGAACGTTTGTCCCTGTTTCTTGTGTGTAATTTGGTGTTTTCTGTGTTCATTTCGTGTGTGTGTGTGTGTGTGTGCGTTTGGGTGTGTGGTTGTGTGTGTGTGTGTGTGTCATGCTGTCTATCGGTGTTTTGGTGGTGGTTGCGTCTTGCATGTGGCTTTGCCTGCTTGACTTTACTACTTTTCCATTTATAAACATTTATTTAGACATGTCAGTTTCATAAACATGAAATCGTGGACATTAAAGTATGTTAAGTATTGTCAAATAAATTGGTTTATATTCCTAGCGAAACGCATGCGTACGTATGTGAATTGTTTTTGCTTGGGGACGAGAAACCAGCAAGAATGAGTAAGAAAGGTATTGTATCTAGGTTGACCTAAGTGTTTCATAAACACAATTCGCATATTAGCATATAAATGAAGGATCTCTCTTGGATAGTCTTTATAAATTTGCAGGCCACATTAATTGGTTGTCACTGGTTTTATAGTTGATCTGTTCGCACAACTGCAGTAATTAATTTAACCGAGTGCTTGCAACATCATTTCCTTCACTACAAATCCATTGCATTGTTTAACAATAATTAGAGTGTACGAAAAGAGATTCTTTCTTTAAATACCACACCAATATACCACAGCATATCATTGACTTAAAAGGGGAAAAAGAGTAATCCAACTGTACGTACGGTGCTTACAATCCATAAAGATGTTGGTAACGTTGGCATTTTCTCCTATGCTGTTATACAGTGAATGAGCTGTTTCATCCTACGCTGTAATACTGTGTGTGTATGTGGGTTTGATATCAATTTTCCTGCATCGTTGATTAACACACACGTCTTATTGCAATAGTGGTACATGTCTTTTTCTGTCTATCTGTTTACCAGTGCGATGAAATTAATGATCGATTTTATTTTTGTTGCCACGTTCTCCATATCGGGCTTGTTTTTTATGCTTCATTATTCCTTATCTATATTATGAAAATAATAAACGCATTCATCCAAACGGAAAATGAGACTTTATCACACATTTAGCGCGTTTGTAAACCAACCAAACATTTTAAATCTGAAATCATTGTTTAGATGAAATAGTGATTTCAATTTTAAGGTTTTAATATTCTGCTTCTGACTAATGTCACCATCTGTTCGAGGATCAACATTTTAAGCTTGTCTTTATCAGTACTCTCTTTGTCACCCTTCCTTTTGTTTGCCTTGCGTCTTTGTGCTTGTGGTTTGTTCATGTTGTGGAACGTTTGTCCCTGTTTCTCGTGTGTCTTTTGGTGTTTTCTGTGTTCATTTCGTATGTGTGTGTGCGTGTGCGTTTGGGTGTGTGGTTGTGTGTGTGTGTGTGTGTGTGTGTCATGCTGTCTGTCGGTGTTTTGGTGGTGGTTGCGTCTTGCATGTGGCTTTGCCTGCTTGACTTTACTACTTTTCCATTTATGTCTGTCAGCTTGTGGTTGGAATCTTAGAGCTTACATTCTAGTGAATAAACGTGATCATTTTGCATGGCAAATTGGTCGTCTGGTTTTTCGATAGTGTCTGCTTTACGCAATCGGATTTCAAGTGATTCGATTTAGCCTATCACTTTTGATGCTATTACTGTCCTGGGTTTTTTGTGATAGCTGGATGGTAATAAACAGGGCGGGTGGCGGCATATACTGCTCCATGCAATTCACGAAGGCACCAATATTTGCGTGTCTGATCTTCTCTTCTGTCTGATCCATCCAAACAAAGGATGCTATTTACCCACTGAATCTCATATTTAATCAACTCGAATAAAATAGTATGTCGCTTTATTATCGGAGGTAGTCACATAATGCCAATACATTCTTGTAACATTCAACATTGCGGTCACAAACACAATTAGTATCAACCAATACACTGCTGTAACATTCACCCTGGCGGTCACCTACACAACTAATATATAACACTGATTAATTTTGTAACATCCACCAGCACTTAACTCTTTCAACGCTACATTTTCAGACTGAAATACTCCATTAGTGTTTAGCTATAGAGATCACTCAGTATGAAATGCATAAACCTGCTTGAGGATTTTGAAGGATAAACGACACATTCCCTGTTCAGAGGACTCCTTTTTGCACCATCTAATCTAAGTCTGCAAATACCAATAGAGACCACTCAGTATGAAATGCATAAACCTGCTTGAGGATTTGGAATGATAAACGATGCATTCCCTGGTCAGAGGAATCCTCTATGCACCATCTAATCTAAGTCCACACTGTTTGCAAATACCAATGCACTCGCATCCCCCATTCAGATGATTAGGCAGGGGATATCCTGGTTAGGTATATGATGGTGATGTTAAAAACACTTACACGAATCGCTACTGACATCACATTGTCACGTTACTCAGGTGTTTTAATATTATATCAATTACATGACGTTTTGACAATGCCTGTCCAGCACATATGAAGGTCAAGTGACTTACAAAGGAAAGGCATTACTCCCAGATGGATATAACCAAGTAGTGTACCTGAATAAAAGCTCAGACATTTTGAATCACATTTTGATTGTGTTAAGTGGGTGTTCTTTGTCAAAACGTGAAGATAGAAATACTGGCCTGAGATATAGTTGGGCATCCAACAGAGGGAATTGTGTCGAGCGATGGCATTCAATAGTAGAATTTGGCATGCACTGGATATGTTATGTTTGATGTCTGAGTATTCAGAAACTGCCCCATGCCACCTGAAATTTTGCCCTCATTTCTCTAAATTAGGTCAAAGGTCAACTAAGTACACATTTTGTATATATCATTTGAAAAATCCTTATATCTTTATCAATTCTAGGTATAAAATAACAAACGTTGTACCAAAATGAAGGTTAAACATGTGCCTTTAATTTGTACTTACTTTGTGTAAAATACCTTATTTGCATATTCATGAATATTAATGAGAACGTCCGAAAAACAGTAAAATTTCGTTAAAAATCGACATGTAACTATGATAAATTATCTCATGTGTTCGTCATTGTTGCGTTTAACAAAATCCAATAACATCGAAATAATGGTTAGGCAGTATGGGTTTGGGAAATAATTCTGTATGCAGTTAAATCAGCTGAGTATTATGCACACGTACTTCTTAAAGTGGGTGGGGTAAATGGACCCCTAAACACAAAAATATCAATTGTGTTTAAAGTAACACATAAGAAGTGTATATCTTATTCTTTACCCTAGACATGTTTTTGGCTAAAGATATGCACCAATTAAGTAGGTAAAGGGTTATATAATTGCATAGTATATACTTTCACATTATACATTAAAAATTATACATCGAAAATTACCATTCTTTTTTCCCGTTTTTTTTTTTATTATTATAAATGTATATTTAGAATTGACAATATCTGACATATATAAAACGATACATTATAGATATAAACATTCAAATATATACTCTCAAGCAATTACACAGTGTAGCTATACAGTGTATACATACATACTTATTCTTATTACGTGTAGTTCCACCCTTTAAGTTTACGTATTTTGTCCAATTGCAGTCAGGAATAAAATATCTTACAATTGGCCAAAATTTGATGGTTTATATATTTCCAAATAGCTGTCATAATTAATTTTAATTAGAAGGTTTAACCGGTTTTATTTTGCATAGGAATATAGACATTTTCACTTTCAGTTTAAACACATAGTTTAAGATTGCTTGATATGATCCCATCATTATCACATGCTATTAAGTTTTGGATAAATTAATGTACGACTCATGCAAGAAACACCACATACAAAACACACAGTCGCTCGAACAGTACCATGACAAAATAATAGAATGATAATACCAACAATTTGTTTGAATGAAATATAACAATGGTTTGACTTAACATCGAAAGTTATCATTCGTTTTGTATTATTCATCAAACAAGGTTTCGGCAGACCTGGTTTGAATCTAATGATACACATGTACATTGATACGCCTTCTTTTAAATTCACTGAGGAAATTTATTTTTTCCTCTAAAACTGTTCTCTGAAAACAATTTCTGCAGATGCATGCACATGCTTCAGTATATTTGTTAGACATTTGCTGGGTTGGCACAATCAACACCATCACAGGCACACGCTGGTGTGCATTTCAAAGCCGCTTTGAAGCATTTACAACGGATCGATTTGCACTTTGTTTTGCACCCACAACTTGTAAGTTCAATGCAAGCATCAGGAACAGTTGGTAACCGTTTCCAAACAACTTCTAAGCCATCAGTACCATCTTGCCATGCATTAGTATCAGAAGGATTGATTTCTGTATCCATAATTGACACATCAGCTCGAATCCATATACTTGCTTGAAAGTTCGCTCTAGCAATGTGCAGTTGTACAGCATCCTTTGTTGGTGGGAGCATTTCAAGCGTTTTCTTAGCCTTAACAAACAATGATAATCTTGCGCCATCAACAAATTCTTCACCGACTCCATACAACAAACATACAAACTTTTCTGCCTTACCTGACCACACATCTCTTCCAATATCCAAAAGCAAATCGGGGCATGCTACATACTTTTTCCAACAGGTCTTTTTACCAATTCCAATAAAAGCAGAGGTTGTGTCGCAGCCAGTTAATGCATGAAAACCCAAAATGTTCTGACGGACATCTTGAGGTAATTTGGAGGTAATAGTATGTGCAGGATACAATTTTGTTTTCTTGGAGGTCCCAGCCATCATCCAGATCTCAATGCCTAAATGTCCAAGATGATATATTAATAAAAGCAGCACATCGGTATCTTGGCATTTGACAACTATCCTACCATGACCTTGCCTGGCAGCATCCAATGCATGCAATATAATCCGGATATCTGCGTATTCATGATTGATGATAGCTGGGGTGCTTCGCGTCTGTTCGAAGTTGTTCTCAGTACATCCTGAAAAGCACCTCCGGTAACAAGTTCTTGTTCTCTGGGCAATTCTTTTGCCCTTTCTTGCAATATCCCAGACAGATATCTAGCAAGGTCAGCTTTATTCTCACCCATGGTTAAAAAATTATCCCATGCTTGTGGAAGGGGAACATCTGGACCTGTTATCATTCTACGAATGGGACGTCGTTTTACAGCGCGTTGTCTTCTTGCGCTTGTCTTGATTGACGATGTTCCAATATACCTGTCGAAGACTACATCAACTCTGTATGTATTAGTATCAAAATATTTCAGTACATTATGTACAAAAACATCGCCATAATCGCCAAATGTAACGCAACCATCTGCTTTACCCAACGCTTGAATCATAGCATGACCGTCAATCACTACAGCCGTTGGCAAAGAAACCATTGGTAATTTTTCCTGGACAGGAACTGAAGTTTCTGTTGTAAATACTTCAAGTAAATCAGATTTGGCCGTTCACTTCATTATTCCTCCAACTTTTGCAAGTGACAGTGGAACTGGAGACAACTCATGCTTTAATACAGATGCTATTTCGACACATCTGCCAGCATTAGCAGCGTTAATAGCCTTTATTACCTGTGTTGTTTGTTTTGTTTTAACTGGAACTTGGTACATCGTTGCGCATGTTTTTAATTTCAGCTTTTTCATTGAGTCAAAGAAATCGATTTTCTTGGAAGTAAGTCTCTCTTCAACAGTTTTCACAACACAGGTTTTGCCTCGAATTATTGCATCAACAAGGTCTTGACTTACTGCAGATGTTGCTACATCTTTTGTAGCAATAGAGACTACCTTCGAACACTCTGTTACTGGTAGCTGAAAACTATTTTCTGAAGTACCATTATTATTATCTTCTTCTGTGATTGTGTCGAGGCCTTTACAACAGAAAACGTCTAGTACATCAACTTGTTTCAGTAGTGCTTGGACATGGCTTTCGTCAAGTTCTACACGTGAATGTTGGAAGTCAATCCTTGTAAATGTGAAATCATCATCATCATCTCCAATGTCTGCATAGAGAGCTCTCATCTTCTGTGATATATTTGAGCGAAAGGCCCATGTTATACAAAATTTGTCTCTAGCTTGGTCGTTTCTTGTAATTCCTATGATTCCGTTGTTCATTTTGCAGATTTTATTCATCCATTCTGTGGCTTGATCTGTGGGAATTTGACTGATGTGATTATTGCTTCTCTTTACAACGAAATTTCCATCCATGAACTCCTTGTAAACGTCTGGGGCTCTGTTCTCAAGATCTTTCATTTCGGCAATGTACACTGGTCCCCAGCGTGCATAGTTCAAGTGATCATATGCTGTCATCCAGGGCAACATGGCAGCAAATTCTTGAAGATGAAGCTTCCAGTTCCCTTCCCTTTCGGCACGGATAAACCGAAGCAGTATCTCTACTATATCCATATATGTCTTCCAAAACACATAGTGTTTATTTTCATCAAACTGCTTGTCAAACTCGCCCATCTGGCCGATCAAATCAACATTCTGAATATCCTTAGAAAGCTTATTAGCTTTGTCTAGTACGCCCTGGTCATATCCAGTAATCTTAGAAGTGATGTAGACACTGGCCAGCTGACTAGATGAATCTTCTATCTGTCCAAGGTCTCTATTATTACCATCAGTATTTTGGATTCAACCAGGATCTGAACATCCTCCACCTTAGTCGCCATAGAGCCTCATAAGTCAAAGTATGTGCCCTTACTGCTCTATAGTATGCCTTACCTTCCAGCATGTTTGCAGTAACGTTGGGAGAATAAACACCAGCATCAACCCACAGATCATCAAGAGCAGCTGATTCCATGTGTTGACCTATGACTTTCAAGAAATTGAAACAAACATGAAGGCCCCCAAGTCGGAATATTACGTTTTTGTACATTTCTTGATTGGCCCATGTTAGCTCTTTCCCTTTTGCATATAGCGGTTGATCACCAGTGATCACAGTATAGGTTTGGCCTAGATGGTTTGAAATGGCTACAAATCTATCAATTACTGTGGTTATTGTATCATAGTCATCTGCAGGTGCTTGTAGGATTGGGAGCATTCCAATCGTTGTCATAGGTGGACTGATATGACCCATTGACTCAATAAATGCTCTCCATGCTGGAACCTTCTGTTCTTCCGAGTATGTTTGTCTCGTTAACAGCCACCCAATGTCCTTTACACTGGCATCTACACATTCCGCATTTATGTCTGAGAACCACTGCTCAGTATCAATGGTATCAGCAGCTTGCACTGGCTGAGAGCTTTTGCCATGTGGCAGATGCGCTCTGTGCAACTCGTGGAGATTCTTCATTGCTTCATTGTTACAACTCTTTTGTAAGCTTAGTTTACTATCATCATCTTGCAGTTGCAAACTATCCGAATTTTCTGTTAATTGTCGCTGCCACACAACCATTTGTGTACTATGGAATGTATTTCGACCATCCAGTGTAGACTCTAGGACGTCTATATTGTCACAAAGAGCAGTGGACGAAATTCCCCTGCTCAATATTACTTGGGATATATACACCTCCGTTTTGCACATACTTTTCCACTATGTTATTGGCTATTGCGTTATCAATCCTTCTGATTGTGTTAATTCCTATAGTGTGGTTAGCAGCATTAAACAGTTTAACTAACGCCGTTGAACGAGTTGCCTGGTGCAATGCTAGACCTAAACCTAATTGTTTGGGCGTTAGCTTGGTACCATTGGAAACACCAAAATTGATGTCCTGAGCAATACTGCACACTCTACGATTCGCAGTTGCATTAATTACATCGTCGTCGCCATCTAACAAAGCCATTCCACCAAAGAGAAGGCGTAGAAATATGTACAGACTTTCAGGAATTATCTTTTCGATGTGATCATCATCAAAACCTGAACTAATTGAGTCATGTCCTGGCATATCATTTAAGTCATTTCTTATCTTCAGGGCAACATGTACTATTTCTTGTATAATACTATTTCCACATGGT
Organism: Azorinus chamasolen; assembly: GCA_963576725.1. Classification (NCBI taxonomy): domain Eukaryota; kingdom Metazoa; phylum Mollusca; class Bivalvia; order Cardiida; family Solecurtidae; genus Azorinus; species Azorinus chamasolen. Next base: position 4,656,676 of record OY755236.1, read on the forward strand.
TCTAACAGAACTGAATCGTCGTCACTTGATGTATCTGTCTCAAAACCAGATTCAATTAAAAACGTTTCAAAGTTTTGCTTTCTAGATTCTTTAGTAAGTGACCTAGATATGACATTCTGCGTTTCACTTGCAGAGTACAATAACAAAGAAGATTGTTTATCTAAAGGTGTCACAAATTCCCCTTATCACCAATACTTCGTTTCACGTCCGTATGGAATGATTGTTTCTGCGTCTGATATTTACTTGGCATGCATTTATCTAAGTCTTGGTTTCTTCGACAGTAACTCTTCCACACAGAACCCATGTCATAAACATGACCACGAGATAAACCTTCTTCCAGAACATGTTTGAGCTCTTGCATAGCTTTATCTTCAGTTGCATCTAATGTGCCTAATAGTTTTACAGACTTTCTTCTGAAATGTGATAAACACTTTAAGTGCTATTTCCCCTCGGCTGCTATCAAATCATGTACACCTGCTAGGCGAACTCTTATAACACTGTCATTTTTCGAAAGTTTTAGGACATCACCAGATAACTTGAGTGTACTAACATTAGTCAACTTCTTTTTTACATCTTCGGACTGACAAAATATACAGTGATTAAAATCAACAGTTTGTACTTTGGCTCTGGTTGTAGAAGTTGAGGGAATACATGTTTCAGTAGTGGTTTTATCCGTTGGCTGACTTTCAGGATGTGCCAGCCTCTTTCTCAACAGACCTAGTCGTTGTTTTAAGGTAAATGTACTGTAGCAGTTACTATGCCATTTGATTTCTGTTTTGTTCTGTCCATGTTTCCGAGTCAATACTTGTGATTCTGTCAATTATTTCTATGCTCTCGGTGTCATGCAAGTTTTTTCTAATTTCAGACACTTCCCTTATGCGCTTTCTCCCATCTTCTGATCCTATACGCAATCCATCACTCTCTCTTGGCAAAGTATGCAAAGGTCAAATATGACTCCTGATACAGGGCGCTTGATGGACACAACAGGCCTGACATTCATTCTATTGTATTTTATAAAATAAAACAGTACAAATGATTTCTAATATCAAATAAAATATTATGACAGGCTGACAGAGACTGACAGACCCATGACTGACCTGTTAATATCAGAATAAACAGTAGCTTTAATTACTGTATGACAATAACATGCAAGTGTGATAAAAAATTACAACATTTATACAATCATTTTGTAGTTAGATTAACTGATATTATATTGTTTTAACAATGCCAACGCAATTCATTCAAGTCTCCATATATTGCTAACAATATCAAAAATACAACAGAAGTTATGCAGAAGATGCCTATCGAAAGTTCACATCAACCTCAGATCCAGAGAACTGTGTATACTCAACAACGACATTATATAAATGTGACCTGAATGTATTGACAGAATGTCACATAACGCCTATCTGAAAGGTAGTGCAATGGTTGTGTTTGATCTATGGCACTGCAACACTGAATTGGGTTGTTTGTAGTTTAAGGCACAGCGACAATGAATGGGTCACGTAGCGAAATTGAATATACGGGAAAGGGACACTTATTATTTCTTATAATAGTAGTGTAATTATGTTGTCATAGATCTAAACATTTCTAAACAACACATCAATGTGAAGAAACTATAAGTTGCACAGATTTACATCAAAGTTCTAGTTATACTGTATGATAACATACAATAAACATACTTAATAAACATACTTAAAACGCCATTTTCCGAACTTGTAATCATCACAGGTCACTTGAATCTTCCTAAAATATGCTAGAAATAGTTCTACACTTCGTGTGGGGACATATCTAAGGAATTAAATACACAAAATGATTTGAAATTGTCAAAATAACAGTAATTTCGCACTACATAGAGATTCCCTTACATTTTTGCACTGACATGACCTTTGACCTAGTTTCTGACCTTCAAAGAGTGTTTTGCCGGTGGCATGGACCAGATCCATTAACAATAAGTATATGCCAACACAATTATGGTATTTAAACACTTCTACTAAAAAATGCCATGGACCTCGAAAAATAAGTGACTTTTGTACTCTTGGATGCCCAACTAATATAGGTAATGCAATATTTGTAATAAGCGCAATACCTTATTTTACTGTATGTTGTTTAGACGGTAGTGCTGGATATTGATTAAGTTATTTGAGAGACATTGGGCAATTACTATGTCTTATATAAATGCTGTAGTAGATATACTCTCTTTTAAAAATGTTTAATACAGATATAATATTCTCCATTCCTTTGCTGTATTTTGAAAACACATCAATTACACGATTACAACATAAATCTGACAGTTATTCCCATTTATTCATAATTTACTAATTTACTTACAAAGTGCAGTATATGATTGATAGTTAGCAATATCAGTGATGTTGCCCTCTATGGATATATACAATGAAGATAATATTCCAAAAAGGGAACAGGAATACATAAATAGCTCTTATCTAATATTATCTAATATTAAGGTTATCATGTCAAAATACACATCACATTTTCGGTACATGCATTTAGCCATAAAATCAAAACGAATAAGAGAATCTTGTAAACACAGACGTCACATTTTAGCTCATCTGTCTCGAAGAAATCAGGAGCTATTGTAGTCACTCCGTCATCCGCGTCGTCGTTGTTGTCGTCGTTGTCGTCCGAAATCTTAACATTGACCATAACAATTTTTCATTTACAAGTACAAAAATGAGTCATGCAGGAAATACCACATACAGAACAAACACTCGCCCGAACAGCAACACAAGGAAACAGCAAATGTACATGGGTAGAAAAAACAACAAGAGACGCACAAAGACAAAACAAACATTCAATAGGAGGAAGATGGAAGTACCGCCTTGGAACGGTCAGTGACAAAAGTCACCGGGGGTTTAAACCGGTTTATGGGCGCCCTTCATTTTTGGTATGCATGTTCATCTTGACAATGGCGACATACGAGCGTTGGCACCCGCTTGCGGTGCTATTGTTTGTACATGCATTCAGCCATAAAATTTAAGGGAATAATCTCTCAATATTAGTTAAGAGCTATTTAAGTATCCATGCATATATAGTTTATATTTAGGCCATAGTCTTTTAACCCTTTCACCGCCACAGTCGTGTAAATCCACCACGACAAATAGTGCAGTCCCAGACCTTTTCAAGGCGGCGTCTGATCAGGGACTTCACTATTTGTCTCAATCTCTAGTTCTATATATGTGCTTTATTCCTTTGAAATTTGCATTTATTTATCTCATTTCCTTATTTTACTGTATGATTTAACAAACTTGGATTGCAGACGACAATTAGAAATTTGGCGCCGAAAGGGTTAAAGAAAACAATATAGTGCCGATGTAATGGCTAACAGGGATACCCGTTAGAACGTGACTACCCGGGTCAATATGCTGCATGGACATGTGCCACGGGGTAAATGTTCTATGTAGAAAGACCACCCGATTTCCGGGCTGGGGTTCATCATTCTACGCATAACTGATACCCCGCATCAGGCTTTCATGTAGTATATTGACGCAGAAGGTCATTCCTTTTTATTACACCACAAGCTTGGAATGAACTAAAACTACACATAAAACACGTAACAAACTGTGTCTCTGGCTCAATGGAAATAGTGAAGATTTTCATACGTATATAGCGTAAATATTGTGTAAATTATTACAACTGCAGTTAAAATCTAAACTGGGCGTCCACTGTGCACACGAACTCGTATGTGATGCCCTGACAACAGTAACAAACTATCGAAACATATTCAATAGTAATCAGTTTGGGAAATTGCATGATCTATAAATCAACATTCAGGTATATAAAACCTAAGGGCATTACGTTTTCTCCATGAAAAAGTAGTACAGTCAAGCAGGCAAAGCCACATATAAGACGCAACCACCATCGATGGATAGCATGTCACACACAACTACACACCCAAACACACACACACATACACGGGGTGAACACAGAAAACATTAACAAACACACACATACTAGAGATAAACATTCCAAAGATGAACAAAAGCACAAGTAAAAAGACACAAGACAAAAAAAAAAGGGTGACAAAGAGAGTACTGCCTTGGAATGGTCAATGGCAAAATCACCACTGGGGGTTTAAACCGGTTTAGAGACGTCCATTGTGATTGATAAAGTCATCCCTTTAGCGATTAATTCGAATCAGTTGTCAAAATCGCTATACGATGTGTGTTTAATGCTCGTAAATGTACCAACAATTGGCTCTTTATTATGTTATTGGACGCTTGTGCCAACCAAGGAGATTCGATAAAGAATAATACCACGGGAAATTATAACACGGTTGAATTGCGATTTCCTTGTTAAGCAAGGTGATTGCTTCTCCGATGGGTGAATGTCTGTAACAATAAAACATTGAACAAACAATAAAAAGCAACACCAATCAATAATCTAAACCAACCTCGACACGGTATGTCGTATTTGTAAATGCCAGTGTAAATACTGCAAATGATTTCAATTATAATTGCCAATTCTGTCATTGTTTCTGTTTTATGCAATTTAGCATATTACTATATTCTGTATAATGCCTACTCTCTTAATGAAAATAATTCCCTTGAAACAGATGGCTATGTTAAAAAAACGTAGTACAAGAACTCCCCACTGACGTTTTCTGCCTATATTTCATCCTGCATTCGAACAAGTGTTTTCATTTGTGTAGTCGATGTAGTTTACCTTCATAAAATAAAGTATCAAAACATACCGCTTACGCGAGCAATGTCCTTATGAGACTTCTCATTAGAAAATGCTTCTATTATAATTATACTATAATTTGTTCCAAAATCCAATGTCTTATGTTACTTATCTACGTAACGAAAATGGCTAAATATAGCTTTCGGTATCAACAATTTATTACGTATTACTTATCAATCATTTATTGATTTAGACAATAAATGTTAGATTTCAGGGTGTATATTTATACAGAACAATGCTCAAGTTAACTAAGATAATAACCAGAATTGTCGTTGAATATCGTTTATAAATGCAAACCGTAAAGGGCAATCTTTTTAACATCAAAGTGTATAAAAATCGCCCATCTATCAATAATCTATTAATACCAAATCTTTTGCGGGGATGTAAACATTTACTTGTCACAAAATAAGAGTGTAAGTATAATCTCATATACACTGTCTAACTTGAAGCAGTTTGTTCTCGGACTGACAACAAAATGATTAATGTCTTACTATGTAACCATGCACGTGATTTTATCTTAAAGGCAAGAAACTGAGGTTTGGCGAGGGAAACACGTATATGCCAGACAACAACAAACCAGCCATGCACAGTGAGTTGGCAAAAGTAAACGCAGTTGATTTTCATCGAAAGAGGCAACGTATTAACAAATAACACAAATGAATAATAAAGTGCTAGTACTTAAAATCTAGGAACATGATTTGGGATTGCTTCGCGCCGTGTGAGTTGCTTCTAATATAATAATGTCTACAGGAGCTAAACAATTACATTTACCCCTATCTTGCTACATAGTGTTACATCAATGTGATCGCACGGCTATAAACATTTACGATAGTAGAATTGGTTTACGCTATAAAACTTAAAAATTAAACCAGACTTACCTGTTAAGTCGCAGTTTGATTGTAATTCTATGAGTCATAGAATTACGGAGGGAATAAATGCGCCGGGCTCTTTCCCATTTAATCACGGAGTAATTATGACGTAATAGAATGAGTGTATTTCGAATACATTCGGAGAGTTCATGCGTTTAGTGTACAGTACGGAACCAACAACACAAAATGGAAGTCTGGCAGCAGATGTCACACTAAAGTCACACAGCTCAGGTCTGTCATTTGCTATGTACGATGTGTTTCGGGTCGAATCATCGGGTCGAATACAAACATGCATGTGAACTAAAGATAACGCAATATAAATGTATGTGCCACCTGCTGTAAGCAGATTGATACATATTTATCATTTCTTAATCTTCTGTCCGTCCGGCTATCTGTTTTTCACGTAAAATCAGTCAGTTCATATGCTTATCCTATTAATGGATCATCCTATAAATGGGTGATCCTTCGAAAGCAAAAGTAGAAATTCCAAAAGAGAAAATTGCAGACTCGATTTTATTGAGTCTGTTAATGAGTAGTAATTAAAAGTACAACACTACTCACTCCCCCTAGCACTGGCTTAAGCAGTATTCAGTTTTCAAAACTAATAACATGAAAACTAATGACCCCGAAGGACAAGAAACTATACCAACACTGAGAATGAGTAAGGCATGTGCTATATTGCATACAAATATGCAGTCCGAACTTATCACAATCAAGCTGGACTGAAGTCATTATTCGTCTATCGGTCATTATTTTAAACTCATTAATTCTCTGTCAAAGAGTGACAGGAATGGGGCATTTTATGCGCAAATAGTACAGTTGATCTGTAACATGCATTAGTGGTTGAAGTGTTGATAATGCATACACATGGATGCTTGAATAGGCACATGATTAGTCTGCTAAAGTAAAAGATTGACGAAAAAGATTGACAAAACTAAAATATGTGCTAAAGTATATTAAAATGTGCTGTCCGAGCAGATTGAAATTCAGCTTGGCTAAATACATTCTGAACGTGGGTGATCCTTCGAAAGCAAGAGTAGAAATGTCCAAAAGAGAAAATTGCATACACGTTTTTATTGAGTCTGTTCATGAGTAATAATTAAAGTGCAACACTACACATGCCCCTAGCACCGGCTTAAGCCATTAACAATAATGATTTGGAAGGAACAGAAAATATTACAAAACTGAGAATGAAGTACGGGGCGACTTTTTACGGCCGTCACACAAGCACTTAACACCTGCTGTTGTGACGTACATATATTCTAAAAGTGGATGATCCTTCGAAAGCAAAAGTAGCAATGCCAAAAAGAGAACATTGAAGACTCTGTTTTATTGAGTCTGTTCATGAGTAGTAATTAAAAGTGCAAAGTCATAATAATTCGAAGAAATGTGTCTTCTTATGCACTGGTTTATTTCATTCATTTTGGTAAACGCTTGAATCACATTTCAATTCCATGAACCACATACCTTAAATCAGTTATATCTGATTTCTTTTCCGTCGTGGAAGTTGTCTGTACTTGGACTCTGCACACTAACAACGGGATAAATAATATGAGGACGGTTCCTTGTAGAGGTATTGTCTTACCTTAGCGATTTCATTGTTTGGTTGAACAGAGAACTTCATTATCAGTGTTGTTATATTTTCTGGTCATTTTGGGATCATCAGTTTTGATGTTATTAGTTTTGAAAATTGAATACTGCTTAAACCGGTGGTAGGGGGCTTGAGTAGTGTTGCAATTTTAATTACTTCACATGAACAGACTCAATAAAACCGAGTCTGCAATTTTCTCTTCTTGCATTTCTACTTTTGCTTTCGAAGGATCACCCATTTTCAGAATATTTGAGATAAATTTGAGGTTAGGACGTCCGTAAACCGGTTTAAAACCCCAGTGGTAGTTTTGCCACTGAACATTCCAAGGCGGTTCTCTCTTTGTCACCCTTACTTTTATGTTTGTTTTATGTTTTGTACTTGTGTGCGTTTGTTGATGATTGAAATGTTTATGTCTTGTATTTGTGCGTCTATTGATAAAATAGGAGTAAAGTCAAGCAGAACAAGAGATGTCACAGTCACGTGACAAATGCCCCCAAAAATTGTACCCTGTGACCTTGACCTTTGACCCATGGACCAGGGAGTTGACACATCGTCTTTGTGTGGTGAACATTTGTGCCAGGTTCTTTTGAAATCCATTCACAGATAAACAAGTAATTGTACCCTGAGACCTTGACCTTTGACATATGGACCAGGGAGCTGAACGTGACACATCGTCTTTGTCTGGTGAACATCTGTGCCAAGTTATTTTGAAATCCATTGATAGATAAAGATGTCACAGACCGGACACGAAATTTGTGACAAAGTAATTGTACCCTGTGACCTTGACCTTTGACCCATGGACCTGGGAGTTGAACGCGACACATCGACTCTGTGTGTTGAACATTTGTGGCAAGTTATATTGAAATCCATCGATAGATGAAGAAGTTACAGACCGGACACAAAATTTGTAACAAAGTAATTGTACCCTGTGACCTTGACCTTTGACCCATGGACCTGGGAGTTGAACGCGACACATCGTCTCTATCTGGTGAACATTTGTGTCAAGTAATATTGAAATCCATCGATAGATGAAGAAGTTACAGACCGGACACGAAATTTGTGACAAAGTAATTGAACCCTGTGACCTTGACCTTTGACCCATGGACCAGGGAGTTGAACGCGACACATTGTCTCTGTCTGGTGAACATTTGTGGCAAGTTATATTGAAATTGATTGATTGATGAAGAAGTTACAGACCGGACACGAATTTGGGACGGACGGAAGGACAGACGGACGGACAGACGGACGGACGGACAGATGGAAGGACGGACAGACGGTAGGACGGACAATGCGACTACTATATGCCCACCGTTGGGGGGCATAAAAAGTCACACACAAGACACAACCACCACCAAAACATCGATAGAAAGCATGTCACACGCACACACATACACACCCAAACACACGCACACACACAAATACACGCACACACACAGGGTGAATACCTAATACAGCAACAAACGCACATACAGACAGACTGACAAACGGACTGGCGGAGTGCAAACCTATAGTCTCCTTTGGCGTTGACGGTAGGGGACTACTAAACAATGTTCTTCGCACAAACTAGTATCTACATCATTGGGAATGATAAAGCCAATACGTTCTATAATTAACATTGGGTTATTAAACTTATATTTTCATTTGCTTTTGAAGCAAAACGATTACGTTTGTATTCCCTCAGCACTTAACACGTCTGTAGACTGTTTTCAATATATCTTAATGGAAAAGAAAATTGTTTATAGATCGCTTACATTGTTCTCTTAGCTACAAATTAGCTAAATACATAAAATAACATATTGACGTAAATCCATCTTAGCTATGAGCTCAAATGATAACAAGTGTATGTGTAAATGGCGTCTTTTGGCCAACGAACTACCAGATTTATGAATATGATCAATTTAACGTTTTCTTTAATGGCCATTAAAAACAACAGATAAATTCCTTTTCAACAAAACGGTTGTAAATATCCACCCTTATACCAGGAGTAGTATTTGGTCTTAAGAAATGGTGCAAAATTAATGATAAGCAAAATCGCATATAATCCATCTCTCTGTACACCCTTGTTCTGCCAAACATGTTCCATCTAACTGTTCTTTAACCCTTTACTCCAATGCGAACGCGATGCCCTACTCTTATTTTAGGTAGCGTTTCATTGGTATTTTAGATGCTCAGTGTAAAGCCTTGTTACACCGAACCTTGGTTTATAAAGTCTCATCTGAAGGATACAGTGTTCCCTCTCTACAACGACACCCTTTTTGATACGAAGATTGTATGTGTTATTCAGAGGGAGTTGTTATAGGGAGGGAAAATCAAACATAATTAGCTTGTATGCAGATCCCCAAGATAATGTGCATTTCGAGAACTAAAACCGTTATGCCTCAATCAAACCCTATGTTGTGGCCACTCTTTAGAATTGTCACTTTGTGACGATTCTAAAGAGTGGTCACAACATAGGGTTTGATGGAGGCATAAGGAAGATACGATGAAAAACAGTTGTGTCTGGAGCCTTGTTGTTTCGGAAACAGTGATATGCGTTGTTTAAAGGAGGGAATCGTTATTGAGAGGGCCGTTGTAGGGAGGGAGCACTGTAATGACATCATGAATAGATTGTTATAACAGTACACGGACACCTGGATGTTGTGCTATAGAATAATTGATAGTTTAGCTAGTTGCTTGAGCGTTACGTAACACCGTTACGTATAGGTTTTGATATTCACAAGCATATATTAACTAGTGAATAACATTCGAACGACATAACTATATTCATATGCGCTATCAAAACGAACAAAATGGCGGACGGTGACCTCCACGATCGAGTCACAGTAGACGGCAAAGGACTTTGCGCCCAATATAGATTCAGATGATTGTATTTGTTGATTGACGCGATGTTTTTGGCGCTTACGAATTCTGAATCCCATTGACAGTGACAGTGCCGATTAGGAGAACTATATGTTGATCTTCGTTTAAACTTTGAGCAAAAGACGCACTTTACACAAACAAATTTATTACAGTGAAACCATAACGTGGCATGGTTGTATGGTGTAACTGTAACTCAAAATGTATTTTGACGTGTTTCTATAGGGGTTTTATCATACATTATCACAATTAAACTAAATAGCAGAAAGATATAAATTAAATCCTGGTTTATACGAGAGTAAGTTAATTAAGTGTGGAGATGTTCCCCAGTCACTTTGCAAACCTTATAACACCTTTTTAAGATCATTTCTATATATCAAGAATGTTTACTACAATCTACGTTACAAAAATATGTGTTGGTTAAAATAGAATATTGCAATCGTGTTCATATGCATTACTATTTTTTTTTTAATCGAATAAATCTCGTTTTATCGGTTATATAGACTCATTTAATAAATTCAATAATCATGAACACTCATGTAAGATCCTCTATATATGTATATTACAAACAAACAGGGCATACCCTGATTAGAACGCTCCTACTGGAGCCGTCTAATATGGTACTGCTCTAGTTACAAACGCAAAGACATGCGTATTTATTGAGCAAAGGACAATACAGTAAATAAGGGCAATGGAAATTTCCGTAATCTAAGTGTTACATACTTTATTTTCTTGTATACATGCACAGTTGAGTTTATTAACATTTTGTTATGTAGTGTTTAATATCACATTAATGGAAAGTGAATATAAGGGAATATAAGTAAGCTGCACAAGTATTTTATTTAGCAACCGTTTCATACTATTTACGGCCTTATGGCGATGCATGTCTCCATATTATTGTTTGAGTATTTATTGTTTTAATTTATTACTGGAACAATGTAATCTGTTCCTATTATGAACATTCATTCAAAATACGAATTTACTGCGGTATAACTTATATAGATTGGTTGTAGGTACAACAATATGTTTTCAAATAGAAGCATGTCTGGCAGATTGGTTCAAGTAGTCTATTCCGCCCATAATCTGTAAACAATTTGCTCTTTTCGGCTAATCCGCCGTGGAAATTGTGCAGACATGAATTTACTTTTTAACTTAATGATATCCCGATATTGCTGACATACCGTTACACGCAGAAATAATGATACAGTTGAATTTCAATAACTCGAACTTCTAGGGACCATACAAATTAGTTCGAGATAACAAAACTTCGTGTTATCCGATATCTAACCTGAACAATTTATCAGGGCCACAACTTAATACAGTCTAAAATAATGCTTAAAGCTCCTGTAGGAGCTTTCAGCCTTACTTTAGACCTGTATTAAGATGCTACATGTGTTCCTAGCTATCTGTAGCGATACATTTTAGAGCAATTCTGTATTGTTAGTTTTGGAAGGTCTGAACTTTTTGTTCGAGTTATCCCGAAGTTTGAGTTATCTGAGTTCGAGATATCGAAGTTCAACTGTATATTCTGGATCCCACGACCATCCTAAAACCAGTAGTGCTTATACATCTTGAGGGTGCACAATGTTAATTTTGTAAAGCATACGTAAATTTATATTGAAGTCGATCTAATTGTTACTTTTATACGCTTTGATGTTATGTTTTACAATCACAGCCAGTTTGTTCTGGTTTGATGTATTGATGCATGCACTAAGCGCGGCCTGAATGATACTGGTAACCCATTTTGGTTCAGACCAGACGTAGGGTAACACAATTGTAACATACTAGGGTTTAGGTAAACATCATGTTCTCAGTATGATGAGTGTTAATTTAGGTACATACTCGTATACGCATATGAAACGTTACGTGTGTAATGTCAATAACTAACCTGCATAGCGGCGCCAGAAATAAAACGTTCCTACACACCTTAGTGTGTTTTAAGTTGAAGCAGTCAATGCGTTTCTTCAACGAAAATATATTGGAGTCTAGACATTACATTAAAGTTTATTGTTTAACCATTTCACTGTTTTATATTCATGTAAGAAATAATGGCAACATGAATAGGTCTTAGCTCATGTTTTTAATATACACTTGTCAAGGGAATTGTTTGCTTTGACAAAAACTGTATAATCACATCAATATCATGTCAAAAGCAAACAGAGTCGTCTAATCTAGGTCTACTCTGATTGCGAATGCGTGAAAAAGGCGTTTATATGAGAAAAATGGTTAATTCCCAGTATTTTACATACAAACATATGTAAGATAATATTTAATATCATGTCCTTTGGAGTTTTGCTATTTTGCTGTTACTGAATACAATTGTAAAAGCGGCCTACAAGAATATCTATTACACAATCAGCTCATGTCTACATGTGTCTCATGGGGTCATTGAAATGACCGAGGAGTGAAATCATTAAGAAAATGGATTATATGAAAGGTCGTATTCAAAGGAACTACAAAAAGAAACCAAAACTTTTATTCCTAGCGAGGAACTTGCGAAATTTGTCAGTTGATAAAACATTTACATTGATTTACAAATAGACGACGGATCACAAAACTATTTACGCTTGTTTCCAATTATAGGACATGGACTGTGAACACACTGATCTAATGAATATTTAGTATGTTGTAAAATTGGAGTCAATTTCGTAATGAACGCTTGCAATTATATACGTCTAATTACATATCATTTGTTCAAGCGTTTGAGGAACGTCAAACAGCTTGGGTCGTGACGAGACCGTGTTCCATTTAGATTCGGTGTGTTTACAAATGCAGATCATGTCCCGCTTCACATGATGATGGCTAAATACCATGCTAGATCCATCAGCTATGTATACATATATTATGTTAAGGTGCTCTCGTCGACTGTTTTACATTCACTCTAATTCAACATTCAATACTTCATGTATACGTTGAATGAATCAGATTGACTGAGACAATGGCGAATAATAATTGAACTACTTAAAAATGATTTATCAATAGAAGTAATAGTAATCATCACGGGCATCACTATTATAAAAGCAATACGGATTTTAAGAAACGTAGAATGCACAGGCTAGTAATAATCCGATGATAATATCTGGCATTGTTACATTAACCATGCTCATGCTTGGAAAGAAATGTCTACTCAATCTTTGATTTGCTGAAATTTACATTGAATTATGATTCGATCAAGCATTTGAACATATATTGTTACTTGGCGTCTCATCTGGATCCAGGCTGTTTGTTTGAAAATACCAGTCAAGACGCACTTAGTATGACAAACATGTTGATTATATATAGATTGGGTTACGTGTATACTACTACATACAACGCACGCACAGAATATATGTAAATACCAATATGCCATGATGTTTGATATAATGCGTTTATGACTTCCATTTTACCGGTCGTACCCGTAATGGTTTCGATGTAGTTGTTCTGACTTCAGTAAAGTCATTGAGTACACAATTGACGGACTTTTATAGTTGTTTTAATGCTATGGTTTACATATTGTCCTGTATTGACAGTTCTGTATATTGTTGGGAAATCTCACGGGATATTTTATCTTACACTGTTCGTTTAACTAGGGTGACTTGAATGTGGAGGCTAAGACGTCCTTAAACCGGTGTAAACCCCCAGTGGTAATTTTGTCACTGACCTTTCCAAGGCGGTACTCTCCGTGTCACCCTTACTTTTATGTTCATCTTGTGCCTTTGGTCTTGCACGATTGTTGGAATTCGAAATGTGTGTGCGTGTTTGTGCCTGTGCGTCTTTATTTGTGTGTGTGTGTGTGTGTGTGTGTGTGTGTGTGTGTGTGTGTGTGTGTGTGTGTGTGTGTGTGTGTGTGTGTGTGTGTGTATGTGTGTATGTATGTATGTATGTATGTATGTATGTATGTATGCATGTATGCATGCATGCATGCATGCATGTATGTATGTATGTATGTATGTATATATGTATGCATGCATGCATGCATGCATGCATGCATGTATGTATGTATGTGTGAGTGTGATGTGTGTATGTGTGTGGTGCGTGCGTGTACGCGGTTTTTTGTGTGTGTGTCACTTATTTTCTATTGGTATGTTAGTAATAGTTGAGTCTTGTGTGTGACATTTCCTGCGTGACTTTTCTGCTTTTTCATTGAGTTTAAAATTCTTTTCAGTCTAGTTTGATATCTAACATAGATTATTTGGTTTAATCGAAATATTTATAATAGGCGCTCCTACACAGAGAAAATATAATTCAACACTTTATTTACAATGAAGAAAATATTTCAAAACAGGGAGTTAATATATTACATAAATATTAATCTCTTTGAATTTATGGCTGAATGCCTGTAACAAAAATGTGACGTGTATTTTTACATGATAATCGTTGAAAAAGGCCCTTAGTGGTCGAAATATTAGATCAGAGCAATTCAAGTAATCACTTTCTTTATTCAATGATATTCTCAGAAAAAAACCACGATGTCAGTATTGTTTTCTCAGCTTCATACTGCATCTTAAATACACGTTAGGTCGTTCAAATCAGACACTACAAGTACAAATTGAACGATGGTATTTCGTGTATTTGAAGCATTTAGCTAAGGACAGGGATATATTTTGGAGACACATTTTACCCAGTACACTTAAAAAAGAAAATCTGGAACAGCGTTAAACGGTGAAGTAGAACATTGAAATTTTGCAAATGATCAACGGTTAAGTAAACAAGCGTAACACAATGTGACATGTTAATAGTGACCGTGTTAGTATCATATCTTTGTTTAAATGCGTGATTAAACGCCATAAAATTTACCCCAAACAAGATTATTACACTCATGTGGGAGGGTAAGTGCTAATGAGAAAGGGCCTTCCAAAACGTTCTATAAACTTCAAACATGGGCAATTATCATATAAATTACCTACTTAAACTCAGAAATTGTTTATCAACTGGGTCATAAGTTACTTCTCTACTTAGGAACAGCTTAAATATATATTAATTTAATATATGTACAACCTCTCATCCATCAGAAACAGAAATAACATGAACGAGACAATTTTGTGGCAGACCTATATGAGGGTTAAATAGATGGTTTGATAAGAACATTTCAAATCGCTCGCAGGAAACGGTCTAATGGCTCCGCTAAAACCGGCAATTTATAGAACAAATTACCTCTTTGTATCAATTTGAAAGTTTATTGCCATAGCCTGTTACATTAGCGATATCCAGTACTAGTGAAATGTCGGATCTAATAGTTTAAATAACAGACATATTGTTTAACCCGTTTCTTCATTTAAACGTTTTTTCACGCATTTGCAAACAGAGTAATCCCAGATCAGAAGGTTCCTATAGGAGCGGTCTGATCAGGGTCTGCTCTGTTTCCTAATGGAATTTGATTTTTTACTTTCTCAAATGGCTACAATGTTCCAACTTCAATATATCATTATCTACTATTATCAACTATTTGGTCCATGGATATTCAGTAGGTATTGGCAATTGGAATAAATATAGAACAGGGGAAGGGTTAATCAGTTTGCAATACTATGGGTATTTATATATTCAAAGTTTAACCCCATACCTTATAGAGCAACCTTTTGATGCATTCGCAAACAGAGTAGACCCGGATCAGACGATCGTCTGAGTATCAGGGTATGTTCTGTTTTCTGATAGATTTCTACAGTTTCTACAATTGCAAATATACCGTTGTTCTTTTCACAAATAGTCATAAGTCGTGACGAATCGTTGCATAATATTCGTGTATAATATTCATGTCACAAAACAGAAAACAGAATTCATAAACATGTATATGACATTATTGACCCAGAAACATAGTCAATAGCATGCCATTGTGTAGTATCTGCCATGCTTTATTATCATGCCACACATATCTTACGGACCTAAATAAGTATGTACTACATATTCGCGTGTTTGCTGATTGCAATCACCGTATTTATGCTCATATTTGTTTTCATATGATTTTCCGAATTAGAGGATATAAAGATGGTTTTTATTATGATTAATAGTGTTCACTATTAATCAGTATCAATATTATCGTTCTTTTAGTACTTATTAGAATTTATATTATGAGTATTATTATTATCATTACTATAACTTTTTTATATTATTATTATTACCATTTTTACAACCATCATCATTATTTGATAATATTCAGAACATCCCCATATTCCATTTCTGCCCTGCCAGAATCGGTGTCAGTACAAGAGTCGTCTGTAAAGAGGAACTGCTGCAATTTAGACGAATACATCATTTGAACATGTTTAACCCACTAGCACTTGATCGAAAACGACTATAGTTTATTTATAGCAACTAGTACATTAATACACAATGGTGTGGCAGTCGATTCTCCCCTGTTCCGTTCCTGCGGAAATTTCCGATATAAAACGCAGATCAACGCAAAATCTACTCAGCGGTCGGGAAGGAAATACATTCATCTCTGTAGAAACGGTGAGTTCTTGTCCATATACAAGCCTCTGTCAAAAATATTTGATAATATTTCGAGGAAGAAATCGTGTTTGATTTTGTTGCCGTTTGCATTCCTAGTGAACTTCCGGTTTGAGCGACCTTCAACTGTCTCGGTTGAAACGGACGTTTTCATTCATTGGGACAAATCAGAAATGTGTGTCAAGCGTTTGTTGTTCCCGCGATCTGTCAAACATTTGTTTTTAGAATGCAAATCTTGGCAATAAAAACCATCTTAGAAGGCCACAACCTTGTGGTTACCGGTCACTATGACGAGGCTAGTGAGGGAATATGATGCAGTTGGGCCATATCCGCCATAATGTTTTGGGAACGGATCTTTTGTTACTTTATGAAGTTTCAATGTTATCAAAGGTAGACGCGCTCTTGACGTAAGTTGATGACGTCATGACATTTTAAGTAACAACCAAATGTCACCATGACGCTGGATCAACATTGTTCTCCTTGATTTTATGGCTGAATGCATGTAACAAAACTGTGACGTGTATTTTGACATGACAATCTTTGAAAACGGTCCTTAGTGCTCGAAATATTAGATCAGAGCTATTCGAGTATTTATGTTTACATGTAGATGTAGATCGAGCAAACAGTCGAAATAACCGAGTCATTGTCAACCAATCAAATGGCTTGTAATATTTTCTCGGGGTCAGAGGAGGTCACCGGAAGTTAACACGGAGTGAAAGTCCTGGCAAATAAACTCCGTAATTTTCTCCCTGAAATATCATGAAATATTTTCGAAAGAGGTTTGTTAATTGACAAGAACTTACCGTTTCTACAGAGATAAATGTCTTTTATTCCCGGCTGCTGAGTAGATTTCGCGTTGTTCTGCGTTTTATATCGGAAATTTACGCCGGTACGAAACAATTGGCTATTGGGCTGCCGAACCATGTATATGATTTGACTATTATATTACACATCTATAGTATGTTTCTATCAGGTGTCAATGGTTAAATAGCAGAACCCGATAAGAATCTCAGGCTTTTTGAAAATTCTGGTATCTTTATCTGGTATATCTGAAAGTATTTACACCCGTTTAATGTATATTATTCACATTTATCAACATGGTTTCATTGAATATTACAATATCATCCTATCTATCATTACATACACTGTGGAACGTGGCGCTAATCAAACTAATCAAAGAATTAAAAACAGATTCAACATTAATGAAAAAGTAGTAAAGTCAAGCAGGAAAAGCAACACATAACGCCACCATCACCAAAACACCGACAGAAAGCGATATATATAGCAATTTATACACATACACACTTAGAGACATACAAGAGAAAGCCACACACAAGACGCAACCACCACCAACACATCGATAGACAGCATGTCACACATACACGCACACATACACATACAACCAAACACGAGAAGTATACAGACAACACCAACACATACACAAGCACCAGAGACAAACAAGAACAAAACACAAGCACACAGACAAACAAAGGTAAGGGTGACAAAGAAAGAACTGCCTTGGCACGGTCAGTAGCAAAATCACCACTGGGGGTTTAGACCGCTTTATGGACGTCCTAACCTCACACTTATCTCGAAGTCACCCTAGCTAAACAAACATTGTAAATAAAGGTATCCTCGCCGGATTTCCCCACAACATAGAAGACAGTATTCAAAGGACAAAATGTAAAACATAGCATAACAACTGTGAAAGTCCGTCAAATATGTACTCAATGCCTTTGCTGAAGACAGAGCAACTGCAGGGAAGCCGTTAAGGGCACGACAGAGAAAAGGTAATACATGAGTCTGGTAAGCTCATCCCATATCTGGGTTTAAGAGTATACCATCATAGAGTACTACTCTCGGCCTGTCTTCGTGCAAGCAAAGAGGAAAGCGTAGCGACCGACTGTAAAGGGGTCGATAACCAAACATGCAGTGTGTTGCAATATAATAGGGTCACAACCTTTCTTCCTAAATGTTTTAATGTGTTTAATAAACAAATCGTGAAAATGGATATGACCCCGAATTTTCCTAAGTTTGTAGATAACTTCACCATAGAAATATGGGTGAGAAATACCTTGTTCCAGTAACGTCCGTAAATTGCAGTTATATTTACTAATGAGGGGTACATTCGATAATAAAATTTTAAAAACGCTTCCGAATTTTATATCTGTAGCCTTGCTTAAGAAGTTTATGAGTTATAACTACATTACGACTATTAAAATCTTCTAGTAAAGACTAGGCTCGGGCAAAGCGAATAAGTAAAATGTAAACCCCATAAGATGTAGACCGGGGAACATCTCCATCTAGAGAAGGATAATTAACAATTTTGAAATCGAAATATTCCCTTTTATCGTATATTTTAGACGAAAATTTATCTTTAGTGATGGAAATATTCAAATCTAAATAAGAAGCCTGAATGTCAGATCGGTTCGCTTTGTTTAAAGTTCTTTTGGGTAAATAGAAGAAACCATATTTTCAAAATAAGGATTATCAAAAAATTCAAAATATCGTCCCATTAGTGTCATATGCCCCTTAAAAGGGACGTAGGCAAATAGGGTATACCCAGATCAAAGGAAACCTAAAGGAACCATCCGATGAGAGTCTGCCCGGTTTGCTGAATCTATCAATGTCAATGGTCTATTCCAGCAAATATTTGGGGTTTTTGTGCACCCCTCACGTGATAGATGAATGGGTCCCAAAGTAATATCTGATATAACTTTCCTGAAATTATATAGGAATAAATGGGTTAATTAAAATTGCCATCGGAGTTTTGTCGTTTACACTACTCGATGTTAGACAATAAAACGTGTGATAATGTTAGCTTCATAATCTAGGAATACCCTACTAGGCAGGTCTTGATACGGTTTCTTCTGAGAACAAGCAAATTAATGAAAAATTGAAAATGTCACGTTGAACACATGTAGTGCGCTTGTATTGTGTTTTTTTCATGACATCATGCCAGTATCTGTTCTACACAGCACATTTGAACACCACTGTTTCCAGTTTGAAATGCCAACTAGAGACGTTGATATGACATTCATCTAGATCAAGTAGATATATGGATTGATGTTTCTTAGATAAATATTTAAATCATTTGATTGCAGGCCATGCATACATTTGCAGAGTAGACGACACAGATTAGGATCTGAAATGTTTATCATTCAAAATCATCAAGCAAGTTTGAGTCATTCATACAGCGTGCACTCTATAGTTAACCAATGACGGGCTATTCCACTCTGTAAACCCAATACGAGTTACATGTTAGAGTTTGAACGCTGAAAGTATTCTTAACATTTAATAGTGCCACGATTCATATAAACGCTTTAAATGCGGATAAACGTGCAAATAATTTGCAAACAAGGTCGACTTCGATCAGTGTGCTCTTACAAGAACCATCAGACATTCAGTTTTACAAATAGTGGAGGAATGTTCCTTTAAATTCAAATATATAGTGTGAAGGATATTAACGTATGACTGAAATTATAATTAACTTTGCAAGAATATAGACGGTACGAAAATGGAATTTTAGAGTCTATATCAGCCTAAAAAAATGAGTACCTTCACATTCAGATTTCTTCTAAATATATGAAACAGAATATTTATATTGAATAAAAATAATATGTGTTACAGAGAAAGGTTTTCGATATTAAGCGAGGCTTGCTTAGACCTGTCGCAATTGCATAACAGACAGTTGGTGCATAAAAATATGAACTGTATACAAATACCAAGGTGTGCAGTTTGGAAGACAATTGCAAAGATATTTGTACAGCTTTCAATACCAATTATTGTCCATTACAAAGATATAACAGTGGTTAGAAGCAGGCACACCTGTACGTTTGTTACCGCGTGCACGTATGCACACTGAATATATCACCTCAATGCTTTAACCTTTTACTCCATGAATATTTAAGAAGGAAATAATGATATCATGAATATTAATTGAATTAATTTTTAAAATGTCACATCAATGCAGGAACCTTTTTTGCAATAGCAAAAACTGTATAATCAGATCTATATTCCATAAGCAAGCGGAGCAGACCCTGATCAGACAATTCCTACAGGAGCCCTCTGATCTGGGTCTACTCAGTTTGCAAAGGCGTACAAAGGGGGTATTTATGGAGTAAAGGTTAAACGGTTATAGTTGGTTGGTATGTGTTAGTTGTCCTTAAAGGGGGTATTTATGGAGTAAAGGTTAAACGTTTATATTTGGTTGGTATGTGTTAGTTGAAGGACAATGCTGTTCCGGGAACCTCTAAAGACATTTCACTACTTAAGTAGTTTTCAAAGCACCCACTTATAAGATAATGTTGCCAGTAGTTGTAAAGCGTTTAGTATAGATGCTTGACAATGAATGTCTCATTAGTTCAATGCATGCACACAGGGATCGGACAGACACGCCTTATATTGTAATGGACTGTATACTTCATAATGCATTTACAGCGACAATCTGTCTGAAGAATTAAGGAAAACAGTCCTACAGGAAGCGCTACACACAAAAGGGGACACGGCACTCAAACACCACCAACCAAGAAATATCAGCTACAATTATACTTGGACTGCTTTTGTGCGGACGTCCTAAAGAGGTGTAAACGTAATGCGTATAAAATGATTTCAGCATTTCGAAGATTCAGCGGAATATAACCGTTTTACATTCTTCATAGTACTTACCCAATATGTATTCATTGTTAGTCCTCTCTCCCTTATCACCACTTGGTTTCATCAATTAAAAATGATAAACATAAACGCAGCCGCCAATAGTAATATACAACCAATTACGTAATCTACGGCTATAGTGTGTCCTTTAGTAAATACTTAAAGCTTATGTCAAATTAACTATACATCGTATAGCTACGTATTTTGTTGAACAATTGTTTGCGTAAAATGGTATAAGAGGGGGTATTTATGGAGTACAAGGCATACAATAAACATCACATACAAAACACACAGTCGCCCGTACAGCACTATGACAAAAAGAGAACAGTAGATATGTAGATAGATAGATACTTTATTTAGCATCTAAATTCTCATAACATTTACAAAATATTAATACATAAATAAACATATTTAAAAATATGGTACAATCAAAGGTTTGAAAAAGTAGTAAAGTCAAGCAGGACAAGCCACATACAAGACTAAACCACCACCAAAACATCGATAGATAGCATAACACACACACTAACACGCACGCACGCACGCACGCACGCTCACACATACACACGCACGCACACACATACGCATGCATGCACGCACACACACAACTACACATCCAAACATGCACATACACGAGATGAACGCAGAAAACACCAACAAACACACAAGGACTAGAAATAAATATTCCACACATGAACAAAAGCACAAGTACAAAGACAAAAGACAAACAATAGCAAGGGTGACAAAGAGAGTGCCGTCTTGGCACGGTCAGTACCAAAATCACCACTGGGGGTTTAAACCGGTTTAATGACGTCCTAACGTCATACTTCTCTCAAAGTCACCCAAGCTTTACAAATAGTGTAAATAAAGATATCCCCACCGGACTTACCCACAACATAGAGGACGGTAAACACATAACAATATGTAAAACATAGCATAATAACTGTGAAAATCCGTCAAATATGTACTCAATGACTTTGCTGAAGTCAGAGTACCTGCAGGGAAGCTGTTAAGGGCACGTATGGCTATAGAAAGACAAAAACAGACCGTTAAAGGCATAACAAACAAAACTTAGTAAAGGAATAGAAGTACTGCATTGGAACAGTCAATGACAAGTGTCACTGGGGTTTAAGTCTGAAACCGGTTTAAGGGCTCCCAACTTCACACTTATCCCATTCCCATGCTAAAAGACAAATAATGTAAACAAGGGCATGTTGTATTGCTATGCAAGACATGAATCCCCCACCGGACTGAAAAAAAACCCTCCGCTCTCCCCACCCCACCCACCCATGGTGTGGTTGACCATGGTATATACATAACCGCCTGAATGGTATAAGTACCTACTTTCATACATTGAATCAGTAAATAAAAAGTTATTGTCCCGACAAGAAAATATGAAAAAGGGGAGTAACTCCAAAAATATTGATGCTAGAGTTATTGCCCTTGTGCATGACACTACACCTCATCATGCTTGTTCCATATGAGAAGTTTCAAATCAATTGAACCAGTACATAAAGAGTTAACTGGACAAGAAAATATGAAAAGGGGAATAACTAAAAAATATATAGATGCTAGAGTTATGGCCCTTGTGCATGACACTACCCCTTATCATGCTTGTTCCATATGTGAAGTTTCAAATAAATTGAACCAGTAGATAAAGAGTTATTGTCCGGACAAAAAATATGAAAAAGGGGAATAACTACAAACATATTGATGCTAGAGTTATGGCCCTTGTGCATGACACTACTCCTCATCATGTGACTTCAATGTGTGAAGTTATAATGAATTTGGCCTAACTTTGTAGGAGATATGGCCCGGACACGAAGCGTGACAGACGGACAGACAGACGGACAGACGGATGGACAGACGGAATCGAGCAAACCTATAGTCCCCCAACCGGTAACCGGTGGGGGACTAATAAACGTATTAGCTATCCGATGAGTCTACAACAACCGCCATGGCAAATAAAGTGGTAAATTGCACGTCAAACGAAAACATATTTAGATGAACAAACAATCATTCTTATTTCGAGCTATTGTTATTTCATTTCAGGCGTAAATCACCGTCCTCCAATGACACATTTGTAATATTAATCGATAGCAGATATCGCTGTGTACCCAAATACTTACATCGCCATTTCTCCACCAATGCCTGTACTGAGATCACGTCGACACGATTCTAAAGAGTGGTCACAGTATAGGGTTTGGGGGATAAAGAAAGGAGTTTAATTTTACGCATCTTATATGTACCTCTGATATATACATTGTTTAGTTATTCTACAATATGGGAATAATGGACACCGTGACAGAAAAAGGATACTTTCGTGTTTTCTGATCTGATGTCTGGCATACGATAGTGTGTTAATCTACAACCACATTACAGTATAACTTTCAGCCATTTATTGAACATAGGAGTCTTAAACGCAAGTAGTTGCTCAATGCAGGGCAAACGTAATACACAGCGCTCAACTAGGAGCTTTCTGCATTATTGTTTTCATGCCTTAAGCTACCACCTGCCGTACAGACCCATAATTAGGCCTCTTTTTGATGGCCGCTTAATATAGGTTCTATTCTGATGTACGATCAAAAAGTCCCTACACTACCCTCAAATACTGAGAGCTAAGTAAGTGGTACATGTAGTATGTTTTCCTAAAGTAAATGAAATAATCCAGCCAGAGTCGACTCGGCAATGAGAGCAAATTCGGTATCCACTTAGCTATCAAGGTGGATGTAGTACAATCTGAAGTACAAACTATAATATATTATGGCTATATATAGTTATCCTATATCCAGCCCAATTGACGGTGAATATTCATAATGGAATGAAACAATATTTGTCCGAAAAGCTTTATTTGACAGACGAGTTTTTTTGACAACATTTGCAGATCCTGACCAAAGGCCCCCGCGGTAGCAATATGATCTAGGTCTACACTGTTTGCAAATGTCAGCACACTCGCATTAATCACCCACATGGTCAATTAATTCTAAATCGCCCTGTATTTCATTATCAATGTTGGTCCGTTGGGATCACTTGAAAATTGAATACTGCTTTTTTCATTGCTACTCATGAAGAGACTCAATAAAACAGAGTCTGCAATTTTCGTTTTTGGCATTGCTACTTTTGTTTTCGAAGGATCACCCACTTTCAAAATTTACGTTACATAAATATTTCACTAATTTAATTCGTCGAGAACGTTTTATTTCGGAAGATAACGCAACTGTTTGTACCAGTTTTTAATATAAAACTAAAACCCTATAATCGCATTTTGAAGTTCGTTCTTGTTTTATACCAATATCTGTGAAGCTTCCCAAAGGAAATTACGTAGACAAGTGCTTGTTAACGACATATGCGTTTTGGAGGTAATGAAATAAACGGTTTGAATATTTAAAAAATTATCTCGTGAATTCAAAGAATTAAAGCGAATAAACACGGAACACATTCAAGGAGAAACATGCGGGCATTTGATAACACCCCCACCCAAAATAATAATAATAATACATTCCTTTGCTGTGTAATGTTTCCATAGGATTAATTTCAAGCAAAAATATACTTTATTGAAAATAAATACCTCTACGTGTCTATTCCGTTTGACATGTTCTTAATCCACATGTGATTCGTAGAATATACTTGCCAAACCCTAGTTTGTACAATTATTTCCTTGCGCTAATGAAAATCTAAATATGTCTGATGTCATATATGGCATCTTACATAAATGCCATGTTACATGGAAAATTTCTTATCTTAACATACTGCTCGGGAACAAAAAGAATACTATTTGACAATTGTTACTATCGTTCCGTTTAGTATAACAAGGTTCAATATTTTATATATTGTTGATTTACGAATCAAATGTAGATATAGATAAAGGTGCGTACTCAAATACTAAAACCGTTATTTCTCCACCAATCCTATGCTGTGACCACTTTTTAGAATCGACTCGAAGAAAGGTCTAATTATAGGGAGGGTGTGGAGAAATAAAGAAGTTATTCTTGAACATGTTTTAATTTACGCATCTTATCTGGGTCTCTGATTTATGTAAATATTTCCAAAACATAGTATAGAGGTCGCCCACTTCATTGGTGCTTACGGTATTTCTGTATACTTCCGTTAGGCATCTCCTACGAGCATTCTGTTCTATTCTAGAATTCCTCACATCTAATGCATTGATATATGGAACAATTGAATAGCATGCTCGTTTTAACAGTAAACAGAATGTGTTAAAATTAAAATGCCTTTTAATTCAATTCTGGAACGAGATTCTCAGTATTCAGTACACCTCGGTCGAATTCTCTTTAACATAACATTGTTTATTGTTAACACAGTAAAACCTAAACACTGGACAATTTCTCGAGTTCACAGGTTAATGCAGGTCTAAGGTAATGCTGAAAGCTCGTACAGGAGCTTTCAGCATTACTTTAATATTTAGCCTGCTATGGACGGATGAGTGAATAACTATGCAAACAGTTTGGAACCAGATGAGACGCCGAGTAACTCAGCGTCTCATCAGGATCAAAACTGTTTGACACCCTAATTACATTTTGATAGACACATTTCATAGCTTTAATTTTGAAAATGTAAAAGTTGAAAACATCTGTAAACATATTTTGCTCAGCTCGCTAAAGGTTAAACATACATTAAGCTGCTGCGTGTGTTTCTAGATGTGCTTAGTGATGCATTTTAGAAAAATTTAGTATTGTAAAAGTATATTCAGAGACGAAAATGTAATTGACAATATTCCGAAATACTTATTGATTATTTGCTACAAATATAACAAACCAATTTGAAATATAACAAATTTGCTGTTTCCTTGTGTTGCTGTTCGGGCGAGTGTTTGTTCTGTATGTGGTGTTTCCTGCATGACTCATTTTTGTACTTTTATTTTAAATAATAATACGATTACTGCGACCTTTATATTAATAATAATATTCCTAATAATTGAGATTGCGCCACCTCAAAATGTTGCTGTTCTCCGGCTTCTCATGTGATTACTGGAAACTTCGAGATAATTAAACATAAACGTCTACGATCTCTTTTGAATAAAGGTCCAGTATACATAATGCCATCCTTGAAATATTCTCACTCTTGTCCAGGTCAGATTGCCGAGCCGTTACTAATTTTAGTATTAAACGGAGTTGTAGTGAACATAAAAAAAGTAGTAAAGTCAAGCAGGAAAAGCCACATAGAAAACTCCACCATCACCAAAACACCTACAGAAAGCAATTAATATAGCAATTTATACTCATACACACATACAGTAGAAAGTCACATACAAGACGCAATCACCACCGACACATAGACAGCATGTCACACACAAACACAACCAAACACACGCAAACACACGAGAAGAACACAGAAAACACCAACAAATACACAAGCACCAGAGACAAACATGAACAAAACACAAGCAAAAAGACACAAGACAAACAAAAGTAAGGGTGACAAAGAGAGAACCACATTGGCACGGTCAGTAGCAAAATCACCACTGGGGGGTTTAAACCGCTTAACGAACGTCCTAACCTCACACTTATCTCAAAGTCACCCTAGCTAAACAAACATTGTAAATAAAGGTATCCCCGCCGGACTTCCCCACAACATAGAAGACAGAAATCACAGTACAAAATGTAAAACATAGCATTACAACTGTGAAAGCCCGTCAAATATTTACTCAATGACTTTGCTAAAGACAGAGCAACTGCAGGGAAGCCGTTAAGGGCACGGCAGAGAAATGGTAATACATGAGTCTGGTAAGCCCATCCCATATCTTGGTTTAAGAGTATACCATCATAGAGTACTACCCTCGGCCTGTCATCGTGCAAGCGTACCCTTTTATTTAAGAGAAATAAAAGAAATTTAAGTTTAGGTGGAAGAATGTGTTCATTTGAGCTATAAAATGAATTGTGTTGGTCAATTATATAAAAATAAATCAGTTTTGTTTTCAATTTGAAAGGACATTAGTATTCTGTCAAATACACGCAAACACACGAGAAGAACACAGAAAACACCAACAATAAACAAGCACCAGAGATAAACATGAACAAAACACAAGCACAAAGACATAAGACAAACAAAAGTAAGGGTGACAAAGAGAGAACCGCCTTGCATCAAGACACGTAATTGTTATTAAGAATATTTTCAATAGTCGTCGTTTTTTTGACATTACAATTTTGAGCGGATAATGTAATAGTGCGTTATTTTCCATTTATTCCAAATATGATACCAATGGAAAAAATATGAGTACTGATGTGAATAATAATTGAAACATAAATTCTGAAACGCCTGTTATCGTGCTTATTGTTGATTTAAATTCATTTTCCTCGTCATAGGTTGTATGGTTAGGTTTAATCATATTTGAAATATGAATTGAATTTTTTCATTGATATTCCCACATGCTAATTAATATGATTAACTGAATGCACATTATATTACATAATAGATTACATGTATATGTTAACTCCTTCTGTTCGTCTGTATCCATGCCTAAAACATCGCCATCGGCTTATTTCAATTATATCCTATCATGGTTACAATAGGAAATGGCTGGGAGTATATTGGTGAATAGAGAGGAATTATTTAAATTTATCTCCACGTTTATTTTTATGTATGTTCTTTTCGTTTCAACTTCTATCCATGATATGGATAGGGAAATATCAATGTACGTTGGTATAGATGAAACATGGCATGGATGCCTATGGACATGTAAACTTCATTTGGGTCAGCCCAGAATGATATTACCGGAGATATTTGCCTTTGTGCATGTGTTATATTGGATTATCTGGAAATTTATATAAAACATAGGTCAGAAAATGTCTTAGGTGAGTGAGTGAGTTGGGTTTTACGTCCGACCTACAGTATTTCAGTTATTTGCAGATTGTACCCGCATGAGACATGTTATAGTGCTGCCTCACTAGAATGTCCCTGCCGCGGGCACATGACAAGGGCATCCAACCCAGTCACATTATCATGACACCGGGCCGACAAATCCTAGAACTACCCCTTTAATGTTGATCGTAGACAGTGGAGCTACTAGTACCAATTTTTAACGACCTTTGGTCTGTCGCGGCCGGGGATCGAACCCATGACCTTCCGTACCGCAGGCGGACGCTCTACCACTGAGCCAGGCGGTCGGTGAAAGTGGCTTAAATCTTCAAACATATTTATGTAATGAAGAAGAGGAAACAGTGCAGTTATTACTTGACCACATTAAACTGAGACTCATTAATTTCCGTTAGCTTTTCCGACTATACTCGGATGAATTCGATTACTATACATACCGATACATGGCTTATGCATTGAAACCAATATACGGCCGAAAGTTGCGAAGTGGAAAGATCTTCGCCTGTCATACTAGCGGTTGCAGGTTCGAATCTAACTAAAGTCATTGGATGTTTTTATTTTCTATTTGTTTGTACTTGATTTTTCAATAATATATCATATATCAGGGGTGAGACTCGAACCCGCTACCTTGCCCCACGCATTATTATACAACGCCTTTATCTACTGAGCTATCACACGGAATGAACGAAACTATATACCGTCAATGGTCAATACTGTTCGAACGTTGTTTATCTTCGGAAATCTATCTATAGAATTCCGAATATATACGGAATATGCACGGATTCTCAGTTTAATCTGGTCAAGTAATAGGAAATGGAATAACTCTAGACTCGTTGATTCCTTTTTGCAAGTGGTATGTCCGGATCGATTTGTTCTGAGCTTAATGTAAAACGTGTGCAAATGACGCACTGTAAACTGTCTGAACTAATCCTGGATATCTACGCTTAAGTATGGATTCTTCCAGGTCATAATGTCAATTGTATGCAAGTAATAGATCTCCTCCGTCCAACACTATACTATACCACTTTTTGTTTCCTGAATTTTGGAATAGTAGCTCTAGTGTTGTAAATTGAATTTAGTTAGCATTCGCGCAATAATTTTGTCTCATTAGATTTTTATAAAACATAAACTCACATTTGTTTGGTTTTAGTTATAAAATTCAAGCAATAACCTCGCCGAACCTTTGACCTGGCTTTAAGTTCTAACTGCTAGCCAACCCTTCTATGTCTTCATTAACTGTATATTCAATGTTGTATGAAGGAACTAATATTTTTACACATTTTCTGACTGACAGTCATATTTATCTTAATGCGAAGATCTGAGTATACGAAATAAGCACTCACTAAATTTGACTTTATAGAATGTGTCGTGTCCAATTAATAATAACATTAGTCAGATGCTTCTACAAATGTACTAACGAGGCTTTTAAACAGTTTATTTTTAACATGATGTTATTGAATTTCCTTATTTTTCTTGGTGCCGCTTTTGAGTAGAAAGACCAATTCTAAATCGCCTTCCATGTCTAACCTGGGTACGAATATACACAACATTTGTAATTTCTCAGACTAAACAAAATATATCTTATGTGTAAATATTATCAGAATTTGCTTAGGCATGTAGTTCATACAGTGTCAGTATGATTTTGATCGCACGTACTACGTGGTCATATTTACATTTACCTATTGCATCTGGTCAGCAATTGTTATTTCATCGAACTAATAAATTCCATCTTTATTAACCCCTTTCCTGTTCAATATTTATGAACGAAGTTTTGACATCATGTATATTTATTAGCTGAAGTTTCATAATGTTAACTTTTCAAGGTAATGATTTGCTTAGACATGACATGAACTGTAGAATCAAATCCGATGTCATGCAAAAATCGAACAGAGCAGACCCTGATCGAACGACTCCTTTAGGATCTTCTCTATTTGTAAATGCGTGAAAATACGTTTATATGAAGGAAGGGGTAACAAAAATTCTACATATTGCTTGTTATGAATTCAGATCTACGTCATATGATTTGATCCGGTTGTTTGCTCTCAGGCGGATATTACCTGTAAATCCAGCCCTATACTTTAACTGAAATTACCAACCGTTCACATACTTAGTACCGTGTAAACATGTGTTTAACGGAACGTAATAATTAGGAAATACAAAGGCGATGCTTAGATAATATAACGGGTGATGTCGTAGTTATGCAATGTCTACCGACATAATCAATGACATGTCTGTCCATACAGTATTTTCCATACTTGGAATACTAGTCCATATATGAAACAATGATCTTCTATAAGACTTTTTGTTTAATATTTTAGACGGATAATCAAGTTCACTTGTTTAAATGTATATGATAAACAGGGAATATTTCAACATAATAAAGACTACGTGTTAACCTGGTTTATTGCAATGACACATGGCACGTTGTTGTCTGTCATTATTCTGAAAATAAGGATATCATGATCACATATATCCATATCCCGTGTGCGTCTTGTAAGTTTTGTATAACAGTAAAGGTCAGTATTGCATTTGTTGAATGATTCTTTCACATAATTCTGAAAGTTGGAAATCCTTCGAAATCAAAAGTAGTCGAAATCAAAAGTAGCAATGCGACAAGAGAAAATTGTAGACTCGGTTTTATCGAGTCTGTTCATGAGAAGAAATTAAGAGTGCAACACAAATCCCGCTCCTAGCACCAGCTTAAGCGAAATTCATTGATCAAAACTAGCAACACCACAGCTAATGATACCAGATGACCAGAACATATAATAACACGGGGAATGTTTAGTCTAATTATTGACAATGCATAAATAATATTTTTGACATTTCACTTTCTTTCTGCAATAGTTTCGTTAGTTGAATTAACAGCCATTATCTCATTTTATGTTTACTCGTTAAGCTTATGAATTAATCAATTGCGTAATCCGTGAGCAAATAGTAATTTATCAACGTTTAATATTTAGCATCAGTCATAAGATTGTAATTAATCCTAAACCTATATCGATCTCATCTAAGTAAAACTCATAAATGTTTTCAAAAGAAACACGGAAAACAATAATGAGAACAACAAAACATATTTACGAGCGTACATCAATAGTAAATAGTAAGAGGCATTTATATTTGAATTCATTTCAACCTGTAAATGAGAGATATTTGTAATAATATATACAGTAGTGTAGTATTGTTAAAATAAAAGTTCTGAAGATAGGTTATACCCCGAACGCAAAAATTGCGATACAAAAAGAGAAAATTGCGACTCGGTTTTATCGAGTCTGTTTATGAGCAATAATTGAAAGTGCAACACTGCTCATGCCCCATAGCAGCAGCTTAAGCGGTATTCAATTTTCAGAACAAAAAGTACTGAAATTCATGATCTCGAAGGATCAGAAAGTATACTGTAACAACACTGAAAATGAAGTACGGGGTGACGTTTACGGCCGCAAAACAATCACTTAACACTTGATATTGAGAAGATAGGTGAACCTGGATCATGTATTTAATTCTTTTCCAAATACATACGTTTTTCTACAAAATCAGACGGCCCCTATAGGAGGTGTCTGCTCAGGGTTTCTCTGCTTGCTTATAACATAATATAGATATGATTCTGCAGTTTCTACCATGGTCAGAGCCTCTTATCGCCATGTGATATTATAACAATTAACCTAATTAACATACAGTGTTCCCTCCCTACAACGACCCTCTCAATAACGATTCCCTCCTTACAACAACGCATGTCACTGTTTCCGAAACAACAAGACTTTCGTATTTTCTTTATGCCTCCAACAAACCCTATGTTGTGACCACTCTTTAGAATCGTCTTTTTGTGACGATTCTAAAGAGTGGTCACAGCATAGGGTTTGATAGAGGCATAACGGTTTTAGTTCTCGAAATACACCCTATCTGTGGATCTGCAAACAAGCTAATTATGTTTGATTTTCCCTCCCTATAACAACTCCCTCTGAACAACACATACAATGTTCGTATCCCAAAGGGTGTCGTTGTAGAGAGGGAGCACTGTACATGATGTCATTATTTCTACATTAATATCCATGGAGTGTAGGGTTAAGTAATGTGTATATACCTAATTAGGCTAAATTTACTCACTTAAGTTAGAAATAAGATTGAATACAAATTGGGACCAGTGTAAATATGCTTTTAAATAAAACTACCAGTGTATTCAGTATGCACATATTCGCTCGGTCACAAATAGCTCAGATCATTTGGGGAACGAAGATTTAGTTGGTATCAGTCTTCTAATGATGCAATCAGTTATATGTACTATCATAGTTATTATCAGAATTTTGCATCGAATGCTTCCACGTGAATAATTTCAACTGTTGTCTTCAGTAGCATTAAAAGAACGCCTACAGGATTGGCATACAAATTACCAAATGTTCTTTATGTCTAACTAATATCCATCGGATATTGGGTTTCAAGATTGAATCTGAACGTTAAATTATGACATTTGAAATCAGATACTGCTATAATGAGTTAATGACCTTTATATGTATATTCCAAGTCAGACATCCTTATCACCATGAACCTAATACAGCAGAAATATTGGTGAATTTTCTATGAGCCAGTTAGAAAACACCTATAGACCTGCAATGTCGATATATATTTTGTTTTTTTAATTTCAGCAAATGTCAAACCGGTAATTATTTATTCTATTTTCAAATGAATTTGGCATAGGGTTCACTGGTTTGCAAAAGTAATAAGCTCAGAATGTTAATGAGAACGATGATTTTCATGGACAAGTGGTCAAATAACTGACTCAAAATCTGATTAATATAACACACGAAGTTAATAGTTGACAATTAGTTTAATGTTAAGCATAAACGCATTACCGGTTCGATTCCAGGAAATGTCTGGTTTGAAAATATACATCGTCATTACCAGCACATGTGTGATACATATATTCTGATTTCTGTTCTAAGTGCATACTATCTCGCCTAATAAACAGGAAAGCTTGTTAAACATACGTAAGTCAGCTTTAAGAAGCTACAAAAAACAGTACATATCCGTTGTTATATTTTCTGGTCCTTCGGGATCATTAGTTTTGATGTTATTATTTTGAAAGCTGAATACTGCTTAAGCCGGTGCTAGGGGGTCGTGAGTAGTGTTGCACTTGTAATTACTACTCATGAACAGACTCAATAAAACCGATCTGCAATTTTCTCTTTTCACATTGCTACGTTTGCTTTCGAAGGATCTCCCACTTTCAGACTATATTAATTTATCACATATAATTTATACCACACTGGTTTCTGTATTTTTTTGCTTGAGCATCCTGTATATTGAGCAGCAAGCAACAAAACAACATTTGTATTGAACTGGTTTGTAACTATATTATTTTGAGTACATCCGATTATCAGTTGTGGGTTCGCATTTAACGAATGATCAACTCACTGCTTGCTGTTTATTTGCGGCTGGCAGTGTATTCGAATTAACATGTGATCATGTGTTTTAATGTTCAACCCACTGCCAGTTAGACACTCGATTATCAGTTGTGTGTTCGCAATTAACGAATGTCCAACTCCCTTCTGACTGTGTACTCGAGTCTAGCAGTGTATTCGCTTGAATTCATGATCGGATGTTTGAATGTCCAACTCACTTCCAGTTAGACATTCGATTTTCAGTTGTGGGTTCGCATTTAACGAATGTTCAAGTCACTTCTTGCTGTGTATTCCAGGCTTGCAATGTATTCGCTTGAATGCATGATCGGATGTTTGAATGTCCATCTCACTGCCAGTTAGACATTCGATCTTCAGTCGTGGGTTCGCATTGAACGAATGTTCAACTTACTTCTGGCTGTGTATTTGAGGCTTTCAATGCAATTGTTTGAATTCATGATCGGGTGTTTGAATGTCCAACTCACTGCTAGTTAGACATTCGGTTTTCAGTTGTGGGTTCGCGTTGAACGAATGTTCAACTCACAGCTATGCATGTTCGCACTATACGGAACGAATGTTGAACTCACTGCTGACCATTTGGGCATTCGCACGCAAATTTATAGAAATGAATGTTCAACCGACAACCAACTGCCAACGTCATATAGCTTATCAGTGGTAATATTACCACTGGGGTTAATTAATGGTTATGCGACGCGTCTAACCTCACACTTATCCCACCTTCCGTCTCCGAATTGGGAAGTTCATCATCACGGAGTACTGTCCCTCGTCTCATCCCGCAAGCAAACAGAGAAATATGCGAGGTGTGGTGATCGATTGTAGAGAGATCGACAACCAAAAATGCAGCGCGTAGCAATATCATCGGCTATTTGTTTCTTGAATTATTTTATGCCTTTATTGAACAGACTTTGCAAATTGATGTTTCTATTTTACGAAGTTATTTGTTCAAAACAATTAACCATGCATATTCATGAAAGACATAATGACATCATTAATCTTAATTAGATTAGTTGTTATAATAGCACATAGACACAGAAATCGTTGTCAATTTCCGAACAAAAGAATACTATATATATTATATCATAAGCAAACAAAGCAAACCCTGAAGGCTCATACGGGAGAGCCGTCGGATCTGGGTC
This sequence comes from Azorinus chamasolen, assembly GCA_963576725.1. Taxonomy (NCBI): domain Eukaryota; kingdom Metazoa; phylum Mollusca; class Bivalvia; order Cardiida; family Solecurtidae; genus Azorinus; species Azorinus chamasolen. The sequence continues at coordinate 4,691,150 of OY755236.1, forward strand.
TAGCATATTTACAAAGGCATAGAAGGCGTATTTATGGAGTAAACGGTTATATAATAATTAAATTTTTATTTAGTTGGTTGTTATAATAGCACATCTATATTATATCATAAGCAAGCAGAGCAGATCCCTATCAGATGGCTCCTACAGGAGCCATCCTATCTGTTTCTACTTTGTTTGCAAAGGCATAGAAAGGCGCATTTATCGAGTTTAAGGTTTACACTCACTAACCGTAAACAAAAAAGTAATGCTGTATTGGAAACTCTGCTAGACCGGTTACGTATCTAATGACACTTATACAGTCATTCCAATGACTTGTGCTTTCTCTAAAAGGAAGTTTCAGCGACAAATGTTAGATGCATTAAACATTCCCTTTCATTTTACTTAGGTGTACCGTGGCTAATAGGCCTTAAAAACTAACCACAGTTACTTACTGTTGTTAATTTATCAATGCTGTACTATTTCGGCGACTCTGCAGTAAAATATGCATTAGGCGGCCATCAAAAAGAGGACTAATTATAGGTCTGTAAGACAAGTGGTAGCTTAATGCAGGTCATATATAAAACAGAAAGCTCATATAGGAGCTTTTAGCATTACATTTGTCCTGCATTAAGCAACAACCTGCTAAATACCCATATGTTCAATAAATCAATTGCAGCTTATTACAGGTTTTACTGTATTGACCTTTATATTTTAATGCAGTTACCCTGTTTTCAAAACTTTTTAAAACAAACAGAGGAGTTTTGTATTCTACGAGTTTTGTATTTTGTATTCTCGTATAATACGAATACATTTTATGTAGGAGACATTTCAGATATAGAAGATATTTGACTATACTAGTTACGGCGGATCACTATACACAAGAGTGGTCACAGGATAGGGTTTTAACACGGATCCCAATATTTTAGCTAAATATAATATTGTTCGTTACATTAAAAGCGATACCTCATGGGGTGGTGTCTTCCGATACTATCCTGCATTTTAGAATACATTCCACTATTTCAGTACATTGTTCAACTATTTCCTCATATTGTACATTTTCTAGTACATGCACAGTTTTATAGTTATCATTTGTATACTTAGACAAATTCAGTCTAAAAAGAAAGCTTTAATTGTATTTAATGTACTCTTGCAGTTGAAATAATTAGCCTGACTACGAATCGTACATATAGTGCAATAATAATAGGAAATGGAAATACTTTCACTGTTTTATACGTTCTATGTGACAGCAGAGATTGCCGTGTCTTACACTAAATACGTACAATTGTTGCTTTTCCCATCAGTTTGTTTTAATTTTGTTTATCCACATTGTTCAAATATTGATTTTGTTTGACTCTTTTAGACACATTGAACATTCAGTTTGTCACTCGTCTTATATCTGCTTCGGTGTTCAATTTAATTAATTTTCTAATCGCAGTATTTTGCATTATTGAATCATAATTTATCAAGATAAGAGTAAATTTGGAAACGGTTTCCGTTAAATGTATTGCAAACCACGCCATGTTGAACTTAACCATAATATAGAATTATAGAAACCACTTTCTCAAAACTGTTTTCTCGTCAATTGAATACACATCTGAGTGTAGAGATTAAATGGTTTCTGTTTAATGTTAAGGCAAAACACCACTATTTAATGTACTTTGTATTGTTGTCAGGGAATATACGACTTCAGAAGTTCCCTGTTACGTAGAATTAGATCGATTGCGTAGAATAATTGTTGAAGCTTAATGTTAAGAATAGTAATACTAATACGATATCATGTTGAAACTGTAGATGAAATTCGGAACTTGATTAATCAAGTAAACACTTTTGCCTGCTTGACTTTACTACTTTTCCATTTTACTATCTTCAGGATTTAATTCAAGGAACAACATTAATGACCCCCTTTCTTCGGATAGAGACTTTAATCACTTTTTATAGAACAGATTTGTAAGTAACATGTTAAAATCATAATTTGCATATCATAATATATATAAATACTGATGTAAAATGTAGTATCGAGAAAATGCTTAAATAGGTTTTCACAGTTTTATTGAAATAATTCATTCACAATAATGTAAGGAATAAAACCTTTGTTCAACAGCATTGCGATATCATATTAATTAGACGGATAACAAAAACTAATCTATCATATGCTGAATATTCTCTTCGTCTCTAGCCAAGTATATTTAAGCATTATATAAGAATTAAACTGGTATCTACCAATGTATTTGTCTTGCATTTGAATTGATAATTACATTTGTAAACTAAGGAATAATACTCCCGTCATTCGAACTCAATTTAATAGCGAATGTTTCTGTATGCTTGCCCTTTTATTTGAAATTAAGTTTAAAATGAATATAGAAAACTCTAGATAGAAATGCGTATAAAATTTCGAATTCTCAACACTTGACCTGTCGGCATAACCAGCAAAGTTAAGAGCTGTATATTCTGAATAAAGCTGTGTCCTTAAATGTAACCAGGAACGTTTCATTACTTGGTGTCGAATCACATACATAAAATAGCCAGCCATTATTTCGATTTATGACTGGCTGTGAGCGACAGATACTTTCAGAGGCACTATATGTAAGATCTCATATTAAATAAAATAAGTGCAATGTTTCCACCCTTGATAACATATTATACATCTGATATCAGTTGAAAAGTCGATACATATTTAACAACAGCAAATTTGCAGGGAAAATGATATAAAATAGTAATTTAGATTAATATTTAATAGGCGAATGCTTGAAATGGTCGCAGACGCCAAGTAATTATATCTTGTACATGGGGAATAAACAACACAACAACAACGTTGCAAAACGGTTACAAAAACTCCCATATATATCCAGTTAAAATATACTTCCATAGAAAAGTGGCAATTCAAGTATATATCTCCCGTTCTAATTCTAGACGATGAAGTACATATCGTCTAGTTTAACCTTATCAACGATGGGATTTCAGAATGGAATAGTCCATCGATGTTCAACTATACACACCACTCAGTAAAAAGACGAGGATTTTAGCAGACAAACAGTACATACCCAGATCAGAGGTCTCCTCTAGTAGCCACATATGGGTATACATTGTCTACAAATGATAGAACATGCGTATTTCCCGCATTCCAGTGCTTAACCCATATCCTCATAGACTATTTAAGACCCAACTTCTTTTTATAAGTCTTCTGAAAAGGAGTCTTTTCTAGAATAAGGGATATTTTTAGCATTTTTAAGTTTGTAACCATTGTTATAAATAAAGCATTTATAGAATTCCTATTCATTACAAGTTTACCCACAACATAGACGACGGTGAACACAGGACAACATGTAAAACATAGCATAATAACTGTGACAATCCGTCAAATATGTACTCAATGACTTTGCTGAAGTCAGAGCACCTGCAGCTAAGCCGTTAAGGGCACGACAGGGGAAAAGTAATACATGAGTCTGGTAAGCTCCTTCTGTATCCAAGTTTAAGAGTATACCATCATAGAGTACTACCCTCGGCCTGTCATCGCGCAAGCAAAGAGGGAAGCGTAGATACCGACTGTAAAAGGGTCGATAACCAAACATGCAGTGTGTTGCAATATAATAGGATCATAACCTTTCTTTTTAAATGTTTTAATGCGTTTTATAAACAAATCATGAAAATGGATATGACCCCGAATTTTCCTAAGTTTGTAGATAACATCCCCATAAAATTCTGGTTGAGAAATGCCTTGTCGCAGTAACGTAAGACACGCTGCATTATTGTCGGACGGGTAAGCTTTATTCAATTTGAGTTCTTTCGGATAAATTGTAGGAATAATAGCATCAAAGAAAGGGTTATCTAAGTTAAAAATATAATCCAAATATCGTGAGGTTTCATTGAAGGCTTTTATAACATCTTCTTGTGATTGTGGATTCAAACGTAATATGAACTCTCTCTCATAGCAGTACAAAAACAAATCTGCGACAATCTGGCACAATTCGTACCCATATGAATACCAATTACCTGACGGTATATATCATTCCCATAACGTACAAATATGTTATCCAAAAGAAAGGTTAGTGATTCGCAAACTTCCTTCTGAACAAGTCCGATTGGTGTAATATTTCATTTGCTCGTCCGTAAAAGCTTTTTCAGCATTACATGCCTGGAATGATGTTTTTCCGGGCAAATACTTACTGGATTAAGTTAGTAAGTTTATCTTTAATTAAAATAGAAGAGTTTTGTACAAAGTAGAAAAATCGTACGTGCTTACAGTGGATGCAAGAAACCTTTTGTTCTTAAGTTTGTTTAAGACTTCTGAAGAGTTCTTAATAGACCAGAAGAGATTTATTCCAGAATTCTTATCATTTGGGAGCTTCCTTTATGTCTTTCAATCGGCATTAAGCAATCACCTGCTTAAAAGGGTCTAAATTATTTTGACTAAAATTTGGAATCATCGAGATTTTAATGTACATATACGCTAACTACCGACATATACGATGCACTAACAGTTTCGTGCATGACAAATGCGTAAATATTTCACTACGATTGTATGGTTGAATTCTATAGGATCTCCTATGCTGCCTGATATATCAATATATAGGATTATTTTCACGTTCCTTTGAACAACTGTTTCGAGCAAATCACACCTATTTGAAATGACTACACGATGGCAATGGTGATGTTCTAAGCAATGTGACACGCATGATTCTAGGTACTATACACTCATATAGTAACAGATTTGGAAAACTAGACATCAACATTACATAAAAACACATGTAGTAACATCTGTTACAATATTACAAAGAAAAGTCTGGCAGTGACATTGCAACAGTAGACTGTATACACGTCACGTAATTATTAACCCTTACAACGCTGAATTTTCAAATCGACTATTCAAAAGTTCAAATAGGTCAAGCTAACGGTGAATATTTAGGGATTTTTCTAAAGAATAGTTTAACATGACAAACAGTGCAGCTCCTGATGAAAGAGATCTTCTTAGAGCCCTCTCACACCTTGGTCTACACTGTTTTCAAAAGACATTAGTGAATCGTTTCCCACATTGTAAAGGCTAAATCCGTTCACAGACAGTTATACAGGTGAGCCCTGTTACAAACAAGTTGCCTTCCGTTGAAAAGAAACCAAAGAGAGGTCAGCACAGAAGTTTCTTAAATAATTGCTATAGTGCGTTACAAATAAAACGAAGACAATGTCTATCAATCACCTCCGCCTGGGAGATACAATGCTTTCATATAAAGTTACAGAAAATGATCTGTATCTGACATACTGTGTCTGCCCTGTATACATTAGTTTACTTCTGGATCGTTGCAAGTAGTTCTTTGAAATATAAAATGAATTTTGTGTATTGTAATTTATCCAGTCACCAGACTACTCTAGTGACGTAATAAAGGTTTATTAGGTTAGTAGACGTTTCTAAGGCATAACGATTCTATAACCATATAACTATTTTAATATTCTGTAAATATGCACATGATTACAGAATAACAGAACCTTCACCAATAGAATTATACAAATAGGAGAAATGAAACAAAATAGAAGAAAGGCTTGTTTGGCTATTGGTGGATTCGAACCCACATCGGATAAAACAAACGTGAAATTGAAACACATCAGTCTTCGGGCTAACCTACTGCGCCACAGTGTGTAAGGCGTTGATCATTGCTAATTTATCAGTTTTATTAACTTAATCCACCGCTGGGGAAACGCGTTTTTAATAAGATCAAAGCAAATATTAATGGATAAATAATAGATGTTTTCTTTTCACCCGAATGCTAATTTGATTAAGAAGCTCTTAAAGGGGCAGGAAATGTCATAGACCTAATTGTCTATGCAGCTCCATCGATTAATGAGTAGGCCTATCTAAAAAAGAAACTGAGACGACCGTAACTCGAATTTTATTCAGCGAGCATCTGGAATAGAATAAGCATTGGATTTTGTTCAGGGAATGTCCGGGGTAAACTAATATATATTTGAATCAACATAATGATGAACATTCTCGCTTCAAATAATCTTATTTTTCAAATTCTATAAATACTTTAATATCCAAATTTCTTATTTGTTAGTGATAGTTATGACTGCGTATTTCATATAACAAAAACTCGCGCGTGCGTAGAGCTACGACGAGAGATGGTGATACCAATTTTACCGGCTCCATTCACAGCTCCTCAAGATAAATTGTAAGCCATCCCATAATACGCCGACATGCTTTTCCAACACTGTGGAGAGGCCTGATGGCCTCTATAGCTAAATACTGATTTTATGAATTTTATACACTTTAACATCGTTCATTACGAGTTAATGTACATGTCATAGTATGTTTCTATAATTGATAGGCCTATATGAACAGACTCAATAAAACCGAGTCTGCAATTTTCTCTTTTTGTGTTGCAATTTTTGCTTTCGGGGGATCACCACCCTTCAGAATTTATAATCTTCACAACAGCAGGTGTTAAGTGCTTGTGTGGCGGCCGTAAAACGTCGCCCCGTACTTCATTCTCAGTGTTGTTATACCTTCTGATCCTTCGAGATCATGAATTTCAGTACTTGTTCTGAAAATTGAATACCGCTTAAGCTGGTGCTAGGGGGCGTGAGCAGTGTTGCACTTTCAATCACTGCTCATGAACAGACTCAATAAAACCGAGTCTGCAATTTTCTCTTTTTGTGTTGCAATTTTTGCTTTCGGGCGATCACCACCCTTCAGAATGTTTAGTTTATAAGATATATCCTGAAAGTGGGAGATCCTCCGAAAGCAAAAGTAGCAATGCAAAAAGAGAATATTGCAGACTCAGTTTTATTGAGTCAGTTCATAAGTAGTATTTCTAGAATAAGGCAGATTTGAAACTGCAGAGTCAGATCGAACATAAAGTTAAATAAAACAGAGAATGCTCTGATCTGACGGCTCCAAGAGGAACCTTCTGATCTGGTTCTACGCTATTTGCAAATGTGTGAAAAGGCGTGTGTATGAAAAAAGGGTTGAAACCTGGGTCCATGCTTATAAAGCTTTTAGTTGAGCCTGAGATCGTTCTCAAGCTTTTGATTGGTCAGATTTGAGCCTTTGGCTCAAATCTGACCAATCAAAGCTTGAGAACTCAAATCTGACCAATCAAAAGCCTGAGAACGAAACTCAGACTCAACTAAAAGCTTTATAAGCATGAACCCAGGTTAGTATCGGTCCACGACTTGTTTTTCAATAGATCGTTTAAAATAGGAAATGATATTCTATCAAACCAAATATAGACGGAATTATTTTATAGTGTCATATTATATTTGCTTTACATATGCTTCAGCTCATACTCAACAGTTCACGTAATATAGATATGGTTCATCATAAATGTATTTGCAGTTGTCTGTACATAGAAATGATTTCCAGGGCATGGTATAAATGGCTTATCTATTTGTTTTTGTTTTTTCCCAGACAACAAGCTTTATAAAACATTTATCATTATGTCATATAACATTTAGACTAATACTGAATGTTATACAATCTTCATATTTATGCAGAATGTCCAGTACTGAAAATGATGGCATATTTTATTCAGTTTGATGCTATGTCACAAACACGGAGTGTTTTGTATAGTTTATGTTTTTTCAGATGGACAACAAGGTACAAATATTGTAACTGTCTTGATAAATTGCAATGCAAAGTGTTAGCGATTTTATACTCTGATATAGCGCAGGATGATTTTGATTATTTAAAACTGCATATCCATTGCATTTATTAATAAGCTGTACAGTACGATTATTCAATCTAATTGAGACATATACCGTATGTTATGTACAATTACGACAAAGCGTCTACACCAACATCGCGTTTGGTAACCCCGCCAACATGACACGGAATTGCTGTTAGATATACGACTCTCATGTCGCTAATAACTTCAATGAAAACAGATTTTACAACCTAAGACAATTATTATCTTTATTTACAAATACACGCCATGCGCATTTAAGCAACTCTTGTATCTTATTTAATATTTATATCGCTTTGCTGATTAGACATGCGTATGGGCGAATGTGTTAAAAATTGTGACGTGTGTCCAAAATTGTGACGTTTCTTATAGGTTTCACTGGTACTAAATGTCGGACTATGTGGCGAGTATACAAAAGCTTGGATTATATATTATAACTATACAATAGAACCTGTCTTTAGCCACCGTTAATTTATTGAACATAATTATGAGTCTTAAAAAGCAGATGGTTGCTTAAAGCTGGACAAAGGTAATGCAGAAAGAAAACTCCTATATGAGCTTTCTGTATTACGTTTGACTTGCATTAAGCTACCAACTGTCTTATAGGTCCATATGTTCTACTGTATATGCAGCCATGTATTGCAAAGAATTTTTGAAATAATTCGTATTGACAATGCGTCCTTATTTTGTCCTGAAACAATATGCATTCATTTATGTTTATCTTAAGGCAAATCTAGCGGCACTAAGAAACTGTTTTAATATATATCGTTTGGCCTTCCGGCAGAAAGTCTCGGGATAACACGGAATTCTCGCTCCATCACATCGTTTACCACTTATTATTCACATGATAAGTGACAAATTAGGGCAAGACGCAGATATCACAGGTATTCGCCAGGGGAATTTGTCAATTTACGGATATATAGTAAAGCTCCGATGGTTCGAACACCAAAACAAGTATCATTATCGATCTTTAAGCCATGTGGCAGCTGTTATTAGGGTAAACAGCATGCAGAAAGCGCCACTAGGAGCTTTCTGCATGACTTTCGCCCTGCATTATGCAGCCATCTGCCTAAAAAGACATTAATTCTTCATTATTAAAATTTTAAAGGATCGAGTTTCCATTGTACTTTCAATAGACGGTAGTGCGACACGCACATTATTCGAACATGTCAGTCCGTGCCCAAATTTCATTGGAAGCGAATATGTAAAGTCAGATAAGACAAGAAACGCGTATTTTGTCTACATACATTATTCATGAGTTTATTTTAGGACTGGGTGTATATGTTTCTACAGCAACGTGGTGATATCCAACGTAATAAAAGTCCATTTAAGGATTCAAAAGGAGACAACCTAAACACCAATGCACTGTTTATCGTAAAATCGTGATTGAGAGCAGTAAAGCCATATACTGTGATATATACCAGTAATAACAAGAGAACAATACCACTAGATGCGTCTAGAACAGTCAGTGATCAATTTAACTTGAACAGAAGCTCTTTATCGCAATTGCCATTCTCACACACAGACATTGGAAACAGCATACAGATACTCCAGAATATCGAATGGAATCCCTTCCTCAATAGACACATTCGTGTTTAGTGTTTTAAAATAAGTAGAGGGACATTCGTTTATATTAATTGCCAAAGACCGATAAACTGAAGAATACATTGGAAAGTTCTAAAGCAACATTCATTTCTGTCACAGAAACTTGGCCTGGCGATTCGGTAATAGGTGATGAAATAGTCATTCAAAACAAGTGAAATAAATATCTAAGTGTGTGCACGCGCATGTATGCGTGTGCTTATGTATTCGTGTGACTGTGCATGTATGTGTGCGTAAGTGTGTGAGAGTGTGTGCATGAGATTGTGCGTGTGTGTGTTGGGGTTAACATCAGAAGAAAATATTGCATTCAGCCCGAGACATGACCTGAGCCATAGATGCAGAATTGCAGAAATTTGATTTGTATAACTGAATTTGACTAGAAATAAAGCAATACATATAGGGACCATTTATAGACCTCCAAATCAGACAGTCTTAATATAATAAGATCTTAGGTCAACGGTAAACATTTATTTATACATAAACAGTATAGATTGTTGTAATTTAATATCAGGAAACAACTGACATTTTGACTATTCTCGTTGCTCAGGGCATGGATTGCCCGTTGAACATGGGTCTAAAAGACACATTACAGGTTATGCAAATACCATATTGTCATTTACATAATAATGTGCAGCCCATTGCACTTCATAAAACACAGGATTTAGGCACCAGTTAATAATAAATTCAGATAAAAGAGTAACAATATGCATAGAATATTTTACATAATGTTTCTTTCATATCGAAGGGCAAGTTTCGTCTGTTTGAATGATCTTGTAACGAAAATAAACATATTTTACTATACCTAGTATTAATAACACCAACTAGTTATTTGGTCACATTAGTATTTAAGATTGTAATGCGTTGCCTTGGTGAATCGACGACATGGAACGTTGCATTAAATTTCGAACTGCAGTGAAATAACACCTTGCTGTTAAGGCATTTACGATAATACAGGGTTGCATTTGTATAGTCTTGATGTGTGCATAAGATGCAAATAACCATGTATACTGCTGATACTTCCGTTTCTGACCTTGGTCTTGACCAACTATTAATTGATTTATACAGTTTTCCTCATTTTTAGATTTTCTCATATTGGACCCAATTGGACATGAGATAATGGGTTAATGGATTATCCAAAGATTTTTGTATATCCACAAGACGGTAAGGTTGAGGCCCAACATACTCATTAACAATATGAGTAGCGGAATTGCTTGGAGACTCATTCAAATTGCCACATTCCTGATGAGTAGCGGAATTCTTGGAGACTCAATCAAATTGCCCCAGTCCTGATGTGTAGCGGAATTGCTTGGATACTCATTCAAATTGCCACAGTCCTGATGAGTATCGGAATTGATTAAAGACTATTTCAAAATGCCCGAGTCCTGATATGTAGCGGAATTGCTTGGAGAATCATTCAAATTGCCACAGTCATGACGAGTATCGGAATTGCTTGGAGTCTCTTTCAAATTGCCCCAGTCCTGGTGAGAAGAGGAATTGCTAGGAGTCTCATTTAAATTGCCCCGATCCCGGGATGTGTTTTATTATCGCAAATCTGAATCTGGATTAAATTCATGATTGTGATTCGGTCGTTATTTTATCGAATAACGAACATGCTCTCTAATCAGCCTAATCAAGCTCTGACCTCGATTAAAATCTAATCATAATCAAACTGGCGGAACTTACACTAACAGCAGAGGAGTCACACTTTCAAACCATTCTAGAAATGGTTATGGAAGGTAAAAGTTGGCAGGGACAGTTAGCATTCTATTTGCTCTCGAAGTAAATATGTTCTCAACACATCTTTATTTTATTTTATTAGATCTATTATTTTTATCTATTTGTTTTCATTGTTTTTACATTTTTTTTTTTTTTTATATTTTTAGTTTTTGTTACTGTCGCTCTTTGATTAATCGACAAAAATATTAGCTGATCCACTCTGGAACTCGACGAATTGCCAGGAACACCCATTTTCTTTTGTGAGATGAACGTTTTAGTGGCCATGTTTAATACAACATATCATATCAAATTGTTTTAGTATCATAGCGGTCGTGATTAAGAGTGTGTGTATAATCAAAATCATGATTACGGAAATGAAACACACTCCTGGTGAGTAGCCGAATTGTTTGGAGTTTCATTCGGATCTAAGTTGTTTACAGATGCAAGTCAGGTCGATCGCAGCGTGATAAGAGTTGTGATTTGACATCTGTGAATGTGATACAAACAGACATGAATTGTGTTTGTGATGGTAATGAAAATAACTGATCAAGATTGCCTTTCAAACATAATTATGTATAGAATGCATATGTTTATGAGACAAAGAGTATGCACCCATTTTAAAGAGTAGGGTAGGAAGACGTTCTGATTTCAAACTGTTTTTATTAGTCTGTTTTTTTTCTGTACGTCACGCGTTTGTCTGTACTTGTTTTCTGCAACAACTGGTTGGATATGTATGATATTTCATATGATGAAATCGACACCTGATCTAGATATATTATCACTATTTTTCCAAATGTTAGTTTAAGCTAAGTTACGTCCATTTAGCACGTTTCGTTAGTCTGCACTTTTTTCTGTTTATGTTCGCCGTCAATAAATTTGAGGATTTGCCTGTTATAGTGTAGTTGTATTATCATTGATTTGTCATCGGACTACCTCAAGCTTGTTTAAGTTATGTCTTGCTCATTTTATCAAGTCTGAATCTAGTTCTTAGCGACAATAAGCTGATTTTCATAAGGTCTTTCACAAACCAAATGCATTGTATGCAGTTTCAAACAGTTAAAATTAAAAAAGCGATGATTTCGCAATGAACAGAATTTCATTTAAATGACATTGTTAAATAATATGCTGAAATCAGTATTGGCAACTGTTTATTCGATGGATCTATTAACACCAAAGGAGATGTCCATTTATGTATTGCAAACACACAATTTTAGCCAATTCCCAGTAGAATAGGTGGACTGACATTAAACAGTAACAGACGTGTTAATCACTATTAGGGGAATTTGAAGGGATTTTGCGAAGCCAAACTCATTTCTTTTTGCCTTATAATGTAGATGTACGGATGGTCGAAGTTGTATCCGAAATACGCTAAATGGTCCCACAAAGATACTGTATACACACGTTCTTTTCATCATAACGAAATGAAAATCCTCTTTGATAAATGTCGCCGTCAATATAGCTCAAACTTAAATGTTTTCCTTGCCTCAGAGGGCGCAACAAATGTTTTCGGTCCTCTGCGTACAGATTGCAAGTGTGTATGGAGGCGGTTATTTTATTGAATATTTGTTCTTAGATTTGTATATACCTTGAAATATTTTACAGTACTTTAGGATGGGTGTGGGTGTGTTTCTGTGTGGGTGCGTTTGTACCATGTTTGCGCGTGAGCGTGAAGAGAGTAGGGGATGGGACAAAACATGGGTTTGATTTATATAAACTATCTAATTATATATTAAAGTATTTTCCTGTTCGTGTTTGTATTTCAATTCAGTTCATTCAAGTTCCATTTATAACACAATGAACGACAGAGACCCACTGTTTACGTTTGCTCCATACTGACACATCTGGCACAATCAAGGGTATGCGATGGCTGGAGCATGGTATTTGAAATTTGTTATTGTGATTGGACGTAAATAATTCCTACTAAATTAATCTTCAAATCAACAAATTATCAGCGATATAAACCGATTATATCCATGCTTATTGCTAGTTGAAATAAACAATAAGTCATATACATATTATGTCAACATCAGTTTTATGACATGTTTGCACGATACATTGCTGGTGTGAAATATATGTACGATACATTGCTGGTGTGATAAATATGTACGATACAATATGTACGCAGTCTTATTTGGTTATAAGATATCGAAATGACTAAGATTACCTATTAGCAAACACGAAAACGCACCTGTTTCTCGTGATTACGATGTTGTTTGTGTTTTGTTTTTATCTAATTTCATATTATTCTGGCATAAATGTGAATCATATAAGATGTAGAAATCCAATATATGATACGCAAGCCGAATACCTATACAGTGTATTTATATAGTGTCTGCATATCCCACAATGTGTCCAATGTACCAAATGCATGTACGTAAACTACATGAGTGTATGTCGTTTTAAAACACGTATGCCGGTTCCAGATTTTACCGGAGCAATGTGGAAAATATTTGTACCGTTGCTGTAGAATTTGATACATGTCGAATAATATTATGTCATCAATATCTTTAGGATGCTTTCTAAGTTCTTCTGGGACAGTTATCTATATATATGTGACAGTTGTGTCGCCATATATGGCTTTAAAATTTCGAACTTTAATGCGATATCCTATTTTAAAGTAATTATTGAAATACAGTTACCGTAGACTGACATACAATATCATTTCCTAAAGATTACTGAAATAAGGGTTGCGTTTAAGAACACTGTTTTGTCTTATAACAGAACTGAAAACCTTCTTCTTAGGCACTTTCAGATTAGCCTATATTTTGTTTGACTTCAGTGTCTTGTAAATGAATGTGCATTAGGACTAAAGACACATTAAAATCATCGACTGCATTTTTTATGGTTATTAAATGTATGAGCCGTATGAGGTACTTAATGATAATGTATTCCTCTCTGTAATAACACTGCAAGCTGCTGTTCTGATTACTAGAATTGTAGTATAAAGAATGACATCGAATCTAACCTAATTTGCAATAATTGAAGATTGTAGTTGATCAGATAGTTTCCGATTTAGACTTTCCAAATCGATAAACAAGGGTTTTAGTGGAAGGAACAGGAGATATGTAGCATGCGATTCAATCCTAATTGTCTGCACGGAACATTTTACAAGATTAACTTTGCAGAGCATTCTAAACGTCAAATGCTTCTGTTTGCTTTAGACATTACAGTAAAACGTCTCTAAACTTGACGTTCAATTGAGTTTATATATGGGAATAAGGGATCACTTTCCCTTTTTGGTGTCCGCCTTTATATTGATGTGACCGACATGTTTCATTAAATTATTTCATGTTGTGTATATATGCATTGCTTTGATTATCAATATGTTGATAGATTTTTTAGATTATTGCCATGCTATTGTGACATTGGTACGTGCAGACTATTGAAATGAAGCTATTTATCTATCTATTTGATTGGAAAAGTAGTAAAGTCAAGCAGGCAAAGCCACATACAAGACGCAACCACCACCAAAACACCGATAGACAGCATGACACACACACACAACATCACACCCAAACGCACACTCACACACGAAATGAACACAGAAAACACCAAAAGACACACAATAACCAGAGACAAACGTTCCACACATGAACAAAATCACAAGCACAAAGACGCAAGGCAAACAAAAGGAAGGGTGACAAAGAGAGTACCGCCTTGGCACGGTCAGTAGCAAAAACACCACTGGGGGTTTAAACCGGTTCACGGACGTCCTTACCTCACACTTCTCTCAAAGTCACCCTAGCTTTACAAATAGTGTAAATAAAGGTATCCCCGCTGGACTTACCCACAACATAGACGACGGTGAACACAGGACAACATGTAAAACGTAGCATAATAACTGTGACAATCCGTCAAATATGTACTCAATGACTTTGCTGAAGTCAGAGCACCTGCAGGTAAGCCGTTAAGGGCACGACAGGGAAAAAGTAATACATGAGTCTGGTAAGCTCATCCTGTATCCATGTTTAAGAGTATACCATCATAGAGTACTACCCTCGGCCTGTCATCGCGCAAGCAAAGAGGGAAGCGAAGCTACCGACTGTAACAGGGTCGATAACCAAACATGCAGTGCGTTGCAATATAATAGGATCATAACCTTTCTTTTTAAATGTTTTAATGCGTTTTATAAACAAATCATGAAAATGGATATGACCCCGAATTTTCCTAAGTTTGTAGATAACATCCCCATAAAATTCTGGTTGAGAAATGCCTTGTCGCAGTAACGTCCGTAGATTGCAATTATATTTACTAATGAGAGGTAAATTTCGATAATAAAATTTAGAAAAAGTTTTCCGAAGTTTGTGATATCTGTAACCTTGCTTAAGAAGTTTATCAGTTATAACTAAATTACGTCTGTTAAAATCTTCAAGCAAAGAACAGGCTCGGGCAAACCTAATAAGTTGAGAAATATAAACCCCATAAGATGTAGAACGTGGCACATCTCCATCTAGAAAAGGACAATTAACAATTTTAAAATTAAAATCTTCTCTTTTATCGTATATTTTGGACGAAACTTTATCATTTGTAATTGAAAGATTCAAATCTAAAAATGAAGCTTTAATGTCAGATTGATTAGCTTTGTTTAAAGACAGTTCTTTTGGGTAAATTGAAGAAATCATAGTATCAAAATAAGGATTATCTAAATTCAAAATATCGTCTAAATACCTTGAAGTTTTATTAAAAGCATTATCAATATCGGTCTGTGTATCAGGTTTTAAGCTAAGCATAAAATCCCTCTCATAGCAATACAAAAACAAATCTGCAACAAGAGGAGCACAATTTGTACCCATGGGTATACCAACAACTTGACGATATATGGTATCCCCATAACGCACAAATATATTATCTAAAAGAAAGGTAAGAGATCTACAAACATCAAGGCAAGTCCACATCGTGTAATGTTCAACTTCTGAATTCGAAAAGAATGAATGTTGAACATTACAAGCAATGAACATTTTGTTTTCTCTGGCAAAGGTTTTTTCTATTCATTTAATAAGTTTATCCTTTATAAGATGGTGAGGTAGAGTAGTATAGAGTGTAGAGAAATCATAAGAGCTCAGTAAAGAAATGTTATACTGTTCATTTTCAAGTTTTGTTAAAACATCATTTGAATTTTTTATGGACCAAAAAACATTAATACCAGAATTTTCATATATTTTATCACAGTAGCGTTTTACATGTTCTTTGATCGTAGTAAGACAGGACGTCAAAAGTATAAATAATTTAGTAGTGGTACAACAGCTAGAGTTGGCAATAAAACGCGCCTTATAAGGGTTTTTATGTAGTTTCGGAATCCAGTACTAAGTAGAAAGTTTATGTTGTTTTATGTTAGGACCAGACTTAAAATTATTGCACATTTTTACATGTTCCGAGACTATATCTTTTTCAGGTGTTTGAACTGTTATATAAGTATTTGAATCAGTTAGCTCCTTCTTTAAAACATCAACATAATACAATCTTCAAATAATAATTACATTGTTTGATGCCTTGTCAGCAGGAACAAGGACATAATCTGAATGAAAATTAGAAATGTTTTTCTTCAAATAGCGAAATGTAACTCTAGGTCGAGGTGGTAAAAGATGGTAATTTGATTTGTAAAAAGTAATACGCGTATCAATAATGAGACAGATGGCAGCACAATGCAGAACGAAAGTCATACAGAAAACTCCTCTATGAGCTCTTTGCACGATTGTCACACAGCATTAAGCAGATGCCTGCTTAAAAGTATCCAACTCTTCACTACTGGAATTCAGGTTTAGAGGGGTTTACTGTATACGGTTTAAATAAATGTCATCAAACGATAGGGACAGTTATTGTTTGATATTCACTTAGTGAACTAGTTTAAGTAATGAATTATAATGTAACTCGTGCATAAATTATCCTGTGTCCAAGCATAAATTTTGTTGGCGGGCGGCGTCGGACATGTGTATATTAATGTCATAGGAAACATCAATAGATGGGGTATAAGCTTTAGTTCAATGCCCCCTAAGAAGCTGATTTGTTTTCTCCCCTCAACAACTTTAATTAGAAAAAATATTGGGACAAAGCGTAGTTTACAAAGAGGGTGGCTTCCATGTGACTGTTATCATCATTAGCAAAATCGTTAAAAAGTGTGTTTTTTTTTATTTGTTACCACAAATGATGTACACATTGCATACTATGTACATGCTTCTGTTGCTTAAAGATGGAACAATGATGCTACTGAATAGAAGACAGGATCGGTACCTTCTTTCATTGCACTGAGTTTTATGTAGTCTAATGAGGGGCATGCCGACAATGCTTTCATGATCAGAGAGTCTATTTGGGTTTCATTTCCGTGATAACCCACGAGAGATGTACATGCAATTATAGGATAACCATTCTGATTAGCGGCGGAGAGTTAACAAAAACGATCAAGCAAATCAGTGCACCTATCATATCAGTGGAGTTCGTCGTTCTGGATACGTAACGTAAACAGATTAAATAGGAGTTTGTGGAGCAAGCAATATATTTAATTTGATAAAAATATAGAAGATCTACTTGGTACACAGACAGGTTTAGTGAATGAAGATTATTTATTCTTTGCATTGGTCTAGATGTGCACTGCTGTACTTGTCTATCAAACCAATTGTCTATCGCCCTGGCTATTGTTAGCCCGAGCGCTATTTACAAAGTGTGCCAGCCTTTCAACTGATCTCTGACAAGAAGCGTCCTATTTATTTAATTTATTGTTTCTCATCTGCATATCTTTATCTCCGTAGAAAACTAATGTCTTATCAGAGAAACAGATTCATAAGCGTACTCAGATTATAAAATTTCTGCACCAATCCCTATTTTATGTGAAAGGGTTTGGAGGAGAAAGAAAGGAGTTACATGTACTCTTGAAAATGTTTTAATTTACGCGCCTTATTTGGACATCTGTCTATTATTTCTATTGTCTCTGGTCTATTGATTACGTCGGCCCGTTGTGTAACTGCCATTTGCATAGTAAACTGGTGTACGATTCATACCACGTTACCTATTCGGAATAGTTTGCATCGTATTCTAAATCTAAACGAAGCTTAATTGGACAGAACACAATTTAACCTTTACTCTGCTATATAATATACAATGTATGTTTGTTCAGAATCGAAACTTTGACTACTTCTGAAGCTATGAAAAGTTTGAGAAACATGTGACCGAGTATCAAAATGTTTGAATCCAGATGAGACGCCAAATTACCCAGTTTCTCATCTGGTTTCAAGCTGTTTTGGGGATGGATGTTAGGTTGCGAATAGCAGGATTAGGGTTAAGAAACCAACATACTCAATGAGCGATTATGAAACACGCTTGTGCTGGTTGTCACAAGTTTCCCTCTATTTACGAAGAAGACTATGTGATTCCGAATTCCTTAATTCTTATGGAGTCAGATTCAAAGACTTTATAAGAAATGCATATGTATTATATCATATATTCATATCAACACAATATAATTCATATATCATATCACAATCATAAGTGTCCCTTTAAAACCTCAACCACGTGTTCAACTGTACTATTTAAGTTAAGGCTACACAGGTACAACATTAACTGTTTGCCTAACCACACATCGTAATATGATTTTTCTCTCTAACCACACATGTTAACTGATCACTACTTATTTACTCTCCACACAGGTTTATGAGTCACTGTCTCGACCACACAGGTATACGCATTACCACTGCATCATATCACGCGTTGCACGCAAATTCATACATACGTAATACTGTCATAAAAAGGCAATATCAATATAAAATATCTTCAAATTAAAGTATTAGCTGAACAGGACATCTTGGGAGTAATATGAAAAGGGCCTCAACATTCACCGTGTCGCATTTATTACACGTTCTCTATCCAGCGGAGCCCAGAATAAGCATTGCTTTAAGCATAGGCGGTTACATATTCTCAATAGAATTCTGCATAGGCTAGTCTATAAAATGCATGTCACAACTCAAAACATGGACCAGACGCCTTTCCCCATAATATAATAACAGTCACCCAAAGGCCACCTAAAATAAAGGAAATGGGGAAACTAACCAAACTGTGCCTTTAAACGCAAGAAACTCAATTCACAATCCACGCGAATGACAAAATTAACAATGCAAAGCCCTAAACTACTGGACAGGAGAAGGGGGCTTACAATATTTTCTCTAATGTCAGCCTTTCCAAAGCAAGTCAGCACGCTCTCACTACTGTGTATAAAATGCCCAGTTTACACCAGTACATGCACGGATTACCTGAGTTACAGGTGAATGGCTTTATCAATCCACCCAATACACAGTTGAAAAGAACCAAAGCACTAAGAGTCCATCAAAGTAAGAGAGCGCAAAGCCAAAATCAACTTTGTGACACTAGTAATTAACATGGAACCCTGAAAATTGCTATTTATATGAATTGAATCTCGAATAAAATTGTACATTTTACCTATTGCCTGTTCTTGTGCCTTTTAACGATTTCGGAAACAGTAGACGACCTTACATCAGACGATTCCAACAGGAGTCTACTATGTTTGCTTAAAACAATATGCGTTTTATCTTCAGTTTCTGCCATGATACAAACATATTATTCTTGATGCATTTATTAAACACTCAATTACGTAATGTTCATTTTATGGATGTCTGTAAACGCATGTGGTTGCTTAATAGTTATGCAGAAAGTTTCTATAGAAACTTCCTATATCACTTTTAGCCTTCATTTAGCTATCACGTGTTTTACAAATCCAGATTTAGATTTAGGCCTACTGTGAGTGGTGTTATTAGTTAGAATTTTCTGTATATCAATCAGACAGGATTAAGCTGAATCTACACCCAAATTAAAGACTTGGAGAATAAAAAACAACTACAGATGCTTGTGTTACACCGGTCACTGCATACTGTTTACCTTGATGTATTTGCAGTTCTTGTCTAAATGATTCCATAGCATAATAGAGTAAAGTCTCGCAACATAAATATAGGAGAGTGTAAAAACAGATCTTCCAGTATTGGTTTTCTGTTTCATCTTGATCCTGCATTAAGCTACCACATATTTCAAAAATACAGATTTATTGTGAGTGGTCGTATTAGCGAGGTTTTACTATGTTTAATCGTTATCTCCAGGCAAGGCATTGAACGTAGTTACTACCAAACCACGTAAATCAATAAGGCGGAACATGTGTTAATGTGTTAGATCGTATTTCTCAAGTTAATCTGCATGTGAGGTCACGTTAAATTCCATTAAGGTGGAAGCGGGATCCGTATTTTCCTTGAGTAGTTTTAGTTTTAGTATTTGTTATAGAAATTTGTAAGTTTCGGTTGTATGTGATCTGCATTAACTTCGCCCGAAAAAACGTTTAATTATTGGATGGCATCCGTCACCACTTTTGTGTGCTTGGATATCCTGCATCTAGCTATTTCACGCATTATTCTGAAAATGGTTATTCGGGTTGGATTTCCAGATCGGACATTGATATGGGATATTTAAAAAAACAATCGTGTTTTTGAATACTCAGTAAGATAGTGCAACTGTTTTAATTGTGATATCAACCGCTTTGGAAATATTTTGTAAACAATACCGCAACATATTATACATTGCTCCAGATAAGATACGTAAACTAAAACATATTTAAGAATAAATTCTTTATTTCTTCACCACACCCTATAGTGTGACCGCTCTTTAAAATCGTCTCAGTGAGTCGATTCTAAGGAGTGGTCACAGAAAAGGGTTTAGGGGAGAAATGATGATCTTAGTATTTGAGTACGCCCCTTTATCTGTAACTTTGCGATTATTATAAGCCTGCTACTTTCTTCAAGCCCGATCCTTTCAATAAATCAACATCATCCTTATTACCATAATCTATAAGTGCTTCCTTTGTGTTATTTACCTAAGCATGTGCAATAAGATGCGATTTTGTTCTGTTTGTCAATTCGGAAGTTTTAAAACAAGAACATTACCAGTCATCGACTATATATAATGTCTTTGCACCTTCCTGATAGTAACTTTGTAGTTTCTAGAAGGATATTCCAGACATGATATTAAACATTCCTACACATTTATTATTTTGGTAATTCTAATCGTTTTCGCTAACATAGTTAAATTTAAATAAATATAGAAAAGGGAAGGGGTTAATCTAAAACAACAGACCTAGTGACAGGATGAACACTGGTGAGGCACCGAGTTGAACTTTCATTTAAATATCCAAATTTCTCAACTGAGAATATGCCCAGACGTTATAAAACTTTTTGCTTGAGTCTGAGATCATTCTCAAACATCTGATTGGTCAGCAAGCTCAGAATCTGATCAATCAGATACTTGATAATGATCTCAGACTCAGAAGTTTTATAACCTTCGACCCATATGTTTTTAGATAATAACATGGGTTCTATCGTCTCTTCGATGCCCTAGTTCAGATCATATTTAAGATAATAGATTGCCAGTTGCGTACCTATTACAAGAACAAATGGTATCGTCTAAATACCCATGCAAACAAGAGTTGACCAAGATCAGAGTGCTCCTATATGAGCAATCTGGTCAGAGTCCGCTCTGTTTACTTATGGAATACAATAGATATAATGACCAAAGGTTCCTGTGTCCTTATGCCATTATAAAAATGAATTGTTGTATTTATAGTATCATCATTTCTTACATGAATATTCATGCTATAAAAGTTTAACCCATTCCCCCATAATTACGGCTTTTGGCGACTCTGTAAAAGTCACTTTGTGAAACCATTGTGATAAATAGAGCATTTGCTCCTATAGGAGCAAATGCTCTATTTATCACAGTGGTTTCAAACTAAAACATTCTAAAAGTTTCCTTTTCTCTAGTTAATGCTCCTTTTCGGTAGATTCATTCAACGAGATTGTATCTAAAAATAGCCTATGAGGGAATGGGTTAAGCAACACTCTTTTGCATAGGTGTTTCTCAATTAGTTTTGATATTGGCATATGTATACAGTACAACTCCTCTACTGCAATCACATAAAAACAGAGCAATAACAGTGTGTACATTCTACAATGCGAGGGCTTGGTGCAAACCTATTGTAACTCCTTGACTTGTGAAGGAGTTACAATAGTTTTGCACCAAGCCCTCGAATTGTACTTTCTCAACCTAACCCTAAGTTGTGACCACTCTTTAGAATCGTCTCGATGATCGGTCACAACATAGGATTTGGTTGAGAAATAAAGTACAGTAAAATATCTAGATAACGGCCACTAAATTGTGTTAATTAGTTTGTATTTAGGACAAGTGGCTGCTTAAAGTAAGGTAAAAATAAAACAGAACGCGTTCTGTTTTACTTTCACCATGTTTTAAGCAGCCATCTGCCTTTAACACAATATACTTGATGAAATTTAGTGACCGTTATAGAGAGGTTTTACTGTAGTTATTCTTGAAGATGCTTCAATTTACACTTTTAGAGGGGTTTTACTGTATTGGTAATCATTTCTTGGAAAAGCAGGATAATTGCAGCTCTAAAGTATTCTAAATGCAAACAGTGCATACCCAAATCAGACAGCTAAATGCAGGATATCCGAACACACAGGCATCTGATCGGGATCTCCACTGTTTGCAACAAGGAGTAAAATGTATATCTATGAAGTAAAGGGTTATACTCTGCGTTGGTAGATTTTGATTCTTGCGGTATGCACTTTAATGAATTGGTTAGGATGGTTTCGGAGACTCAATTTCATTTCTCCCGTTCATTATTCACATGCCATAATGTAACTGAATTGTATACAATTAGTTTTTAGCATGCCATAGGCGAACCTTGATTTCTTTTGGATACAGGATGGATTTATATGAGACGAAGAGCGACTTGTTTGATGAGAATCCAAATTATTTGACACTCCGATTGCGTCTTTAAGAAACCATTAATACACTGTGCTTCGAAGTAGTTATTAGAATATATATATATTCTACCGGAGAAATTTACTCGGCATGGTAAAAGTTAACGAAAGTCTTGATGAAATGCATGGTATGCATTTTGGATGTGCTTAGAGAGTATTAGTAAATGAATCTGTTCAATGCGGATCTTTAGTTTAAATTAATCGAGGAATATGTTATAGTTGATTCACAATAGCTCGAGATATTTGTTCAATAAAGATATTTGCCATTCTTTTACCCTTTGCTTTCTTCTAGAAGGTAGTAATACATTTGTTATAGACATTCCGGGTCATTCCTTTGATATTGAAACTTTGAACCTTTGAATGCGAAACACGCATGCACTGTCATTGGCAAACAGTGTAGATCCAGATCAGAGGGCTCATTGAGGAGTCTATACTGTTTGTCATTACAAATCCTATAGCAGGTTTAAGCCTTTCGCAGTGGACTTTAAACATTGATGTGCAAATGCGGTGTTTAACCCTTTCCCCCATCCTTTTCACGTCTCTGTATAAGTCTGTTTTTGAAACCATTGTGATAAATTGAGCATTTGCTCCTAAGGAGCAAATGCTCTATTTATCACAATGGTTTCAGAACTACGACATTCTAAACTTTTCCTTTTCTCTAGTTAATGCTCCTTTTCAGTAGATTTATTCAAAGAAGTTGGATCTAAAAATAGCCTATGAGAGAAAGGGTTAGAGTGTTAAACGGCATCACGTAATGTCATCACTGAACCAAACTTTGAGTTAGCATGCTATCAGTTAGCATGCTTGAGTTAGCATGCTATCAGTTAGCAAGCTTGAGTTAGCATGATATCAGTTAGCATGCTTGAGTTAGCTATCAGTTAACATGCTTGAGTTAGCATGCTTGAGTTAGCATGCTTGAGTTAGCATGCTATCAGTTAGCATGCTTGAGTTAGCATGCTATCATCGTACATACCTGCATTCGCAAATAGTGTATACCAATATGAGACAGCTCCAAGAGAAGCTCCAAGAGGAGATGTCTTATATGGGTCTGCCCCATTTGCCATAATAATCTAGTGGCTAAATTTGGTCCAACTCTTGATTCAGGTAATTAATATTCATAGTGGATAAATTCCAATTTGAATATGCATCATGGGAGGTTAAATGAAGATTTCTACAGTATGTCATTTCGATGTTTGTAAATTTGTCTTTCGAGATGAATGCTGTAATGTGTTTTCGGATAATTCAGCAATCACCGAATTTAACCCCTCTGCTCGAACACGTTTTTTAGAAACTACTGATCGAGATTTTGATAAGTTGCATTGTCTTAAGGCTAAATAATTTATCTTCGATTTTTTGTGAACTTACCTCGGTGTTTTAAGCTGACTTGCTTTTTTTCAAGTGACATGGCTGGGACATATAATATTGGACACTGTTGTACAGTAAATTTAGTGTAAATATCGGTCTTGGAGACAGGACCTGGTGAGTTAAATGCAGGGTGAAAGTCATGCAGAAAGCTCCGCTAGGAGCTTCATCTTTTAAGACTTTCATCTTGTATAAGGCTGTCACCTGTCTAAAAGTATCTAAAATCTTCTCTACTAGAATTCCGGTTTAGAGGGGTTTTGCTGTAGACCTGTGGTGACTCCATCCTGTCCTCTCGTCTCTGTTGAATGATAACATTTATTGTTTGATTTGTATTTCTCTCACTTTTTCCAGATATTTTATGTGAGAACCTTGTATAATTCCTATATAGTTCAGGTATAACTGTATACCGGTGTACCGCTTGACGGCTTACCAGGACCTCATCTATGTTATCCTCACCAACCTTGGTGTATTTATACAAAAACATTAAATTCATCTATTCAACCCTTTCCCCGTTGAATATTCTTGCAATAAATAACGACGACTTCATGAATATATATTAGGTATTTTTCTTTTATAATAGCATATGTACTCAGTATGTTTTAATATTGAAATGCTCATGTACAAACTAAATAAAACTGAGTCTGCCATTTTCTCTTTTCGCATTGCTGCTTTTGTTTTCGAAGGATCTCCTACTTTCAGAGCTTATGTACTTCACAACAGCAGGTGTTAAATGCTTGTGTGGCGGCCGTAAAATGTCGCCCCGTATTTCATTCTCAGTGTTGTTATATCTTCTGGTCCTTCGGAATCATTAGTTCCGATGCCATTAGTTTTGAAATTTAAATTGAATACCGCCTAAGCTGTGGCAAGGGGGTGTGAGTAGTGTTGCACCTTTCTCATAATTGCTCATGAATATAATACGGAGTCTGCAATTTTATCTTTTTGCATTGCTTTGGTAGAAACTATAGCTTTAGATCTGTTATAGTTTCATAAGCATTCAGAACAGACCCTGGCGTGAAAAGAGGTTTATATGAAGGAAAGGGTTACCTCTCGAACTGCGTTATTCCAATACTATTCGATATATGTCCGTTGTGACTGACTCATATTTGATTTTACAGTTTGAACCTGTTGTCATTTATATGTGTCTATGTGACATCTTATAGTGTTATGTAGCATGAATGTATCAGTAGAATATCGACTGTCACGAATGCCCCTGGATTTCACCAAATATGGGCCTAGCCCGATTGAGGGCATGGCGTATGGTATATGATAGGAGCCCTATGAGTAAAACACAACGATGTTTGATAAGTAAAAGTTCTCGCTTTATTTTTTAAAAAACAATAGCATTCATCAGCAGAGCCCCAGAGAGTGGGATGACTTCATACACAAATGTAAGCCTGTATTCCCCCACACAAGCCCGTGTTGTGGATACATGTACACCTGAGGGAAACGAATCGAATGTGTACCCACTGCGTGCTTGGTGGAGAAAAAAACGAATATTGTTTAATTTATGTCTCTTAAACCCAACATCATAAGTAACGTTCATTGTTTCATAATGATATATGATCGTTCATGTTTTGTAAATGAGGGGTTTTAGAGTTCGCCACAATAATGGGTCCCACAGTTTTCAGTAGCATAAATATACAAAATGTATACAGTTAAACCACTCTAAAACCAAATTTTAGCGCAGAAGATTTTAGTTCGTTTAACCCTTGTCCTCATATAAACTAGTTTTCACGCATTTGCAAACAGAGTAGACCCAAATCAGACGGCTCCTATAGGTGTCGTCTGATCAGGATCTGCTCTGTTAGCTAATGGAATTTGAAAGATATGTTTCTTTACTTTCTAAAATGGCTGTAATATTCCACCTTCATTATAACTATTATTGAATTTTGGAATAAACATAGAACAGGGAAAGGGTTAATTAAGACAGTCGCTTAATGCAGAGTGGCACTCGTGTAAAAAAGCCCCATTCCCTTCTATTGACGCCTTTTGACGCCTCTGTAAAAGTCAGTTTTAAACCATTGTGATAAATATAGCATTTGCTTTATATGAGCAAATGTTGTATTTATCACATTGGTTTAAAAACTACACAGTTCATTTTTTTCCTTTTCAGTAGTCTAGATATAGAAGGGACTGGGTTAAGCTGTCACATTTCTTACAAACTGCCACTGCTACTAATTGGAACGTTCGTTTTAGAGGAGTTTAGCTGTATTTCAAAGCATCACATCACACGCAACTACATTGAAATA
The DNA here is from genome assembly GCA_963576725.1 of Azorinus chamasolen. Taxonomy (NCBI): domain Eukaryota; kingdom Metazoa; phylum Mollusca; class Bivalvia; order Cardiida; family Solecurtidae; genus Azorinus; species Azorinus chamasolen. The sequence goes on from OY755236.1 coordinate 4,717,553, forward strand.
TAAATAAAGATTAGTCCATAAACAGAACGATGGCTTATTCTAACTACATGTATAATCTGACATTTATAAGCAAGTACGTATACAGTTAAACCTCAATATCTCGAACTCTGATAACTCGAACATCGGGATAACTCGAACTAAATTTTCTGTCCTTCCGGAAATTACAATGCAGAATTGTTCTAAAATATATCACTGTGCATATCTAGAAACACATGACAGTTTAATGCAGGTCTAAAGTAATGATGAAAGCTCCTACAGGAGCTTGCAACGTTACTTTAGACCTGCATTAAGCTATGAACTTTAGATATTGTTCAGATTAGAAATCGGATGACTTGGCCCACTGTTATCTCGAAGTAATTCGTAATGTCTCTTGAAGTCCGAGTTACTCATTACTTTTCAGAAACAGGGTCCATGCTTATAAAACTTTAGTTGAGTCTGAGTTCGTTCTCAAGTTTTTGATTGGTCAGATTTGAGCCTTTGGCTCAAATCTGACCAATCAAAAGCTTGAGAACTCAACTCTGACCAATCAAAAGCATGGACCCAGGACTAGTCTAACAAAGGTCTTTGATCCTGGAAGAAAATAGAAGCTACTCGATGTCTCATCTGGCTTCATCCAGTTTGCAACGGTTTGGACTAATAAACCATCAGATTGTACAGTCATGTAGTACGATTAAGTCCTTCGTATATAAGTCCTCCATATATAAGTCCTTCAAATATAAGTCCTTCAAATATAAGTCCTCCATATATAAGTCCTCCAAATACAGCATGCATGACGTAATGTCATGTTGTCGATATTACTGAACACTCAATGCTGTATTTTCAGAGCAGGAGCGGGTGCCATTCTAATAGTGTTCGTCCACCTCCAGTGACCTACAAATAGATGATCCAAAAGTGTTTGAAAGAATTAGGTAATTAGATTAGGTAAATTAAATGTTTACTAAGTCTATTTGAATTTTAGACACAATCGAATCCAGATCATGTTCGCTGCAAATTTCATGTCAAGAGTATGTACTTGTAAAATGGAAATAAAAAACTGATGTTAAAGGTACACCTTATCAGTAACAATGCAAACTATTCAGAGAAGGTAAAATACACGTACAACCTGTCTTAAGCGACCCTTTAAAGATGGTTATATCTGGACCTTTAATACAGACAGTTGCAGGACAGAAACTATTCAAAAAGCTTCAAAGGACGCTTGTGGTCTGCAAAATATGTAATCTGCTTTGATTTCCTGTATGTATATAATTCATAAAACATAATCACGGCCTCGGACAGTTTGGATCCTAAGAGATGCCGAGTTACGCGGCATTTCGTTTGAATTTCAAACTATTCCCACAGGTGATCACAGTTCCGCGAACTGTATCAAAATAATTTTATAAGGATATACAAGAGAAAAAACAAGTATGTCACGCTAAGCTAGGGCCAATCGTTTACCTGCTTAATGCAGGGCGAAAGTCATGCAGTAAGCCCCTAGAGGAGCTTCCTGCATGACTTTCAACCTCCAATTAGTCGCCACCTGTCTCCAAGACTGATATTTTTATCGTCCGGTTTAGTGAGGTTTTAGTGTATCTATAAAGAAATTGATAAAGGATATTGCAAAAAAAACAACATACGGCAATTCGACGTTCTCCACGAAGATCTCCTCCACCTCCTCCTCATAGCTTGACGAACTTTCTCTCCCACATAGACCAGCTTCCTACAAGAGTAAGATGTTATCCTTTAGCACGGCTGAGAAAACTGTCGTTAACAGAAAACGTTTGCAAATTCAGATTGAGCATACCTTCTTTCACATCTACTCTAAGACTGACTAACTTAAAGGATATTAACCCTGTTCAATATTCATGTACGAAATAATGTCATCAAGAATATTTATAAGCAGACTTTTCATAATGTAAACTTTTCTAGGGATTTTTTTCTCTGACAGAAACTGTAGAATTAGATATATATTATGTCATAAGCAAACAGCGCAAACGCTGGTCAGCCCGTCCCTATAGGTGCCGCCTGATCTAGGTCTACTCTGTTTGCAAAATGTGTGAAAACGCGTATATATGAGAGGAAGTGTTTTTACCAGGTCCGGGTTTTCATTCAAGGTATTCTCGCAAATTAGTACGTCCTTGAGTAGAAGTGAAAGAAAGTTCCCCACACGCCTCCTTCAGGAGACGATTGAGCCTTGTCTAATCTATTTTCAAATGTGTTTTAATACTTATTTATGGAGTAAAAGGTCACAATGTCATAAAAATCGATTTTAAAATAGGACCATTAAGGCAGGTGGTAGCTTAATGCAGGTCAATATTTTTTTCTGCATTATTGTGCCCTGCTTTAAGCAACCAGATGCTTTAACATTTTGCCTCACATGATGATCTTATGACGCAAGGACAAACAAAGTAAACCCAGATCAGACATCTTCTGTAGAGCCGCCTGATCAGATTCTATTCTGTTTGCTTTTGACATGATTTATGTCTAAATCTACAGTTTTTTATTATGCAGAAAATCCCTTACAAACATTCAGCTACATGTAATAAATAATCATGATGTCATTATTTCGTACATTATTATTGAACAGGCAAAGGTTTAAAGACTTCTGAAGGAGCCGTCTGACCTGGCTCTATACACTGTTTGCAAAGGCATTACAATGCTTGTTTATAGCCGTCTGGTCTGGCTATATACACTTATCTACAGCCGTCTGATCTGGCTCTATACACTTATCTACAGCCGCCTGACCTGGCTCTATACACTGTTTCCAAAGGCATTACAAACAATGCGTATCTATGGAATAACGAACACTAACCTTTTACCTCATAGGCTATTTTTAGATCCAACTTCTTTGAATGTATCTACCGAAAAGGAGCATTAACTAGAGGAAAGGCAAATTTTGTACATGTAGTTTGAAACCATTGTGATAAATAGAGCATTTGTTCCTATAGGAGCAAATGCTCTATTTATCACAATGGTTTCAACAGGGGACTTTTGCAGATGCGCCAAAAGGCGTCAATATGAGGGAATGGGTTAAACATAAATCTATAGCATATGTCTTTAATTCAGGTTAAACAACATACTGTATGCTATATCTATGCCCTGTGCTAAGCAACCACATACTTTTACAGTCGCTTATGTTCAGTGAAAAATGTCCTTTTAAGATAGTTTCTACCGTATAATGATTTACCTTACACACGGCGGCGAAGTTTACATCTTTGCGGAGAGATGTGATGACACCTGGTAGGTACTCGCCCATCTCAGATTTCAGGTTTTTGCACTGAAAAGAAAAAGCAATTTATGCGTATTTAAATCGATTGTCGTTAACAAAAACGTTAAATTTGTTCCAAAAAACATATATACGAAATGAGGTAATAGTAGGAGCTGTCTGATCAGGGTATTTTCTGATTGACCTACGAATTGTGTATATCTAGATCTGGTTCTACAGTGCCTGTCATAGCCAAACCCTATGCTAAACAATATTCGTGATGCCATCATTCCTTACCCATTCTCTTAATATAACCACTTTCACACAGAGAAGACAAAAATCAGATGGCTCCTATACTAAACCAAAGACGTTTATCATAGGTATTTGATTAAACTGGGAAAGGGTTAAGAAATGCAGAGTTAATAAGCCACAGTTTGACATACTCATAGTTTTCATATTTCTCAAACTAATGTATTGTCAGTATTTTAAATTTGTAATATTAATATGGAAAAAATAGCGATGTCATACTGACACGATACAACACAGGGTAAAAAATGTGAAATAAAACATATTTTATCCAGAATAAAGGCAGTTATTCCTGTATATATACAAACGCAATGCATAATTGAGAATTGAAATACAATAACCCCCTCTAAACCAGACGTCCTACAAGACCGGTGGTAGCCGAATGCAGGATAAGCACGTAAAGGAGCTTTCTGCATGACTTTCACCCAGCATTAAGATGACACCTAACAAGATCTAAATTCTTCATTGCTAGATATCCGGTTTAGAGGGGTTAACTGTATTCAAACTCAATCTGTACCATTTCCGTTTCCACTCCAGAAGCTTCACACATGCCTTCGACTTCGTGGATAATCCTTGTCTCGAAGGATGGGTCCTCAATCGTGTCTTGTATAATTCCAGTGCCAAACTCACACAATCGACACATGTCTCTGTAGTCCACTGCAAAATAGCCATGGTTACGCTTTCATAAGTCGATGAAGTTTATTTTATTAAAAATATATTATTTTTCTGCCTGATGTTTCTTGTGAGACAAAGCTATTTTGTTATAAAGATTGGATTAATTTGTTAACATCTTGCTGCTAGGCGTGACCAAAGTAGCACTCGGAAACGCCATGTAACTCAGAGCTGAAGTCGTTTGATACTAGACTGACAAAATAAATAAGTAAATAAATAATGATCCAGATTAGAATTACAACAAACATTGATTTTACCTTAAATGCATAAACAGGCAGCATATAATGATCTTTTGGAACTTTACTGTTTGCCGTTTTGTCGTAATACATTAACCCTTTCGACGCCAAATTTCTGATTGTCGTCTGCAAAGCTCTTTTGTTAAATAATTTGGTAAAATAAGGAAATGAGATAGATCTAATTAAAAACAAATTTCAAAGGAATACAGCACAGATATAGAAGTAAAGTTTGAGACAAAAAGTGAAGTCCCTGATCAGACGCCACCTTGAAAAGGCGGCGTCTGATCTGGGACTGCACTATTTGTCGTGGTGCATTTATGCGGCATTGGCGATGAAAGTGTTAAACCGATCATGGCATATTGAAACGACAATACAGGCTGACGTCACACTCGTTACCAGCGAATAATGTTTGATACTAAACGTTTCATCTAGCCAATACTATTATATTGTCTTAAAATTAACCTATATTTCATACAGATACCTTTGAACGCCTTTTCAAACAGAATATGCCCAGATAAGATTTTCCCAGTAGGAGCAAGGTCTTATCCTTTTGCTTATGTAATAATAAAGATCTGATTATGCAGATCTTACCATGGGCAAAACTTTCTGTGTTCATATACCATTATAAATACTTTACCTATGCAACATTCAGGTTGTCATCATTTCGTAACTCTTTCCTTCATATAGATACCTTGTCACGCTTTTCAAACAGAGTAGACCCTGATAAGACGGTTCTTATAGGAGAGGTCTGACCAGGATCTGTCCTGTTTGCTTCTGATATAATATAGATCTGATTCTACAGTTTCTGCCTGAACAAAACTATCCTGTGTACATATGCCATTATGGAAATTCAGCAAATAAATATTCATGATGACAGTATTTCGTACATGAATATTGAACAGTCAAAGGATTAACCCTTTCCCTGATGCATATTCATGTAATATGAATATTCTAGAGATAATGACGTCATGAATATTAATAAGATTATTTGTCATAATGGCATATGAAAACGAGACATTTTGGCTCAGGTAGACTCTGTAGAATCGGATCTATATTACTTCATACGCAAACAGAGTAGACCCTGATCAGACGGCTCCTATAGGAGCCGTCTGATCTGGGTCTTCTCTGTTTGCAGATGAGCGAAAATGCGCTTACACAAGGAAAAAGGTTGAATGAATATCAATGACGTAACGAGTTAAAACGTTTACCTAGCTGGGTAGTACAGATGTGGAACGTGTGACATAGTGACGGTTGTAGCCAGTTAGCGGCAAGATGAATGATCAATTTACCGAACCTGTCCACAAGATCGGTACACTGCTTGCCGAAGACGGGTATGAAGTGGCACAGTCCTTTCAGTAGCTTTAAGCACTGTTCCTGTTCGAGAAAAAGACGATGATAGACATCAATCGGTTTAAGCCATGGCTTCATATCAGGATATATATGGTTAGTCATCGTAATGCTAAACATATTACGAAATATGTTTTCCAAATGGAATAGATCTTGTTTAGACCATTAACCCTTTCGGCGCCAAATTTCTAATTGGCGTCTGCAATCCAATTTTGTTAAACCATTCGGTAAAATAAGGAAATAAGATAAATAAATGCTAAAAATGAAAGAAATAAAGCACAGATATAGAAATAGAGTTTGACCCAAATAGTGAAGTCCCTGATCAGACGCCGCCTGGAAATGGCGGCGTCTGATCTTGGACTGCACTATTTGTCGCGGTGCATTTATGCGACATTGGCGGTGAAAGCGTTAATTCCCTTATTATTTACAATACACTCCTCAAAATCAGATTTTTTAACCAACCCATTTGTCATAATGGGTAGGACCGGGCATCGCAAACAACGAATATACAGTAGAACCTGTCCTAAATGGCCATTCCTTTATTAAATATAGGAGTCTTAAAACAACATGTGGTTGCTTAATATGGTGCAAGCGTAATGCAGAACCTTCGGCACTACTTTTGACCTGCATTAAGTTACATCTTGCCCTACATATCCATTATTAGACATCTTTTTTAAAACATGTTCTACATGGTATATAATTGGGTTCAGCAAATGGTCTTGACCAAGATCTAATGGTCCTACCGGGAGCCCTATCTAAGTCAGAGGGTCCTGCCAGGAGCCCTATCTGGGTCAGAGGGTCAAGTCCTAGCTAGGTCAGAGGGTCCTACCAGGAGCCCTATCTGGGTCACAGGGTCCAGCCCTATCTAGGTCATAGGGACCTACCAGGAGTCCTATCTGGGTCAGATGGTCCTACCAGGAGCCCTATCTGGGTCAGAAGGTCCTACCAGGAGCCATATCTGGGTCAAGACTCTTAACCTAAGTGTCATTTAAGGATTAGACGAACTGACACTCTTTTATCTGTTTAGACATATACTACGTGGAGACCTATACATCATATAAACATTATATTTGTAAAAAACAATTTAGCAATACTACAAAAATTGATAAAAATAATCATATACTTAATAGTCCGGTCATTTGCAACTTTGCAAAACGAGTGGACCCTGATCTCTTTATCTACTATTTGCATGACGATCTGTTTATCTACTGTTTGCATGACAATTGACAACACTAGTGGACCCTGATCTCATTATCTACCGTTTGCATGACAATTGACAAAACTGGTGGACCCTGATCTCAGTATCTACTGTTTGCATGACAATTACATCTTATAATTTTACGAATTTATTATTAACTGGGTAATTAAAACGTGTAATGGGTTCAGTAATGTATGAATATCCACCCAGTGTAGGGCTCAGCTTTTGGTAGAAGTAGCTTAAGAGGGATTTAACTGTGTTACGCTGAGTTTCGGGATACTTGAAATATATTTTTATCAGACTGTCATATTTTTACGATATGAGAAACGGATAATGGAAGTATAAGTAGAAACAAATGTATTTTGGCAACTGCTGGAGAATGATAAGTTACCATACTACTCATATATATATTCGTAACACGTTATACAGCAGTTTATATCAGCATATAGACGAAGCTGTCCTCTTTTCATGAACCCTCTTTTCATGTACAGAAAATACTTAGTACTCTATCAAAACCGCCCTCTTAAATCCGGAAACGGAAGGAGGACGACGGGTCTTTGTTTTTGTCGTACCCTTTATCACTTTTCTACAGTTACCCTGTTTGCAGCTCAATTATCGAGTGCACCAACGATAGGTGGATCCAGTTTGTTTCGCAAAAATATGCTTTCGTTTTACATGAAATTTGCCATTATAAACGAGAAGGTGGGTGCCCCTAAACCGGTTTAAGCCCCCAGTGACAATTGACACTGACCGTTCCAAGGCGACACTTCCATATTCCCACCATTGTTTGCTTGTATTGTTTTTGTGCGTATCGTTTTTGTGGTTTGTGTCTTGTCATGGTGCTGTTCGGGCGGCTGTGTGTTTTGTATGTCGTGTTTCCTGCATGACACATACATGTACTTGTACACTTACCTGGTGTTTTTCGTCTGATAGGTACATGTGAGCTATCTTCATGATATTGGTGCAAAGGAGGCAAGGCAGTCCTTTCACTTCTTCGTCTGAAAAAAACACATTGGTGATGGAAAGCATAATTTTACAATCGTGTAAATGACGTGTATAACCTTTAGCTCCATAAACATTCGTACAGTGTATCCTTGATGTTTCGAACTTTAAGGGGCCATTCAAATTACATCGTAACAACGGGAATTCGATTCAGACTATTTCTGTCGGGTGTCTTTATAAATGTGTGCAGTTTTGAATTTTAGAACAATTCTGTATTACGTATTTGGAAAAGATCGAATTTTTAATCGAGTTCTATCAACGTTCGAGTTCGAGATATCGATGTTCCACTGTTTATGAAATAATGAAACCATAAATGTTAACTAGAAGAAGCCTGGCAGACTATTGTATGAGGTAAACGTCATGACGATTGGTAGTCATACGGCGCCTGGCAGACTATTGGATGAGGTAAACGTCATGACGATTGGTAGTCATACGGCGCCTGGCAGACTATTGGATGAGGTAAACGTCATGATGATTGGTAGTCATACGGCGCCTGGCAGACTATTGGATGAGGTAAACGTCATGACGATTGGTAGTCATACGGCGCCTGGCAGACTATTGTATGAGGTAAACGTCATGACGATTGGTAGTCATTCGGCGCCTGGCAGACAATGGGATAAGTCAAACGTCATGACGGTTGGTTTTTTATGCCTTTTCTAAAGTAACCAATGTACATGAGTAATTTAGTACATACAGTAAAACCCCGCTATTGCGACCACCTAAAAGAGGTATAATACCGGGTGCTAGATGCAGGTGGTAGTTTAATGCAGGACAAAAGTAATGCAGAAAGCTCCTTTCTGCATTACTTTTGTCCTGCATTAAGCAACCACCTGCTTATAAAGACAGTTATATTTATTCATTAAGTGGTCGCATTAGAGGGGTTTTACTGTACTTGACTGCTGAAGTCGTTTTACATGGTTATCATGTATCACGATTCTCACAATTACGCATTAAAGGCTAAAGTGTCTAGAAATAGTAAATCAGCTATGAACCATGGTGTCTGTAATCAGCTATCAGTCATGGAGTCTGTAAAGTAAGTGAACGCTTAATCCGTTACTTTATTAACATCATGGATAGTGATTATTTCATTATATAAATTTACAATGGAATAACATCGGGAATTTTGACAATTACAGAACCTGTAGATCCATATTTATATTATTTTATAATCAAACGGAGCAAACCCTTGTCAGACGGAGCCGTCTGATCTGGGTCTACTCTGTTTGCGAATGGGTAAAAAGGCGTATTTATGGAAGAAAAAGATAATGCATATGAAGGTAATATAAGAAGCTCTATTTCATGGTAATAAGTCTTGCATGGGTCATTAGTTTTCATTTGAGAAGGTCGCTTAAGAAACATTTGCTGTCATAGCTATGTATTAGAGAATAGTAACAGATTGTCAATTAACCCAAAATGTCCTTACCTGCCTTTAAACACAGGCACATGATGTAGACATTGACCAGTAAGAGTCGTCTAGTCAGAAGTACTATTTGCTTCACATATTGATTCTCATAGACAAATTTTCAACCCTTCCCTTTACGCATTTGCAAACAGAGTAGACTCAGATAAGACGGCCCCTATAAGAGCCGTCTGGTTGGAATCTGCTGTTTGCTTAAGGAGTTATATAAATGTGTTTTTACATTTTTGCCAATGTAAAACGATCCTGTGTACAAGCACCATTATAAAAAATCAGTCAATACATATTCATGATCTCACAATTTCTTACATGAATATTGAACAGGGAAATGGTTTAAGTAGATTCACGATGGATAAGTTCACTAAATAAATAAGGCTAAACGCTTTTACCGCTGAAGTCGCAGAAATGCACAGAGTTTAATGTAATGGACAAATCTCTGATTACCCTCTTGTAAACAGTTTGCGTCGAGCTGAGACTCCACATAATACTTCAGCATCCAACCTGTTTTAAGTACAATTTACGATTTAGATAAAACAAATTGGAGGTGCTTTAGAGTAGGAAATGTCGTTTGCAGACGAAAAAAAAATTCGGCGCCAAAAAAGTTAAATGCGTTAAAACTTGCCTGATTTAACTTCTGTTGGCTCTATTTCAGCATTGAACACCAGCGGATTTCCGTCTTCACTCGTTAATTCCATCTGGTCTAACATTGCACAGAGTGTTGTAATGTACCCGCCGGCGATATCCGTCCTATCGCTGTCAATAGATGCTAGGAAGTCGCGGCAAATTCCGGTGAATTCTGCTGGAACCTGTTCGCACATCAGATGCAGATCCTCCCCACCAACGGTAGGCTATAGAGTAGAGGTTTTGATAATATTATGTGTAAATTAAAATATTTTCAAGAATATTTCCTTTATTTCTTCAACAAACCCTATGGTGTGATCACTCTTTAGATTAGTCTCATCGGTTCCCGTCTCTTTAGTTTTGTCTCCATAGGGTTTGATTGAGAAATGGCGATTTTAGTATTTGAATACACAGATTTAGCTGTTGCTATACAGTAAAGATAAATATAAATAATAGGATATGCAAAAACATGTTTTAAAAGATAAATGTGTTTGCTGTGTTGGTTACAAAAACAATCCAGCGTTGAAAAACATTAAAAAGAATTAAATATAAAAAAACCCTTGAAGCGCGTTACTTAATGTGTAAAATGTTATTGGATGCAACTCGAAGTAGTAAGGAAGTGAAATAACATATTTAACGCACATTTGCTGGTTTAATCTTATCAGTGTTGGACACACGCCAGAAATTACCTTTGCAAACAGTGAAGACCAAGAAGAGAGGGCTCCTAGAGTAGTCCATTTGAATATTCAGCGTTGCAATAGTCAAGACTTCCGACATTAATAGAAAAAGCCATCAAAATATTTTATTGCCGCCAATACTCAAACCCAAATCACAAATTCGGGTGCAAAACATATTTTGTTTGAATGGTGTTGTTTAAGCGTTTGAATACGAGACACGAGTGCATTGGCACTTAAAACTGGATAGTGAACAGGTAAACGGATACTAAGTAATCGTTGATTTATTGAACATACGAGTCTTAAAAAGCAGGTGGTTGCTTAATGCATGTTAAAATTACTGCAGACAGCTCCGATGGGAGCTTTCTGCATTACCTTCAATCTGCATTAAGCTACCACCTGCCTTACATACCCATAATTAGATCTCTTTTCTGATGACCGTTTAAGACAAGTTCTACTGTACAGCCCGATATGAGGGTTTCTCGAGCAATGGTTTGTACTGTTTTTCATTTAAAAATATGCCAGTGATGTTAAATCTTTCCCAACGATTTGACTACCCTTAAACAATAATGAACCATTCCACGAATAAAGTATTCGTTCGTAGAACACAGTAAAGTCTCTTTAAACCGAATGTTAAGTAAAGAAAGCAAATTTATACAATCACAGCGAGTATAAACATAGATATATAGCCATGATTTCAAAGGCAAACGGTGCAGACCCAGCAGTAGCAATATAATCTGGGCATACCCTGTTTACAAAGGTAACCAAAGGCGTCCCCTTGGAGTAAAGAAATCACTAATGTATAAACAATGGAGACTTTTACTTTTGCTATAGAGATTATTTATTAATACATTTATTTTAAAGTTATATAATTCAAGCAGGACTTGGCCTTACATTTGTAAAGTGTAATTGAATAAATAAGAAACGTACCAGTTCTTTTCGGGCAAATTCCAAGAATGTCTGTAGTCTTTCCACACATTTCTGTTGATGCATAGGAATTCCTATAGGAAGATAAAAAAATATATAATTGAAATAACATGGATTCGGAGCTACGTAAATACTGTAGACTCAGCTCAGTCCGGTACTCCAGACAGGTGGTAACTCAATGCCGGGTGAAACTCGTGCAGAAAGCTCCAAAAGGAAGGAGGGATTTTCATTATGCGTAAAGAAGTAAACTGTCTAAATTTACCTAGATTCTCCCTCATTAAAATTCCGTTTTACAGGGGTTTTACTGTACATAATGATATTGCCAGTAAAGTAATAAAATGTTTCAAGCGGCCATCAAGTAATCATACAAAGGAATTTAAAACAAGTGGTTGTTTTAAGCATGACAAAGGAAATTTATTGAATTAAGCTTCCATCTGTCATAATCGATAACCTCATAGACTATCTTCATACCTAACATCTCTTTAAATAAATCTACCGAAAATAAGAATTTGAAAACAAGGGAAAATTTAGAATTGTGTAATTTTGAAACCATCGTGATAAATAGAGCATTTGCTCCTATAGAGCAAATGCTCTATTTGTCACAATGGCTTCCAAACGTGACTTTCACAGAGAGCGTCAAAAGGCGTCAATATGAGGGAACGGGGTAAGATCCAGCATTCCACGTCTATTTGCAGTCCACCAATAAACAAGTCAATCTGAACTTACCCTCTCCATGACGTACAATAAAGATACAGAAAATGGTTATTATTGGCGCCCACATTGTGTCGTTGTGTGCAGAACTGCAGTTAACCGTGGCAAGGATCCTTGAAATCTGACGACTATCCTGTACAGTGGACAGAGACCCGTATGTTAATTTACAGGCACTCTGCTCAACCGTTCGGAAATATACCGTGTTCCCGGACGTAATTTGCTAGAATGATGAATGACTGTCACATGTCGTGACAGAAACACAGACGGTTTAAAAAAACAAATACCATATTTATTATACAGTTTTAAATATTCGCAAAACCAATCCCCACTGCACCCAACCTCTTCTGCTGGTAACTGTAACTGAAATCTAAACTGATATAATTGCAAATAGTGAAGACCCTGACCAAACTGGTCTAGGTCTACATTACTTGTCTATATTTGACTGTCCGAATAACTAGGGTGCAGCAGTAAATATGTACGTGTAAAGTAATATAGTTTGCAGATAGTCCACGAGTACACTAAACCCCCATCTAAAAAAGAATTATAGTAGGGATAAATTTAGATATTTTAAGGCAGGTGGCTGCTTAATGCGGGGTGAAAATCATGCAAAAAGCTCCCAGAGGAGCTTTTTTGCGTGACTTTCACCCTGCATTAAGCTGTCAACTGTCTGCAAAACCGATATTTATACTAAAATTAAACGGCCGGTTTAGAGAGGTTTTACTGTATATACTACAACCCCTCTAAACCGACTATTTTATGGGAGCTTTCTGTATTACTTTCAATCTGCATTAAGCGGTAACCTGTGTTTAAGACCCAGATTTATAACTCGTTTTTGTTGGTCGTTTTAGTAATGTTTTACTGTGTATATTTATACCAATGTACCAGTATATGGGAAATGACAAACAGTCATAAGTGGACATTCAAAATGTATTGAACATAGGGGTCATAAAAAGCAGGTGGTTGTTAAATGTTCCTTTTAGAGCTTTCTGTTTTAAGCTATAAGCTATAACCCGCCTTACAGAACATAATTATACCCCTTTTTAATGGCTGCTCGTTCTACTGTAATGGCAAATCATAAACGCAGACAGTGTAGATCTATATCAAGTGCGGTGTTGGAGTCGCGGTGTTTTATCAGAATCAACATTCGTAAGTTATACTTTAACCAATTTCCCTCCACATAACGTTCACTTATTAACCCTTTCCCTTTTGGAAGCGCATTTTCACGCATCTGCAAACAGAGTAGACCCAGATCAGACGGCTCCTCTAGGAGCCGTCTGATCAGGGTCTGCTCTGTTTGCTTATGATGTAATATAGATATGATTCTACAGCTTCTGCCTGGGCCAAAATGTCATGTGTTCATCTATATATGCTATTATGAAAAATAATTTTGTTAATATTCGTGACGTCATTATTTCCTACTTCAATATACAACAGGAAAATGGTTAATATTATAGTCTGCATCAGATTTCAAATTTAAGACTTCTTCGGTTTCTTTTCTAAGCATTCACTAATTGTGACACATATAATCCTTTCCTCAATATAAACGCCTTTTCACGCATTTGCAAACAGGGAAGACCCAGGTCAGACGGCTCCTATAGGAGACGCCTGATCAGGGTCTGCTCTGTTTGCTTATGGCATTACATAAATCTGATTCTACAGTTTTTATCAGAGCAAAAACTTCCTATCATATTCATGACGTCATTATCTCCTTCATGAATATTGAACAGGTAAATGGTTATGTTTCTGACGAGACGCCGATTTACTCGGTGTCCTGTCTGGATCTACACTGTTTGTTCAGGTTTCCTGTCTGGATCTACACTGTATTGTTCAGGTTTCCATGGATTCGCCTTTGGCGTCGAAATCATTATAGTATAAAGAGCATTGATGAGTGTATCTGATAGGTCAAATTTAAAGTTAAACGTGAGACGAAATCAGAAGTAAACCCAGTTTTAACCCTTTACTCCATGAATATTCATGTAAGAAATAATGACCTCGTGGATATTAATTAGACTAATTATTGTTAAAATAGCACATGGACACGGGAATGTTTGGTTATGGCAGAACGAGTAAAATATCATAAGCATTAATAGCAGACGTCTGATCTGGGTCTATTCTGTTTGGAAAGGCGTAGACAGGCGTATTTATGGAGTAAAGGGTTAAAAAGCACGTGGCCATGATTGTGTGCCAAACCACCACATAAAACTAGAGATATAACTCCGGGTCTAAATCCAGACCAAAAGCTTTATCCCTGTGTAAAGCAGACATATGTTTTAGAAGATACAGTAACGGCCACTAAATTTCACCAAGTAGTTTGTGCTAAAGGCAGGTGGCTGCTTACAAATGTAAAGAAAGGTGAAAGTAAAAGAGATCGCTCCTATAGGAGCGTTCTGTTTTACTTTCATCTTGCTTTAAACAGTCACCTGCCTTAAATACCAACCAATTAACACTATTTAGTGGTCGTTATAGAGATGTTTTACTGTATATATTTCAAGTGATTCGTTTATCGATTTAGGGAGTTATAAATATTCTTATAGCTTCTTATCGTTGCCAATTCTAATGTTATTGGATAACTGCTGCAAACGAAGAAATCCTTTTAAATTAATTATTTCAACTACCTGCATGCTAAGTATCTGTTTGCTGTAAAAAAAAAGTGTCAGTCTGTTACAATTCAAATAGTTTGTCTTTTACAAAATATACTGAACCAGTGTGTGTGAAGTATTTTGGAACTTGATTTGACACAATGTACATGTATCTCTTTGTCTCATTTGGAGCCAACCTGTTTGCATGTGTTGTTTCCAGTATGCTGATATCATGCAATATGCTAAGTACACAGACATGCTGGCACCCACGTGTTTTATCATATATTCTATATAATATTAATATTCCTCAAAGCCATCAAACAAAAGTGACTCTTTGATACGCTCTCTGTGAGTAATGCTACTGGAGTATATATAAAGATTCCTGAGAAATTACAAAAACATTCAAAAAGGATACTCGCACAAAATTCAGCGAAATTGTATATCATGTACTGTCTACCTGTGTCACTATGTATGGTCCCCTTAACAAATAGTTTTGGATCCAGATAACACACTAATAAATTCGGCGTCTCATAAAGGACTCAAACTAAAAGAAGCCACGATAATGTTTGTGACAAAACCGACGAAACTCAGACGATAAATTTAACAGACGATAATGCTTGGTAGCGAAAGAGTTATAACTGGACAAGACACGAATTTTAACCCTTTCGCTGATATAAACGCATTTTCACGCACTTGCAAACAGAGTAGACCCAGATCAGACGGCTCCTAGAGGAGCCGTCTGATCAGAGTCTGCTCTGTTTGCTAATAGAATTTGATAGATATGTTTCTTTGCTTTCTAAAATATCTACAATGTTCCACTTTCCATATTTCTTTATAAATATTTTGTTTATGATATTCATTGGGTATTAAACTCTGGAATAAACATAGAACAGGGATAGGTTTAACATAAACATTAACATAGCTAGTCACAGATACAATGAATATTTGCGAAGCTTACAAAACGGAAATTCAAAAATACATACGCTTTAACTTTTTCCTTTATATAACCGCATTTTCATGCATTTGCAAAAGGACTAGACACAGATCAGACGGTTCCTATAGGAACAGTCTGGTCATGGTCTGCTCTGTTTGCTTATTATATACTATGATTTTAAAATACAGTTTCTGCCTGAGACATAGCCTCCTGTGTACATCTGCCATCATCAACAAAAATCAGCAAATAAATATTCATGATGTCATTATTCCTTACATGAATATTAAACAGGGAAACGGTTAAATAGTTTTCAGAACAGTTAATTGAAGTGTTACGTAGATTTGCAACGACTCCGCTACTCAACCCTCGTCCGAATAATCGCGACCTGTCTCGCATTTGCAAACAGCTTGGATCCAGATGAGACGCCGAGTAGACCAATTCCAAGTCTCACTTGGATCCAAACTGTTTGACACTCGGTCAATAGTTTCTCAAAAGCTCAATCGAATCTGAAGTTGTAGAAAGACACCCGCTATAAATTTGAGCAAATATTTATTTTTCACACTAAAAGATAATGGTTATATCTAACAATGATATTAAGTATAAGTATGGACTTCCTAATAAACTCCACCGTGTTGCTGCACATTGTGTATGTCCGGGTGTCTGTAGGTTTTAATGTCCGGGTAAATGTAGCCTTTACTAGAGATATCAAGTACGATTAGATGAGAGACAATCAAATTGTATCCTCTCACAAACCGTTCCGGAGATATGAGTCCTGACCCTCTTACAAACCGTTACGGACAACGCTGGTACAAGCGTCCAATTTCCGATGTTGACTCTATCGCTGTCAGATTCTCTAGTCTGCAAACTTTGTCGTCTGCTATAATTTTCAGTTTTTTTTAGTTTTCTTCAATTTTGTTTAGTAAAAAGTGTCACAGTACCAACTACTTTGGATCCCGATTTACTCGGCGTCTCATCTGGATTCAAACTGCACAAAGGCGACATCGACAGCCAAATAGTTATATATGTAACCCATTCCCTCATGACTATTCATGTAAAACATATTTACATTATGAATAAGGGGTTTTACCATGGAATAAACTATAGAAGCAGACCTATATTATTTCATAATCAAATATAGTAGATTCTGATCAGACATGTTCTAAACGTGATGTCTGATTTGGGTCTACCTTGTTTGAAAATGTGCCTAAACGTCGTCTATATAAGGGTAAAACAATTACGAAATCATAATAACCCTTTCCTTCTTCTAAACATGTTTACAAGCATTTGCAAACAGAGTAGACTCATATCAGATGGCTCCTATACATGTATGAGCCGTCTGATCATGATCGGCTGTGTTTGCTAGTTGAATTTGTAATATATGTTTCTTCACATTCTAAAACAGCTACACTGTTCCACCTGTAACATTTCATTACAACTATTTACTCCTTGAATATTCAGTAGGTATTGAAATTTGGAATACATATAGAACAGGGAAAGGGTTAACAATGTTCGACTGCTTCCGTTCTTAACCCTTCGCTTGCTGAATTTTAAAATACATTTCTCCTTCTTTACCCATGCCCTGTTGTATAATTACATATATCTTTACTGTGTACAAGTATTTCGCTGTGTAATCACTGCTGTGGAGTGCACTGGTTGCACAATCAACTTGTAAATAGTGCAGACCCTGACGAGAGAGCTCCTGCAGGAGCTGTCTCATCTGGGTCTTCACTATTTACAGGTACGTATATTGACGTGATTAGCAAGCGAATGGTTAAGTACTGGCAGAATGAGTAATTTAGTTTCATGTCTGATGAGTCCTGACTTCTGGATACAGCTCGTGAGTGAGTGTTACATGTATATCAACTGCATTTAAAGTGTTGAAGAGGAGTGCATTATAAGGAACTTTAAGATATGAAAGTAGGTTATAGCTGTATTCCGATTACACTGTGGCCAGTTTGATGTATCATTCTGATAAATACCGTATAACCTCTCTAATATGAAATTTTAGTAAAGACGAAGTAAAATCTTTGGGACAGGAGACTGCTAAATGTAGGATGGATGTCACGCTAACAAATCCATGTAAACATTTTGCTCCATAAATACGCTTTTCTATAACTCAGCAAACGGAGTGGACCCAGATCAGACGCTACTGTAGGGTCTGCTCTGTTTTCTTATGGGATAATATAGATATGATTTAACAGTTTTTACCATGGACAAAGACTTTGTTTTCGTTGATTATTCATTATAAAGATTCATCTGATGAATATGCATGATGTCATTATTTCTTACATGAATTTCCCCGGTGTAAAGTGTTAAAGCTGTTTATTGATACATGTACTAAATTGCACGTCCAGTTTAGAGAGGATGAAAAACTAATTGTCTTGACTAGTCTCTTACATGTAACCTCAAGTTTAGTAAAAGCAGAACTCAAGATTGTTTAGGTTCGGTGGCAGCTTAACCCATTCCCTCATATTGACGACTTTTGACGACTGTGTTAAAGTTACTTTGTGAAACTATTGTGATAAATAGAGCATTTGCTCCTATAGGAGCAAATGCTCTATTTATCACAATGGTTTCAAACTACAAAATTCTAAAATATTCCCTTTTCTCTAGTCAATGCTCCTTTTCGGTAGATTTATTCAAAGAGGTTGTGTTTTAAAATAGCCTATGAGATAATGGGTTAATGTGGAGTGAAATGAATACAGAGAACTCTTCTGGGGCTCTCAGTAGGAATGTTACCCATCATTAAACTGTAGCCTATCAGATAGTGAGTGAGTGAGTGAGTTGGGTTTTACGTCCGACCAACAGTATTTCAGTTATTTGCAGACGGCACCCGCATGAGACAAGTTATAGTGCTGCCTCACTGGAATACCCCTGCCGCAGGTACATGGCAATGGCACCACACCCAGTCACATTATCCTGACACCGGGTCGACCAGTCCTAGAACTACACCTTTAATGTCGAGCGTAGACAAGGGAGCTACTAGTACTAACTTTTAACGACTTTTTGGTCTGTCGCGGCCGGGGATCGAACCCACGACCTTCCGTACCGCCGGCGGATGCTCTACCACAGATAGACCAACATTGCTACTAGTTCGGAATTCCGCTTTATAGGGGTTTTACTATAAAAAGGGATATAAGAGTCATCCATAGTTTCACTGAAAATAGTCTCATGATGAAATGTACTATGTAGCAACATCAGTCGTTTCATTAACGTTTTTATACATCGTTTTATTTAGTAAAAATGAATGTAGATGTTTTAATAGGAGCTGCTCATACAATTCTCAGACGCGATTTAAAATGAGAAGGATAAGCGCCAGGTAGATACCCCCATCGTCTTACAAAAGAGCAAAAACTTGCTCGGGTAAGAATCACAAAACAATTGCTAAAACAGTTCCCTAAATCCGAAATACAACAATCGATCTTTGGCAATTTCATTACTGGCGATGAGGCATGGGTTCACTTTTATGATGTTTTTAATTATACACAGTCGTGTGTTTTAGGATTTAATTTGAGAAACCTCACCACAATGTGCGTTATTTCTTGAGACTTTAGTTACATTAGTCTCTGTATGGAACATAACCTTACGCCTTAACCCTTTATTTCATGAATATTTATGAAATAATTAATGCATGTATGAATATCAATTATTTTAAAATTCATAATAGCAAGTTTTAAACATGACAGAAGCTGTAGAATTAGATTTATATTATCTACACAGCAAACATATCAGACCCTGATCAGATGGCACCTGCAGGAACCGTCTGATCGGGGTCTACTCTGTTTGCAAAGGTGTAGAAAGGCGTATGTTTTTGAGTATATGGTTACACGAAGGGGCAGTCTGATCAAGGTATGCTCTGTTTGCTGATGGAATTTGGAAGATCTGTTGCTTGAGTTTCTAAAATGGCTACAAAGTTTCACCTTCCTTTTTTTAATTATATTTTGTCCATGAGTATTCAGTAGGTATTGACCTTTTGAATACATATAGAACAGGCAACGGTTTAGTTCCAATACAGTGTTTGTATCCTTTGACAAATATTCACTATGTTCTACATAATGAGATATGTCGACTGTGTAGACACATGCTAGTAGTAACACTTGAATACGTGATCCGATCAAGATCAACATTAATTGTCAAAATACATTAATCCCCATCTAAAGTCCCCCAAAACATAGGTGTCTTTAAAAACATGTGTGTCCTTAACCCTTTCTTCCATAAATACGCCTTTCTACGCCTCTGTAAAAGTCACTTTCTGAAACCAGTTTGATAAATAGAGAATTTGCTCCACAGGGGCAAACGCTCTATTTACCACAATGGTTTAAAAAACTACACAATTCTGAAAGTTTCCATTCCTCTAGTTAATGCTCCTTTTCGGTAGATGTATTCAAAGAGGTTGTATCTAAAAATAGCCTAAGAGGGAATGGGTTAAAACGGAAGCTTACCGCATTACTTCCGTTCTGCATTACGTTATCCCCTGTTAATACCTCTTGTTTCTGGTAGCTTTAGAGGGGTTTACGTAGACAGTTATCGAAATGTGCAGACTCTGATCAGACGCAGCGTAACAAAGACATCTGATATAGATGTCCAGAAAAAAGATATACTAGTGACGAGGCTCGTTGTACCATATTCAACGCTAAATTCACAGTGGAATAGCCCATCAGTGTTAAATCCATTGTCTTGTTTAAGACCCAACTTCTTTGAATAAATCTATTGAGCATTTACTAAGAAAAAAGGGAGGTTTTAATTGTATAGTTACGAAACCAAGGTGATAATTAGCTCTATCTATCACAATGGTTTCAAAAAGTGCCTTTTACAGATGCATCAAAAGGCCTCAATATGCGGGAATGGGTTAAAAATTGATTGATTGATTCTTTATTTACCTCCATATATGAAGAGTTATACATCAATTAAATATCAAAAGAATATACAAAACTATAACATAATAAATATGTGAAAAGTGATATAAATACAATTAATTAGAAACGGCCTGTAATACAGGACACACTACGGACAATACTAATTACAATTAGAATTATAGTACATGAAACATGATTGAACCCTTTGCTCCATAAGTACGCATCTCTACGCCTTTGCTTATGACATAACACAGATACGATCTCATAGCCTCTACCAAGACCAGATAATCATTTCGTGTGTATGTGTGTCATAAATTAACACAGTCACCATCCATGAAGCCATAATTACTAAACTGGATACCCATGGAGCAGAGGCTATGTTCATACATGCCATACATGTGTAAATAGTACACAATAACTACCGATTTAATATGGGGGCATCGCCCTGCCATAATCATGAACATATATGTAACTAATCATGAATATAACTAATCATATTCCTCTGGCGAAACGAAACTCAGAAGGAAGGTGAATGTAAAATTATGAAATGTCACTGTACTAGACCAAAATCCAACCGTCTGGTAAAAGTGATGAAAAGGAGCGTCGCGGGCGCCACGCACCTTTCCCTAATAAGCTACGGACAGAAGGGCGAATAGCGCAGAATATCATAAACACCACAATGGTGATACGAAACTCTACAGAAATAACAATTAAATCCGCTGTATATGAAATTAATCAGCAATAATTATGAATATACCACAACACAACCCCTCGGACGAAACGAAATACAGAGGGAAAGTATAGGTATATTGATGACAGTACGCCATGTAATGTTACTGTAAACGAGAAATACATTTCCGGCTCGCTCGTTTAATAAGATCGATGGAAAAGGGGTAGCATAAGCACACACCCTTCCCACGATACTCTATTACGGACGACAAACAGACGGATGGACCGTAGGGAAAGCTACACACATCATATCGGTGGCAAGAACCTCTACAAACAAACAATGAACAGTAACACACACACCACCCATACCGTAGCTATTTACCATGTAAGGCAGACACACGTCTAGCCTAAACCTACAGACATATATGTGTATACTATATGAAATTGCAACAAATGTGAGACTTCATTTACCACACTACTCTGAGCACAAATATAATATGCCATATAATGTTTTACCCCATTCCTTCCTAGACTATTTCAGACCCAACTCCTTTGAGTAAATCTACCGAAAGGGGGTAATAACTACAGAAAGGGAATTTCAGAATTGTGTAGTTTTGAAACCATTGTGATAAATAGAGCATTCGTTCGTATGGAGAAAATGCTCTATTTATCACAACCGTTTCAAAATGTGACTTTCACAGAGGTGCTAAAAAGATTCACAAGGAGGGGATGTGGTAAAACTTATTTCAAAACAACATATGATAAAACGCTTTAACAACCATTCTTAAGCAGCTTTCTCTGTCTATGTCGTCAGTTAATATTTGACACAGACCGAAGCTTAAATGAGCAATTTGGAGCTTTGCTTCCATATTTGTCAAGTCTCTGTATATGCTGTGTCCAAATGTTAGGTAAACATCATTCCATAGCCTTTGTCTAACTTGCTCATTATCCGGACAGTCGAATATCACATGAACGGCCCCGTTCTCAAACAATTTACCACAATAATTACATAACTGTATGAATTCATGAGAGAACAAACGGGCTAGAAGATAAGCAGATTTCCTACATGCTGGCAATAGACTAGGAGTCTGTTTGCATAACAACCAAATTGGCATTGGCGTCAATACGTCATCTAAAATATGTAGGTATGGACATAGCAGACGCTCATGGCACACATTAGACCGGCGCATAGATATTTCAAACCGTTTTACAGACTTTCTCAGTATGCATTTCCAGCTAGATTTCGACGGGAAGACCCCAGAATTCACATAATCAAAGAAAAAATGGCTCAATCCATATTTGCTTAATAATCTAAACACATCAGGAACAAACCCCTTTTTCTTGTATGGGTTTTCATTGTACCTTATCAATCGTTCTATAAACACTTGTTTTGCTAGGTCGTCTACGCTCAGATGACAAAGCTGGCCGAAAAAAGATAGTTTCCTATAGTCTATTTCACTTTCAATAAGCTTACAGCCAATCATGCTTAGCACAACTTCACTACGCGTGCTACGCGGAATACCCTGGATAAACCTGATACATTTACGCTGGGTCTTCTCAAGTGCACACGTCTGGGCAGCTGTCATATCATTCCACAATTCACATCCATACAAACTTTTAGGAATTACCACAGATTTATAAATATTACACATTGTTATAGGGTGAATCCCTTCGCCCAGCAAACCTGAACCTGCAAAACTGAAAAATGAGCTACTCATTTTAGTTTTAGCATCATCAACATTTTGCTGCACATCAAGGTGACTATTCAAACTGATGCCAAGGTGTGTGTAACAATCTTTCTCCTCTACTATTTCAGAACCTAACTGCCACAGACGCCTGCATCTCTCTGACCGCCTATCAAATTCGTTAAAAACAACAACGGCGCACTTGTTTGCATTATAATCAAAGCGCCATTTACAAGAATAATGGTAACACAAATCCATCATTTGATCCATTGCATTTTTTGATAAACTAACCAGGCACATGTCATCTGCTACTGTAGGGCTAGCAAAACAGACCCAACTTCTTTGAATAAATCTATTGAGCATTTACTAAGAAAAAAGGGAGGTTTTAATTGTATAGTTACGAAACCAAGGTGATAATTAGCTCTATCTATCACAATGGTTTCAAAAAGTGCCTTTTACAGATGCATCAAAAGGCCTCAATATGCGGGAATGGGTTAAAAATAGAACACACTAAGTAAAAAATGCATACACCTACTAGATGACTTTTAATGACAAACAGCACACAATCTGGTCAGAGGGCGCCTCCGTGAATACTTTCATCTTTGTGGACAATGTTTGTAAATGCCAGTGTGGGCGTATCCCGCATTCACCGTCGACCATATGTGTTTTATATCATTCAGAGGTTAAGATAAAATGCGTAAATTCAAAAATGTTCAAGAATATGTCCTTTATTTCTCCGCCAATCCCTATACAGTGACATCTCTTTAGAATCGTGTCGAATATGGTTTGATGGAGAAATGACGAATTTAGTATTTTGGTACGCACCTTTATCTATAGTTCTGTCATTTGCATACAAATTGCAAAAATATCATTCAGTTTCAGATAATTTGATTGTGATAATAATCCCCTCACAATAGTACATGCAACACCGTGAATAAATTACCCAGATTTGGATGTCACTTGTCTGAGAGAACAAATCGCACTAATCTCTTACTGAAAGAATAATATTTGATTTCTACCAGGGCATTACCGGTGGGTATTAGCACTTCTTCTTCTAGTAATTGTCAGTTGCAAGTTTTATGAAAGAAGAATTGTTCAACGATATATCTTTAATTTCTGCACATTGAAGTTCGTAAATTTAGTTACAACCTGATTTTTATAAACAACTGTCAGATTCCATTACTGAATTATACATGAATACAGTCAACAAATAAGAAAATCAAAATTTAAGTGTGTATATTGAATAAACGTAATATTTGCTAAAATAATCTCGGGGTAACTGCGCATGAATAAATCTACCGAAAATGACGCGTTAACTATAGAAAAGGAGAATTTTAGAATTGTGTAGTTATGAAACCATTGTGATAAATAGAGCATTTGAGCAAATGCTCTATTTATCACGATGGTTTCAAAAAGTGAGTTTTACAGAGGCATCAAAAGGTGTCAATATGAGGAAACGGGTTAACGCAGGTCAACAGTCTTGCAGAAAACTCACAAACGAGCTTTATGCTTTGCTTTGCCTAGCATTAACCTTTTCGGCGCCGATTTTTCGGCGCTTTATTGTCGTCTGCAATCCATTTTTTGTTAAATCATTCGGTACAATAAGGAAATGAGATAAATAAATGCAAATTTCAAAAGAACGAAGCACATATAGAGAATGAGACAAAAAGTGAAGTCCCTGATCAGACGCCGCCTTGAAAAGGTCTGGGACTGCACTATTTGTCGTGGTGCATTTAAGACTTCGGCGGTGAAAGGGTTAAGAAGTAACATGTGCTTTAAAGGACCTAAATTGTTAATAATTAAAATCCTGTAAAGATGGTTTTTACCGTATTCTTATTGAACTATTCTGTTATTTACCACTTTCAACACTGAATATCCATGGACTGAAAAGTCCATCGTTGTTCATTGGTATAGTCCAAACTGTATGAAAGGGTAAAATTTGCGATTAGATTTTGAATGACAAACATAAGCTGAACGGATGAGTCCTCTTATTAACAAATGACTGTACTTGTTTCCTCTATTCCACACGTTAAGCTATACCGGTGATTTTAAAATGCTTTAGCTCGCATTAATACACTTTGGATGCTGAATCTTAGAACTATGATGACACACTAGTGGTTAACGACATAGTTAATTCAGTATAAAAGGCTTAACATGCTATCT
Source organism: Azorinus chamasolen (assembly GCA_963576725.1). NCBI lineage: Eukaryota > Metazoa > Mollusca > Bivalvia > Cardiida > Solecurtidae > Azorinus > Azorinus chamasolen. Next base: position 4,742,731 of record OY755236.1, read on the forward strand.
AGAGTATTTGGAAGGACAAACGGAGCTGACCCTGAACAGACGGTCCGCTTGGATCTGGGACTACACTGTACATGGCAGTACACCCGTGTCCTACATTTAACCCTTTTCCTCATTTAAACGTGTTTCCAAGCATTTGAAAATAGAGTAGACACAGGTCAGACAGCTAATATAGGAGCCGTCTGATCAGGGTCTGCTCTATTTGCCCATGGAATATGGAATTAGAAATACAGTAGAACCCCTCTAATGCGACCACTTAATGAATAAACATGGGTGTCTTTATAAGCAGGTGGTTGCTTGATGCAGGACAAAAGTAATGCAGAAAGCTCCTCTATGAGCTTTCTGCATTACTTTTGCCCTGCATTAAGCTACCACCTGCATCTAGCACCAAGAATTATATCTATTTTATGTGGTCGTATTAGCGGGATTTTACTGTATCTGTTCCTTTATTTTCTAAAATGGCTACAATTTTCTACCTTCCTTATTTTGTTGTAACTGTTTTGTCCTTGAATATTCAGTAGATATTGAAATCCTAAATAAACATAGAACAGGGAAAGGGTTAAAGGGTTAACCGATGTAATATGCAGTGATTCTAATCAAGAGATATGTGATCTAATACTCCATACATTACTATAATGAAACCATTATATCAATTCCAACACTGCTGTACATGTAATAAAGTGAACATTTCCTTCAAAAGGTAAATTTACTTCAAATTTTGCGACATCACATTTAAGCGGCATTTAGCTGTAACACTAACAATAACCAATGCATTCATATTGACACCTTTTGACGCCTCTGTAAATGTCACTATTTGAAACAAGTTTGATAGGGGCAAATGATCTATTTATCACAATAGTTTCTAAACTGCACACTTCTAACCTTTTCTTTTTCAAATAAATGATCGTTTTAGTAGATTCGTGCAAACAGGTTGGGTCTTATAATGGCCTATGGGGGAATGGATTAATGGCGATATTAAATGCATTAACACCTCCTCCCTTGAATAGTAATGTAAGATATAATGACACCATGACACCATTAGCTGAGTTATTATAATGGCATGTGACTATAGGAATATTTGGCAATGGCAGAAATTGTAACATCAGAGCTGACCCATACCAGACGGTTCGTACATATATATTATTCAGCATCGTCTCTTTAATCTACGTATTGCATAATCACAGAGCCACGCATACCATTATATACAAATGTACAAACCAATTTTAAATGAATTACAAGAGACGATATAAGCTATATCCCAAAGAATATAAAGTATAAGGCTTTCCACTTATATGAAATGGATAATACAACAGACGTCTGGTTTGTTTTCCCTGTTGACAAAGAAACAGGGTTAAAGAGAAACAATAAAACAATAAATGGTACACAACTATGCATGTACATTGATTTATCAAAATACACATACCCTTTATCTTATAAAAGTGTGATGCATAGCACGACCTTCTAATTCCACATAAAGAGAAACAAAATCTATACTATCATATTCCGAATCAATCACTGCATGGGCACGTCCGATTTAGCTGTTATATAATTTTACCTTTTGTATCATAAACAAAATATTATCTGAATATTTTGTCTCGTATTGTTTATGTTCTATGTAATTAAATATCACCTTGCACTAGGCTGCTATCTGTCTTACAAAACGTTAATGATATTTATTAGTGTGTTCGGATTAGTCAGTTTAGTTTTCCTTTTGTTTGCATTGCGTCTTTGTGCTTGTGGTTTGTTCATGTTGTGGAACGTTTGTCCCTGGTTCTTGTGTGTCTTTTGGTGTTTTCTGTGTTCATTTCGTGTGTGTGCGTGTGCGTTTGGGTGTGTGGTTGTGTGTGTGTGTGTCATGCTGTCTATCGGTGTTTTGGTGGTGGTTGCGTCTTGCATGTGGCTTTGCCTGCTTGACTTTACTACTTTTCCATTTATACTATGTGCAGTAAAATCTCCATACAACAGAACTCTAGTGAAGAATAATTGAGAATGTTTTAGGTAGGTTGCTGCTTAATGCTCCTCTAGGAGCTTTCTGCAAGACTTTCACTCTCTGCATTAAGCTGCAACCTGTCTCCAAGACCGATATTTTTACTACATTTGGCATCCGGATTTAGAGGTTTTACTGTTGTATTTAATTTGGTTCGAATATACCAAACCTGTATCTATATACATGTACACTAAAACGTCAATTATTCGAAAACTCAAATACGTATCATTATCGATCTGTAGAGATGAGAGTTTAACACAGAATGGAAGTCACACAGAAAGCTCCTCTGACTTCCAACCTGTATTAAGCAGTCACCTACCTAAAATGGTATATACTGTTTTAACTATCAAGGGTTGTCTGCACTTGTATGTATGGCGAGAACAGTGCAACGGATATACATGTTCCCCAAATCATAATCCTTTCAACTCTAAGTTCTTAAAGTGAAATTGCCCAGAGAGTCAACTCAGTATGAAATACTTAAACGTGCTAAATTATTTTGACTATCAAGCAGTGCAGACCCTGATCAGAGGGCTCCTCTAGGATTCCTATGATTTAGTTCTACACTGTTTGCAAATGAACGTACATGTATGTCCCACATTCTTATGGTTAAATGTTGCAATAAAACAACATTTTCATCAACCAAGCAGAATCTGAGCATGTATTATAAGAGTGTAATTGGACATTGATACTTCTACGGGCCAATTCTGTGTATAATGTGCTTCTGCAGTCCGGTTGTCTGGAGGTCTCAAATAGAGCTAAATATTTATTGCTTTACGATATCATTGTAGTTGTTTCCATCAAAACAAAATAAAGTAAAACCCGCTAATGCGACCACCTAAAAGAGGTATAATTCTGGATGCTAGATGCAGGTGGTAGCTTAATGCAGGACAAAAGTAATGCAGAAAGCTCCTAGACTCTGTATTACTTTTGTCCTGCATTAAGCAACCACCTGCTTATAAAAACACCCATGTTTATTCATTAAGTGGTCGCATTAGAGGGGTTCGTCTGTATACTATGTAATAGCAATTTGTAATAAAACACAATGGTATAACTATCAAATAGTGAATATATTTGTTAGCCGTCATCTTGCCATGTCCGACTAAAAGATCATTTTAAAACCGCTTTGATCCAGATGACAGGCTGAAATTTAAGCAGACACCGTTTCACAGAAGAATAAAAGTTAAAATTTGCACAAAGTCTAATACAACTCTAAATGTCATTTTGACAGTTTGTATTATACTTATACACGTGTCGTGGAACTTTTTACAGATTTATTCCGCACTTGAATTTGTAGTAGATATAGATGTTGCCAATTAAGTTAGCGTACTGTCAAACATTATTTATTCAATTTGATGTCTGTAATTCTAACATCGTGAGTAGAATATTGTCTCATACGATCAAGTTTATGCAGCTTGTTTATCCCCGGAGAACAGTGATTTAACCACTCCTAACCAGATCCTAATATTCAAACAAAGTCCTAAATACAGCTTAAGTTGGTACAAAATGAAGCAATTCTTCAAGAGTTCTACCATGCGTCGCGAGTGATTTATAGTTTAGTGTTTACAGTAGAATGTATGCTACGCTGCCAATCAGTTTTTTGACATTATTAGTCTTAAAGCAGCTGGTTGCTTAGTGCAGGGTAAAAGTAATACAGAAATCTCCAATATAAGCTTTCTGCATTACTTTTGACCTACATTAAGCTTCTTTCTGCCTTACACATCCATAATTAAACCTATTTTAATGACCACTTAAGACAGCTGCTACTGTATTTATTTACAGGATTCGTTAACCAGATTCAATTATGAAAATCACATTATACACTTTTGAAAATTGTGTTTCAATGTTGTCGAGCACAGATTCACTATTTGCAATTAACCTCACATAAACATTGGAAAATAAAGCGTGCAAGTGATTTCATATTTGGATACTTTATAGTTAACACATCCCCTCCTACTGACGAATGTTGACGCTTCTGTGAAACTCGTTAGTTAAATCATCGTGATAAATAGACCATTTGCCCTAATAAATGCTTCTTTTCTGTAGATTTGTTCAAAGAGGTTGGGTTTAAAGCAGTCTAGGAGTGACTGTGTTATACTGTACATCAAAGCCACGCCTTTCAATGCCTTTGCTTACAAAGTAGACTACGATCAGACGGCTCGTAAAGGTGTCGTCCGATCAGGGTCTTTTTTGTTTCCTTCTTTAATAAAGCAAATCTGATTCTGCAGATTTTATCATATCCAAAGGTCTTTGTGTGCACATGGCATTGTAAAACTAATTAGTATACACAGTTGGAGAGGTCATCAGACTTCTCGACAATGTTGGAAGTGGATGTCGGTGTATTCAGGAATGGTTTACAATTTATCTCGAGGAATTTGGAATGGGGACGGTAATAAAAGGTATCACCGTCAACCGTCGTGGCTAAATGCATGCGGGAATTTTGGTTATATATAGGATATTCGCAGTTATAACTTTCACTAACCAAGAAGGAGTTTGAATATTAAAGTATTTATACACACACGTGCTATGTTTTTAGAAATATGTATGTGCTTATATTGATAACGTTGGTCTATGTAAATCAACTTCAATATGCATCAAACTATATTGTAATACTTTGTATCTTCGTAATGTAAAACGTTTCGTGCTGTTGTTTACGTATGTCGGCCTGGTGATATGTTGCCCTCTATAAGCTGTAGTCTGTGTTTACAAGCTCACAAGGAGATATTGGATATAAGCCACATGTTTCCAAACAGTACCGATGTTGCAGAATATCACAATTAAATGTATCAACAAACAGGAGAATGAAAGACCATTGAATAAAAACTGAATAATCGAAATACTCACAGTGTTAACTATCACGGAATAATTATTAGGTCATGATATATAATACTATTCATTCCCTGGGTAGCAGGAATTTTTAACATTTGATCTAAAATCAGACATATTTTTAGAATATCTTACAGACTGTAGCAAAGAATTCCAAATTATACAACTATGATATTCAAATGTATTTTGTCCAAAATATTACGATCCGGTGCCAGTGTTCTTATGTAAAACAACAAAGTAGACCCATGTCAAACGGCGCCTGTATATAGCAATTGTTTGATAAGAAACAGCTGCAGACATGTCTTTGGCCTCTTTTTAACCCATTATATCATAGGCTATTTTTAGATACAACCTATTTGAATAATCCTACCGAAAAGGAGCGTTAACTAGAGAAAAGGAAAAAAAGCATTTTGTATTTGAAACCATTGTGATAAATCGAGCATTTGCTCCTATAGGAGCAAATTCTCTATTTATCACCTTGGTTTCAACAGGTTACTTCTGCAGAAGCGTCAAAAGGCGTCAATATGAGGGAATGGGTTAAAGGAAGCCAACCTGTAACAGTATTTGGTACATGAAAGTTCATGTCATTGAGGTTAAGGGTTAAAATGAATTTTTCAAATGAAATAAACATTGTAAGAAAACAAAAACTACAAATGAAATTTGAGTCGATGTGGTACAGATAAGACCGACATTAACGGGCATTCTGGCGCTCGTATTACTAATGTGACTAAACAATATTTAGTCCTAGCATACGACCAGCACTATTTAGAGTCGTCCCTTCGAGACGATTCTAAAGGGCGGTCACAACATAGGGTTTAATGCATAGGGTTTGATGCAGAAATAAAGAAGTTATTCTTGAACATGTTTTAATTTACGCATCTTATCTGGACATCTGGACTATGATACGGGTTAAGTGACGTATCGAGATGAAATATTGAACGGTTATTCAAAGACGGTAAGCAAGCAGCACTGAAAGCAGAACGAGTACTCCTGGTTCAACTCGCGAGCAACATAAAGAAATAAAATGTCAAACAGCGCAGATATAAAATGTCAAACAGTGCAGATATAAAATGTTGTTCAACAGCGCAGATATACTCCGATTCAATTACAAAACTGTCCATTGCATCATGCCACCATATATATTGCCACAACAAGGTTAATTATTTATCAAGTTTATTGTAAGATTCACTGTGTAACCATGCTAGTCACTTTATAGTTTTACATTTTCAATTATTCATTAGAAAACCATTCTCACAGTATCAGACACATTGTGCAGTCGATTTGCACATGCGTGTCTGTATTCCGTACAGAAATTTCATTATAACTTGTACTAATTACAATATGATATGACTGATTATAAACTTCTCATGCAACTTCTGTGATCAAGTGTTTGTAAATGAAAAACGCTCCACTGCGTAATGGGCTTGTGGTTTTGAGACGGAACTTCATTGGCTGACCTAAGGCGCATAAAATATAGCTTTCGGTATCGGGTTTCAAGCTTTTAATTATGGAATTCGTGTGAAAATTGTTTAATTTGAAACGATTGCATATTCCTTCACTCCATAAAACGCCTTATTGCGCCTTTGCAAACAGAGTTGACCCAACTCAGTGTCTGTTCTGTTGCTTATGGGATTTGCGTCTTTGTGCTTGTGATTTTGTTCATGTGTGGAACGTTTGTCTCTGGTTCTTGTGTGTCTTTTAGTGTTTTCTGTGTTCATTTCGTGTGTGTGTGTGCGTTTGGGTGTGTGGTTGTGTGTATGTGTGTGTGTGTCATGCTGTCTATCGGTGTTTTGGTGGTGGTTGCGTCTTGTATGTGGCTTTGCCTGCTTGACTTTACTACTTTTCCAATTATATAGATCTGATATTTTTAGTAGCTATCTTCGTAGCGATATTTTCTCGTGCTCATCTGCCATTATAAAAATCAATCTACAGTTGAACTTCGATATCTCGAACTTCAAGGGACCATACAAATTATTTCGAAATAACAGATGTTCGAGTCATCCGATTTCTAATCTGACCAATATCTCAAGTTCACAGCTTAATGTAGGTCTGAATTAATGCTGAAAGCTCCTGTATTGCTTTCGACCTACATTAAGCTGTCACATGTGTTCCTAGATATGTGTAGTGATACAATTTAGAACAATTCTGTATTGTAAATGTTGGAAGGACCGAACGTTTAGTTGGAGTTATCACAAAGTTCGAGTTAACCGAGTTTGAGATATCGAAGTCCAACTGTAATTGATAATCATGATGTCATTATTTCTTACACGAAAATCCATGAAATAAAGGGTTAAAATGTATCAGTTTGAGTCACATTACATTTGGAATCAGCTACGCTCCTGAATACATGTAGATACGATATTTCTATTGAACAAGAACAATCCTTAAATGTTTAAAAATGACAGCCTGCCAGTATCTGTAGATGTGTACGCTCAACTAAGTGCCACCAATACGACGCAAGATTATTATACTGAAAAAAAGAAACTATTTTTACAACATTGAATCAATTCTATTGTGTATCTGTTAGGTTAATGAAATGCAATCGCATTATTTGGGTAATATTTCTAAACCAATATTGAGACAGTTTTAAAGTATCATATTGTGACAGTCTTAAGCTACAACTACATATCACTGCAAACTGCTATGCAAGCAATAGAAGCTGAACATATAACTACATGTAATTAACATAATACCAGTCGGTGAATATCTGGATGATGTTTGCAGTCTAGTCATTTATTCGCCAGCATTGGTATCTAGCGTCCTATTTACGTGATGGCCGTTTCACTAACACTTGTAGTAATAGTAACAGCCTGCCAGTATCTGTAGATGTGTACGCTCAACTAAGTGCCACCAATACGACGCAAGATTATTATACTGAAAAAAAGAAACTATTTTTACAACATTGAATCTGGTAGAGTGACAATCTAGGGTAAAAAAAGGTGAGGTGAGACCCGTCTGTTAACAAGACATGTTATATACCAAAATGTTTGTTAATGTCTGTAGTATCCGACTCTGCCGGCATAAATTTGGAAAAGTGGTGGCGTTCCGAGAAATCCAAGATGGCGTCCAAGATGGCCGCCGTTTTTTGGTAGCATCAGCTTAAGTTAAATATATCAAAATGGCAGAAACATCTTCAAGGTTTCTGAAAATGTTTTGCATAAATATTGTAAAAGACACATTGGCCTTTTTAGAAATACCCCATTTGATATTATCATAGTTCATCGTCAAGGTCATTTTAAGGTCAATCGGGTAAAAATACAAGTTTGCGCAACATTTAACCTTGAAATTAAATTGTTAACATAAAACTAATAGACAATAACTATTCCAAATATACATTTAACTGAAGTGTTATGATTGGCTTACATGATAAAAAAGAAATAAAACACATTCATGTTACAACCTTGGAGGTATTTGGCAATAAGTATTATACTTACCCCACCCACCAGCTTTATAATGGGAATTTTTGAATTAGATTTGGAGGAAGTTCAAAGTCTAATAACGTCACATGGCCTATTTATTTATTGCAAGAACGTAGATTTAATCAGATATAATTGGAATAATTGTATTCTGAGTCTATATTTTAATAGTAAGGTCCGTAACTCTGCTTGAAAATAGGTTACTGCAACGATTAGACAAATAATTTCTCACATTGTGCGGCTTGTATCAAACTATTTCTATTCGAATAAACATTATATATAAATCTACATGTACACTCCTGGTAAAATATCAACATTGATATAAACCCTTCACAAATAGAGTTGAAACCACACAGCCTTGCCAGCAAAAATTCTGAAAAGTGATGGTGTTCCGAGAAATCTAAGATGTCGGCCAAGATGGCCACCGTTTTTTAGCATCTATGTAAGTTAAATATATCAAAATTGCAGAAACAGTTTCATAGATATTGAAAATATTTTGCATAATTATTATAGAACAGACAATGGTCTTTTAAAAGAATAACTTATTTGGTATTACCATAGGTCATCGTCAATGTAATTTCAAGGTCAAATGCAAGTTGAAACAGCATTTCACCTTAAATTATTATAATTTATAATATGCATATCCACTGTAACTATTCAAAATACACATTTATGCACATGGTTATGGCTGCCATACATATTGAAAATGAAATAAGTATAATCGGGTGTTCTTATAAAGAAACATACCCGTTCAGACCCTGGATCGAACCCGGGTCACCAGGTTGGCAGTCATACACTCTACCATGTCGCCATAAAAGCCCGCAAGGCCGTACAAGTGATGATAAACCTACACACTTTGACATACTCCCCCGCAAGTTGAAATTCGTCCCGAATTTCTATGGGTATGAGAACGACTGGGAATCGAACTCGGAGCTCATACAGTCACAGTCCCCCGTTAGGCGCCAAAGGTAACCGGGTGTTCTTATAAAGAAACATACCCGCTCAGACCCGGGATCGAACCCGGGTCGCCAGGTTCATACACTCTACCACGTCACCATAAAAGCGCGCTTGTACACCAAGGCCGTACAAGTGATGATAAACCTACACACTGTGACATAAGCATAACAGTTTGTTTTGATTTTGTAAAATCGGCAATAGGTATTTTTCTTGCGCCACCAATGAATTAAAAGAAAACGCATCGCATATATACTTAATGCATATTAACTGTATGTATAAATACTTTGCGTCTGTTTATATTATTTAGTTTTAGAGAAAAGGGTTTGAAATACCATTAAAATCATACATTTTGTGACAATATATTACCATATTACAATTTTAGTAATGGTCAAAAGTAGGTTCGGCAATTTTTTGCTGTGAATAGATTTGACTTTTATAATTACTTTTTTTTGCAAGTAAATGTTGCTTAGATAATTCTTTATCATACTAAATAAATCAAGAATATGAGATAAAATGAATATTGGTAACATTTTATACCCAACGTTAAAATATATGTCCTTATTGATTGAGTAAAACTATTGATTTCTGAAATGAAGAAAATTTTGCTTACAATAAAACTGTTCGACCTTTGACTGACTATTGCTGTCAGTGTCAATACTTTCCTATTCCAACATGCATGTCACATTATTCTTGTCCAGAAATTTTGTAAAATGAATTATCATTACCGTATAATATGTTACAGATGAGAATTTTTACAACATAAACACTGATATGAAGAGTTTATATTGAAAGTGTTGCCATTACCGATGAGTTAGTAAAATATTCCGTGTAATATATCCCATACCTTTCGTTAAGACGTCAGCATCTGCAAGAAAACCACCGAAGCCGAGGCAGTTAGATTTTAATGCAGATACATGTTGTTTTTGTTCTCAAACTTTTGAAGACATTAAAACAGATTGAAATTGATCCAAACAAATTAATCCATTATAAGATACTTGCAAATCTAGGCAAGACACAACAGCTGAAAACATTAGTGCAAACGAAACTGCTATGTGCTCCGTTAATTGAAGACTGGTTATCATAAAATTCGTCTAAACCCCTTCAACAGACTATTTCTCCATTTAAAGGCTTTTAGCCTGACCTCAGTTGATCACCTTGATGATCATTCAATTGAAATTACAGGGCTGAAATCCAGTATACAGCCTTTGGTTGAAATGTTTAAAGCTGAGGGTAGAGAGATTTCTCTGTTGTACATATTCTGGCATTACTACTTAAATGAAGTGTCATTACCATTAAATATGTACTTTGTATCTTTGTATATATGGGATCTCAGTGTGTACACAAAGACCAGACTCCTCCCATTCCTGTTTTCCTCCAATCGCACTGTGTATTCCCAGTTCATGCCTTACCAGGTGCTTGAAACGTTTTCTATCAACAATCCTCATTCAAAACCTGTAACCTTTGCTACTGGGGTTGCGGCTTCTGCTGACATAAAGCTCAGTCTGTTGAGGTGCCATCAGAAGGGAAATCAGATGTTCTATGACTTTGATCCATTGCCATGGCCAAAGGTCAAAACCATGAGTTCTTCCCAATCCAAGGTCAAGGCCAAATCCAAGGTGTTTCAGATAAACGGAATGGAAACAATTGTTGGCAATTAATTCACTCAAGAAGATCCCCATTAAGCGAGTACTATATTTTAAGAACTCACAAATTACATTAAGCTTGTTCACAGATGATTGTGTTATGATGTCGACCAAGAAATCTGATTTCCTTGAAACATTTGAAAACATCAATGGGTCCCTATGTAGAGTTCAGAGTGTTCAGCATCCAGACTATTTTGCTTTTTATGGTATAGCGATAATTCATTTGCTGCAGCCTGCTCCTTAGGCAAAGATGTCATACTATGACATGGCTTCAAGATTTTGGAACTGTATTCTCTTCCAAAGTAGTGGTGTGTCATGGTTGCATGTAGTTCACATTTGTGTACTCTAAATGGTGATATCGAGCTACTTTCAGTTTTAACTATATCCCGACATCCATAAGATAAGACGGCAACCATCACAAAAATAGCATGCTGTCGTACAGCTCATTGATGAGACTAGGCTGCATATTATGTTTGACAGAAATGTTTCAAACAGTTTAAAGTCCACCGCTGAGCAAAACCGTGGAGAGAACGTTCTGTCAGTACACCTGTTGTAATGCAATACAACATAGCAATTGCAGACTGGAAGAAGCTACTAACCAACAGCAGAAGCAAAGCAGAGGTAACGAAACTATATACCACAGAGAACAGAGAACGGTACTTCACAGAGAACTGCCATGACCTTCTGAAAGATGGCAAGGTTGTTTACCTTTCTGATGGGATGGGTGAAATAGACCTCAAAGTCTCCTCTGGTGCAATTGAATTCCATGATGATTCTAACCAAGATGAAGCAGTCACTAGGATTTTGTTGCATATTACCTATACGAAAGAAGTGGGTTTAAGCGATGTTGTTGTAGTAAGTCCTGACATAGGTATTTTGGTCCTGGTTGCTCCTCATTTCAGAGAACTGGGCATTGCAGTTTGTTCTTTAAGACTGGCCGAAAAGCTTGTACACAGATATGGCAACATACATTCCAGTCAGTTTTATACATGCAGTTATCGTCCGAAGAGAGGTGCATTTTACTCCAAGTTTACTGGATGTGACACATGCTCCTCATAGTTTGGTATCGGCAAGAAAAAGGCTTTTCAGATCATGACCAAACATGCTGATATACTCACTCATCTGTCATCTCTTGGGACAGGGCTTGTGTGGTTTCAACTCTATTTTTGTGGGGTTTATATTAACCCTTTCCCTCATATAAACGTGTTTTCACGCATTTGCAAACAGAGTAGACCTAGATCAGATGGCTCCTATAGGAGCCATCTGATCAGGGTTTGCTCTGTTTGCTAGTGGAATTTGATAGATCGGTTTCTTTACTTTCTAAAATAGCTACAATGTTCCAACTTTCGTATTTCATTACAACTATTTTGTCCTTGAATATTCAGTAGGTATTGAAGTGTGGAATAAATATAGAACAGGGAAAGGATTAATGTTTATATTTTACCAGGAGTGTACATGTAGGTTTATTCTTAATGTGTATTCATATTTTGATGTAAGCTGCATCCTATGAGAAATTACTTCAAACATGTGTCTAATTGTAGCAGTAACCTATTTTCAAGCAGAGTTACGGACCTTACACAATTACCTTGACGATGACCTATGATAATACCAAATAAGTTATTTTTCAAAAGACCATTTTCTCTTCTATAATAATTATGCAAAAGATTTTCAATATCTATGAAACCGTTTCTGCAATTTTGATCTATTTAACTTACATAGATGCTAAAAACTGGTGGCCATCTTGGCCGACATCTTAGATTTCTCGGAACACCACCACTTTTCAAAATTTATGCTGGCAAGGCTGTGTGGTTTTAACTCTATTTGTGTAGGGTTTATATCAATGTTGATATTTTACCAGGATTGTACATGTAGGTTTATATTTAATGTTTATTCAAATAGAAATATTTTGATACAAGCCGCACACTGTGAGAAATTACTTCAATACATTTGTCTAATCGTTGCAGTAACCTATTTTCAAGCAGAGTTACGGACCTTACAATTAAAATATAGACTCAGAATACAATTATTCCAATTATATCTGATAAAATCTACCTTCTTTTGATAAATAGATAGGCCATGTGACGGAATTAGACTTTGAACTTCCTCCAAATCTAATTTAAAAATTCCCATTATAAAACTGGTGGGTGGGGTAAGTATAATACTTATTGCCAAATATTTCCAAGGTTGTAAGAGGAATGTGTTTTATTTCTTTTTTATCATTTAAGCCAATCATAACACTGCATTTAAATGTATATTTTGAATAGTTATTGTCTATTAGTTTTATGTAAACAATTCAATTTCAAGGTTAAATATTGCGAAAACTTGTATTTTTACCCGTTTAACCTTAAAATGACCTTGACAATGAACTATGTTAATACAAAGAGATGTATTTTTAAAAAGGCCAATGTGTCTTTTACAATATTTATGCAAAACATTTTCAGAAACTTTGAAGATGTTTCTGCCATTTTGATATATCTAACTTAAGCTGGTGCTTCCAAAAACGGCGGCCATCTTGGACGCCATCTTGGATTTCTCGGAACGCCACCACTTTTCCAAATTTATGCCGGCAGAGTCGGATACTACAGACATTAACAAACATTTTGGTATATAACATGTCTTGTTAACAGACGGGTCTCACCTACTCTTAAAATAGAGGCCTTATCTGGCAATAGTCACTCTACCAATGAATTCTATTGTGTATCTGTTAGGTTAATGAAATGCAATCGCATTATTTGGGTAATATTTCTAAACCAATATTGAGACAGTTTTAAAGTATCATATTGTGACAGTCTTAAGCTACAACTACATATCACTGCAAACTGCTATGCAAGCAATAGAAGCTGAACATATAACTACATGTAATTAACATAATACCAGTCGGTGAATATCTGGATGATGTTTGCAGTCTAGTCATTTATTCGCCAGCATTGGTATCTAGCGTCCTATTTACGTGATGGCCGTTTCACTAACACTTGTAGTAATAGTAACAGCCTGCCAGTATCTGTAGATGTGTACGCTCAACTAAGTGCCACCAATACGACGCAAGATTATTATACTGAAAAAAAGAAACTATTTTTACAACATTGAATCAATTCTATTGTGTATCTGTTAGGTTAATGAAATGCAATCGCATTATTTGGGTAATATTTCTAAACCAATATTGAGACAGTTTTAAAGTATCATATTGTGACAGTCTTAAGCTACAACTACATATCACTGCAAACTGCTATGCAAGCAATAGAAGCTGAACATATAACTACATGTAATTAACATAATACCAGTCGGTGAATATCTGGATGATGTTTGCAGTCTAGTCATTTATTCGCCAGCATTGGTATCTAGCGTCCTATTTACGTGATGGCCGTTTCACTAACACTTGTAGTAATAGTAATAATGAGTAAAGAAAGACACACGTGTGTCTTTAACTCTTTACTCCATGAATATTCATATAAATAAATAATGACGTCATGCATATTTATTAGCTTAAATTTATAATTATATATGAACACATAGCATTGATGACTCGTGCAGAAACATAGCTATAAAATACATGTGTAAACAGAGCAGACCCTGATCAGACATCTCATACGGGAACCATCTGATCTAGGGCTACTTTGGTTGCAAAGGCATCTAAATGGAAGAGAGTCTTAATCCTTTACTCATATATACGCATTTCTATGCATTTGAAAACAGAGTAGGCCCAGCTCAGACATAGGAGCTGTCTGGTCAGGGTCGATTCTGACTGCTTATGGTATAATATAGATATTATTCTACAGTTTCTACCATACCCAAGTATTCCTGTTTCCTTTTGCTGTTATAACAAATAACCTAATTAATTAATATTCATGTTGTTATCATTTCTTGCATGACTAATCATGGGGTAAAGGGTTAAACATTAAACACTACTACTGCAATAGGCACTCTTGATTGAACTTCATCTAATTAAATCCAGATTTTATTTGAAAACAAATCAGGAAGCATAATTATGTATTGATATAAAAAGGAATCTTAGCCTAGGTTCTCACTTGCAATTAGATAAATTGATGTGAACAAAGAAAACTCTTCATTATAATTATCACGGAAATGTAAGAATCGCAGTCCTTGTGTGGAATCTCTTTAAAACAGCTAGTGGTGATATTGCAGTTTCGCTGCCAACGTCATATCTGTGCAATTAGTACCATATGAGTAATGTTTTTGACAGAAAACAGGAATCATTTAAAAGAAAAACGAAGATTATAGCAGACGACAAATACTACAAACGACATTATTTTGTAGCGAAATAGTTCAACACGGGTTGTTGCTAAATGCGTGAAAACGTTATTTCAGAAGGAATTCTGAACTACTCTCGGCTTAATTGAATGTTGTGCATTGTATCTTCTTGCGATTTATCTTTTATTAAATGTCGGTGTAGAAGTGTTTCAAATAGTTTTCCCGTACTTTTAAATTATGACGTCATTTACATGATGACGTCGCTTGTTTACCTCTAACGTTTATCTTCAAATCATTTTCATTTTGGCAGACGTCGTTATGCATGTTGTGGAGTTGTCTGGAGGGGGAATTTTATTTACATTTTGACTTTGTTGAAAGTGGGATAAGGACGAGGTTGGGTACCCGTAAACCAGGCTTAAGTCCCCCAGTAGCCCTTTTTGTTTTTGCTGCTGGCCGTTCCAAGGCGGCACTCCTGCTTTCAGCCTACGGTCAATTTTGTTGTTTAATATGCTTAATGTTTAATGTGTTTCGTCTTGATATGCGTCTTGTTATGTTTTGTCTTGTGGCTTTACCGTTTCTTGTTAGATGGTGTTTGGTGCGGTGTCATTTCGTGTGTGGCTCTCCCTGTTTGACTATTTTTCCATATTAATTGAATGTTTAACCTGCATAAAGTCTGACGAGTAGTGTTTATTTGAGTCTTCTATAACATGTGCTGAATTAATAATGATTCATGTGCCACACTTAAAGGTGGACCATCCAAACTACTTATACTAATGGCAACAACATATTTACGTACTGAATGTGTGTTCAATATACCACACGTGATCATTCAAATAAGCAATCAATCATTTTGTTGACTTCAACGTTTATTAATTTCAATGGTATGGTACGGAAATAGACCCACACGCTATCTTATGCTTTACTCAATTGTATTGATACTACATCGTTCGTGTATATTTCTTTTAAATAAGCCATTTCCTCTATTTTAACGCATCAAATGGCTCCTGTAGCAAACGTAGTAGGCTCCAATCAAATGGCTCCTGTAGCAAACGTAGTAGGTCCCAATCAAATGGCTCCTGTAGCAAACGTAGTAGGCCCCAATCAAATGGATCCTGTAGGAACCGTCTGATCAGGGTCTGTCCTGTTTGCTTATCGATGTACGCGTCTATACATCTAATTTATACAGGTTTTACCGGACCAAACCCTTCTTACTCGTATGCCATTATAGCTAATAAGTTTACCCATTAGCATGGATACATTATTTCTGACATGATTATTTATGTGTACTATTGAGTCGGGTAATAACAAGAACCTTTGAAGAGGCCTTCTCAGTAACTATTCTTACAGTGTTATGAGGGGAAATTTCCGACGAAGCTAAATGGTTATGTATGTATGTATATTCTGCGAGAACACTAGGTTTAGATAACTAATTTAGGATTGTGAATTATACGTACCTTTCGATACATGTAGAGTAGAACCTGTCTTAAAGGCCATCAACAAGGGGGTCTAATAATGGATGGCAGGTGGTAGCTTGATACAGATAAAAATATAGGAGCTTTCTGCAATACATTTGCCATGCATTAGCAAACACCTGCTTTTTAACACCCCTATATCCAATAAATGAATGACCGTTTAAGACAGGTTTTACTGGATTGCATTACAATATAAATATTAATTGCTATATATGAACAAGGTTGGCATAAACAATATAATTATGTTCCTACTTACAATAAACCAATTAGGTATATTCATTTGTAAATGTTAACCTACATATACTCATTGACATTTCCCTGCCATCGAAATTACAAATATGAGCGAATATAATAATTTGTCATGCTAAATAGAATTGTTTGTTCTAAATATCAATGTTTGCATGTGTGTTGGATTTAATGTCCTAGTAATAGAATTTCAATTTTATGCAGATGGAAAGAGAAAAATCATATTTGACATTCAGTCTCAGAACGTGTATTGCAAATACATTACAACCGGTATCTCTCTCCAATCTAATTAAATAATAACATGGTCCCGCTATTAATAGAATAGAGAATATCGGTATATCATTCATGCTTCAAAACAGTTGTTAAGGAATTGAATTGGGTCTTTACCATACAATATACATGTACATGTACACTATCGTGATATCCTATAAGTATCTAACTGCCTGCAAATGCCGGTGGGATTGTGATTAGAAGGCAAGAGTGTTTGAGTAACACAGTTTGCTCCTGTCGATTGCATGATTCTCATTTTCATTACAGTGAATACTCAAACCAAACAAACCCGTGAACGGACAAGGAAACTATATTTGCTAATAAATACCTCATTTCATATAGCAACAAAACTAGTTGCGATGGAAACTGGTTTAGTATATTGTAGTAACAGCATGCAGATACAGTTAACATTATATATGTCGACAAATTTACGATCGTTATCATCAATGACAGACGATGTATGGAATAAAGAAAATGTGATCTCTGAATATTCCCAATTACATTTTCTTCACATTGGGCAAATATGTAAAAACGTTTACGAACCATCTTGTTAGACGCCAATACGCCGTGAGACTCAGAGTCTTAATATGACCAAACGAGGGTGAAGAATTATAAGAATCTTTATGCAACTGAACACATTTCTGTACCTGACCTGTCACTCCGCATAAAGCCTTTTAACACATTTCTACACAAACCGGAGCCCGATTAGATGACTCCTGTAGGATCCATCTGTTCAGGGTCTGCTCTGTTTGCTTATGACGTAGGCCATGATATTGGTTATGACACAATGCCTTGTGTGCAATACTACAAACAACGCCTCTGTTGATGCAAATAGTATTTTGAAGAAAAAATGTTGTCTGAAGAAGCTGCTGTCAATGCTCGTTCGTATTGACAACACGTTAATTTAACGAACAACATCAGTGCAGATATACAGTATTTTCAGAAAAACATAGATATTTCAGCTGACCATTGACAACCTCGAGGCCAAAATATGGACAATTGTATGTTTACATGTAGGCAAAATGAAAACAATCAATGTGTGAGTGAATGGCAAAGCTGGGTGAACGTGTTGACAATATTGAACATGCAGAACTCGTACAGAAGAGTAGACTGATACTACAATGAAAGAACCACTCAGACACAATCATTGGTCATACGTGCATAATTGGACAGCTATAGTGTATGGTTAAGCTGCTTCTGTAGTCGCTTTGATTGTTTCAGACATATTTATTGCTTGATGGCATTACTATGCACCATTTCTGAACATTTATACACTGTACTGGAAACCGAATCATTTGTCAAAAGTAATATGTTTATGAGCATGAGTGAATGTCAATTACTATTTGTACATCTCGGATAACTCTAATTTGTATTTGAAGTCTGGTACATGTTATTTCGGCTGTCAATAGTCTTGCAAAAGCTTGAATGAATCGGAAGCTAGTGAAAACTATGACAGATCGGAGTTTAATTAACACATTACCCCTTAGTGACGCATTGTTGCGCCTCTGTAAAATTAACATTGTGAATTGAGCAAATGCTCTATTTATCACATTAGTTTCAATACTACTCAATTTTAAAACTGTCATTTTCTATAGTTAATGCTCCTTTTCAGTAGATTAATTCAAAAAGGTTGGATCTAAAAATAGCCTAGGAGAGAATGAGTTAAGTAGACTTAATTTTCATATTCTGGTAAGGGTTAGCACATGCTCTAAACTAACCATTGTTAGTGTATAAAATCTAGGTATTACCAATACAGTTAATATGGTAATATTTTAACCCTTCTCGTCCCATCCGTGACGTGGCTCAATGAGCCTGCTATTTTATAATCATATAATTGCTAGACATGGTTATATTTAATGTTTTTCACTTCAAATATCATTTTATGTTTTGCTGTATTAATAATTTATGAATGTTTTTGGTATTGATACTACATGTAACACCCGTTTTAAAGCAGTAATACTCAAAAAAACAAATGATGTGAGCCCGATTAAGATTTGACTAATTTGCTCAAATACACTTCTCATTTTAAAACATTATTTTACGCAAAGTGTGTCAATTATCGTATTTCAACATAAGATATAAGTAGATATGGACCCAAAACACTATATACATGTATACTTATTATTGTTGACACTTTACAAAACAAGTTGAGCTCGTTTGTGAAACCAGACCAGACATGCATTTGCAAAATATACTAAGTTAAGCAGACATTATTTTTAAGAGGTAGGGGTTTATTCTATATGTATTCCATGTGTTGGCTTTAATGTCAGCATCGCCAGTCAAACTCTGACCTAGAATGTGATCAAGTCTATACAGTTTGTTTATCTACACATAACTAGAAACAACAAAAGTAGTACAGATGGACATGGTTTATTTCACTGTTGTACAATGTTAACCGTTACTGGTTTAAAGAATATTATATAGTTTCACCAACTTGGATATTGTGATTAAGTTGTTAAAATAAAACTGTTGAAGCAGTCTACTAATCTGCTTTATCATTGATTTATCACATTGGCATTGGTAATGCAGTCTGTGATTGATTTCATATTATGGCATTAATCTATGAAAATAGTTTATGTTCTATTGCTAAAGTAAATATTAGAACCGTTAGTAGAAGTACAGTGTATATTAAAGTAAAATATTTGAGCCGGTGAGGAAGAGATGGGAGTATAACATAAATGGAAAAGTAGTAAAGTCAAGTCAACAGGAAATATCGGACATTCAGAATAAACAAGAAAAGTGTATTAACACGAAATCAAGAATTTCTCTTGTTTTAAGTTTAATGATGACACCCTGACCAACTCCAAAACCAATATGTCTACGTATGAACTAAACACCCTAAACAGTGCTTATTGTTCTTCACTTGTTCAGTAAATATGACCTTAACCTTTACCCAGACAATCCGGGGTTACTACCTTTGGCTTCATGTAGATATGAAGTTGGTCCTGCTTGTTAAAGCCTAAATCTGAAACCCTACGTGATTGTATTGATAACAGTGCACATAACATTATGCCCCAAATATGTAAGTCCAACATTAGTCTCCTTGCACGCTTTGTACCCCAATGTTAGCAACCATACAGCTTTTCTGCATAACGTACGTGTACGAAAACTCTATGTATACCAATTTAGGTCAAAAGTAGTCGTTTATTCTTCAGGCGTAGTCATTAATAACAGTGAACATGAATTTGAACACCAATATGTAATTATCCATGTAAGTTATATGTGAATCAAGTTTAATCACAATGCCTAACTCAAGTTAACAATGGTTTTGATCATATACAATCCGAACCTTCACCTCAATTTGATCTACCTGTACAACAAGGTACGTTAACATCTTTCCTACGTAACATTATTGTCCGGAAGCAGTTTTGTTTTCTATGTTGTTTTCTACACCCAAATGTCATTCCGGGCATTGTCTGTAAGTAAGTTACATACACACCTAATTTGCCGTTCCGAACTAAAGCCATTTGTCTGTATGAACAACGGCCTTGACTTTGACCCTAGCCCTCAATATAATTCGAACCGTGTATGTGTGTAAGCTATCAAAGCACCATATTTGGTCACAATATGTCTTTTTACTACGGTTTCTCACGGAAACAACCGTTTGTTCTGTTTTAAATAACAGTGACCTTGACCTTAATCCCAGACCCAAAATCAATCCCAACATCTTGTTTCAATGTTTGATCCGTGTAACTTATTTCTTAACTGAAGTTAAGGAGTAGAAACAACACTTTGAAGACCCGCCCGCCCGATGAGATTCGGCGTCTCATATGGATCCAAGCTGTTTGCAAATGCGAGTCAGATTATGGATAGCGGGATACAGGTTAAATTGTTTGGAATTTATTTTAACAATAGTAAAGTATATTCTGAATATAATAAAATATGTACAGTCCGAAATCACAACGATGCCATGTGTAAGATTATATCGGTTGCTGCAGGTGGAAACCCTACGCCACCAAGTCAGATTGACGGTGGTTTCCAGTATTTCTTCAATTCGGAATAAAAGAGCAGCTGCGAGTGCTTGGTCTTGAAGTTAGACCGTACTCATGAAACAAAAGACTGAGATGACCCATGTAGATTATAAAGAAAACGGTGAGCCATTAAGTGATTCATCCCTGGATATACTCAACCTTAACAATTGACATTCTTATGTAATGTAATATAGGAACATGCTTTACCCTTCACCTCGTGACTATTCCTGTATGAACTAATGATTAAATGAATATCAATTGACTGAATAAGACTAAATTATTCGCATGACCTATATTTGTGACATCAACCCTGAATATTGGGGAATGAAAGTATTCACATACTCTCGTTTTTGCACACATGCGTCCAATACAATACTGTAACTGGCGGGACGAGTATACAAGAGAAGACAAGTGGTTGCCGTTACAATGACAGCAGATCAAGGATCTTGGAAGCCTAGGAATTAAGATATTTTAGGCAGGTGGCTGCTTAATGCAGGATGGAAGTCATACGTAGCTTTCTGTATTACTTTCACCCTGCAATAAGCTGGGATTTTACTGATGTAGTGGACACTATACGACCATGGAATCATAGTATAATGTGCATCGTCTCTCAAAGGCGGGGTCCAGTGACATTGATATTACGTAATAAACGTGAATTCTTCATAATGTCATCCATTTTATTTACAAACTCTCTCAATTCATTTCTTGCTAAGTCTATTTATCAGTGTGTCATTGGAAACAAATTGTGAAGGATATGTATTCTTTCAGAGGGGGCTTACGTTCACATTTACATTTAGATAGATTATACCGAACGGAGGAAATAATGACAATCATCGTGGACACTGGTAATGCAAGCACAGACCACTCTCGTTACAGAGAGACGGACACGAGCCACTAATGTCCTCTGCAAACATTGTAGACCCGGATGAGAGGCCTCCTAGAGCATTATAAGCTGGACCTGTTTTAATTTTGGAATAGTCCATTTGAAAATTCAACGTTGTAATTCACCAAATAACCAAGCATGCAATGACATTACTACCCCACTAAAATTTAAATTATAAGCTATAAGAATGTATAAGGCCTATAAGACTTTATCATAATATACACATTAATGTTGATCACTTTATTTTTAACCAAGCCTTAACCCATACAACGCTGAGTTTTCTTATGGAATAATCCAAAGTTCAAACAGGTCAAGCTTATGGTGAATATTTAGGGACTATTCTAAAGAAAAGTGTGACAAATAGTGCCGATTCTGACGTGAGGGCTCCTTTCATATGAGTTTACACTATTTGCAAAGGGCATAAGTGACTCGTGCCCCACACAGTAACGTTACTATATAGGCCAGACATAGACCAGACCGTCGTGTTTCGGCCACCGTTACCGCCAGAGTGAAGAAATATACATAATAGCAGTGTACTGATAGTAACAGTATTGTAATATGGTTTATCAGCACTCATTGGAACATTAACTTGACACTCTTTCAAGAATATTTGTTCTCTCTGGTGGTACTGGTGGCAAACATTTGAGGGTCTTACAAGGGTCTATACAAACGACGTTGAGTTTCCAGCCGTCTTATTGCCCCCACCCTCTTTATTTAATGTCCGTGTCAAAAACTAAAGACATACTCATTATTATGCAAAGTATTATAGTCTTACATTTTATAATAGAACTTCTAGTGGACATAACAAGGTTTTTATTCCATTCTTATGTTCTTCGTGGAATTAACTCATTTCGTAATTTTGTAAATTTGGTTATAAGTTTTGAATTCAACCTGGTGTTGTGAGGGTCAGGAGGGACCTCTGCTACATGTTCTGAATTGACAAATGATTGCATACCAAAACCAAAGTAAAGGAATCCAGAACACATAAAGCAACATAATTGATTTAGATCTGCTGTTGTCAAATAATGCTTTGCATTTTATCAGAGGTATATTTACTTTAATTGGAAACTCGACACGTATGCGTTAGCATAAGTATGTGCTCTCGTGAACTCAAACAAATTTAAACGAATACATATAAACATTTTACGTAGAAAAAATTTCATAAGCGACTGGCTTGCTTAAACTTTCTACACTGTATTGTTCACATTATTTTCATTTGATAAAAATGCAATTCAGCGAAACGGTTTCGAAACTATGGAAGTGTCGACATCCTTAAATACTTTGTAGCACATTAAATGTCTACTTTTACTTCCTTTCACTTTCCATGTAAACAATTACGACTTTAAAAGTACTTAAACAATAGCTCCAGAGAACAATAGACCTTTTTTATTACAAAATGTTTTAGTGGTTATGTAATAAGTGTCAGGCCACATGGTAAGTGTGCGGGAAATTATGTTTTATAACTGGTATGTGACGGTGGCCATTTATATATGGACGCGTCTAGATATATTATTTACTCTGAAATAAACTAAAAGAGGTATTGTCATCATACAAAACCACTAGTAATCACCAGGAACTTTAGCAAATAACAACATCCTAATGTATTACTTACATGTATACAAATACTATGGAGAAAGATGTTAAATAATCGAACAACACATTGGTTGCTGGAGGATGAAAATCAACACATGTTACAATATTAGCAGGCACGTGCACAATATGGTTCTGACTAAGAAGTGAGGTTTATCATTAGTTTTACTATTTAGATACTGGGCACTTGATTATGGTTATATCATAAATTACAGTAAAACCTCTCCATAACGGCCACTAAATTGTGTTAATTAGTTGGTATTTAGGGCAGGTGGCAGCTTAAAGCAAAGTGAAAGTAAAACAGAACGCTCCTATAGGAACGCTCCTATAGTAAAATGCTCCTATAGGAGCGTTCTGTTTTACTTTCACCTTGCGTTAAGCAGCCACCTGCCTTTAACACAAACTACTTGATGTAATTTAGTGGCCGGTATAGAGAGATTTTACTGTATGTATTTCCCAAATCTGTTTTCAAAACGTTTACACTTGTCTCTTACATCAACATTTATAAATTAATCTATACATTAATCTACATATAAGCAGGACATGCTAATATAAACGATAATGATACACACCTTCTAGATACAAGGAATGGCAAAATCTACCGTTTGCAATAACGTCCAACGTCCAATCTTCACCTAGTCTGCGAGAACGATTATGATAAGCATTTGCTCAAAATAAAATGGGACGCCAATGATCAATTGCACGCAATACAGTTCTTGTTGCAAATTATGCTTTTACGCATTGTATACATTAGTGCGGTATATTCTGAAATGCAAATACAATGCGCAATCCGAATTAATTATTTAGAAATACTAATCATTGCCATTTCCAGCTAAAGGCCACCTATGTCGTATGTGAAAATTGAGATTCTCCAAACGATACACCGGGTAACTCGGCGTTTCATCAGGATCCAAACTGTTTGGTACTATGTCGACAATTTTTCAGAGGCTTTGGCGAATCTGACGTCAAAACATACCTACATAATTGAGGGGGTATTGGTACTACTATATAATGCCGTAATATAAGGGTTAAGTATGGAAAATGATATTTACGTTTTTATTACCTTGTTGTAACCACAACCGTACTGTATAAAAGGCAATAATGTCTATTCTGTTGAACTTAATCATTACAAGAACCCCACAAGTAAACATGTGATGTATAAGCGCATTTTAAATGTGTTCCACTAATGTAACACACGTTTTCTGATAATCTAGTAATTAATTATGCTTATGCAGATTGCTACTCTTACTAGATGTATATAGTTTCACAGCACGAAGATGTAATATACATACTTAATTATTTCCTTCAATATTTCAACCCTTACCCTTATGTAAGCGCAT
This sequence comes from Azorinus chamasolen, assembly GCA_963576725.1. Lineage (NCBI taxonomy): Eukaryota > Metazoa > Mollusca > Bivalvia > Cardiida > Solecurtidae > Azorinus > Azorinus chamasolen. The sequence goes on from OY755236.1 coordinate 4,767,535, forward strand.
TTTGACACATCTGCAAACAGAGTAGACCCAGATCAGACGGCTCCTATAGGAGCCGACTGATCAGGGTCTGTCCCTTTTGCTTATTGTGTAATATATATCTGATTATACAGCTTCTGCCTGAGCCAAAATGTCCTATGTTCATATGTCATTATACAAAAATAATCTTATTAATATTCATGATGTCATTATTTCCTACATGAATATTCATCAGGGAAAGGGTTAACCCTTAGCTGGATGACCACCATCTGGCTTGTATGTTTAAACAGTTTGCAACCATATCATCAGAATCAAATACCACTTTTTCATAATATACACATTAAAGGCTGGTAACCCCGCTGTTAAAAATAAGGTAAAGGAGATGCATGAGTCATGCAGGAAACACCGCGTACAAAACACACAACCGCCCAAATAGCACAAACACCAAGCCTCATATATGGATCCGACTCAAATTCGATTACTTCCGATCCGATCAATGTTTTTGAACTATTGGCCGAGTGTGAGAATGCCTAATCAAAATACTTGGAGACGTCCTAAAACGGTGTCTACTATGTTGTCATCAAGTTAAACATGGTAGGAACATGCATTTATCATATTTATTATTGTTTAAAAATTCATATATATTAAGCTTTTACTTCATAAATACGCCTTTCTACGCATTTGCAGAGTAGACCCAGATTGGACCGCTATGTTTACTTACGATGCAATACAGATATGATTTTACATTTTCTGTCATGGCCAAAAACCGGTGTGTCATTGTGATATTATAACAATTAATCTAATATTCATACTGATTTCATTTCTTACATGAACATTCATGGGATAAGGTTAAAGAATGGTTGCACACAAGGCTATTGTAAATAGACGCGAAAATGTGTTTCATGGACATATCGTCTCTTTGTTAAATAACGCCAGGTCCTAATGACTGGCCCCGAAAACTGCACATTTAGTCAAGAGACTACCAGATGAACAAGCTTGAAAGTCAAACATGGGGACTTCCCTAGATATCATTTATCCTCGAGATACTCCCAATAATAAACTAAACTCCAATACAGACTCATCTACCGCATTTCTTAACTACATAGAGAAAAACAGGACAACCCAAATTTCCGCATAAAATCGTCCGCCAGTTCCTTAAAAATAAGATTATCTCAAAGTTTAAATATAAATTCAGTCAAATGACAGTTACTCAGACAATCAAAATTAGGATATGATGCAAATGCACCGAATTCAAATTCAGATTTTTATCTGTATATTTGGTTTTATTCATAACCAATAAGGAACCCGCAGTATATAAATATTACTCAAGGATTCCTATTTTGTTGTGCACGACCAATTAACGTCGAGCCGAGTTAGTAGTATAGGGCATAAAGCGGACACTGTATTTTTATTTTTGTCCACTTGCACATGCTTTGAATATTTATAAATACATTTTAAAAAGCCTTAAAGAGGTTGTATGCATGTTTTGCACCTAATTTCCCCAAGTTAGTAGGCCTGGGGTAATTTTACACCAAAATGCACAAAATTGCCTGCCTATTTCAATAGGCATAACTTGAATACATTAAGTCTGAAATCAAAATTTTATTTTAAGTGATGCAGTCTTGCGTGACGATTGTAATTTGTTCCACTAAATTAGCCAATTTTCGCATTTATAGCCAACAAAGAATCTTGAAAGTTTACCAGGAGTTTTGAAATGTGCTGTTTTGTTTTGAATAATCGCCCACAAGGATCGCACTAAAACAGCCTACCCTTGTATTCCCAATGACCCGAAACCTTGTATTAAATGGTCCAAATGAATTTACGTTCTGTCTGGCTCTCAAACCCTGTATGACCTTTGTTTGATGCCAATATATGAACATTTTGTTCCATGACGCGGCCATTTTGGCGAAACATAGGACATATTTTCTTTTGTAAAATATTGCATGGGGAACATTAGCAGACTGTCTGTAGTTCAGCTGTTAAACCATGTTGGAGATTTAGTGTGGCACATCTGATAAATAATGACTTGTATGTGTATTTGCAGTGTAAAGTTAATGCACACCACTGGTTTATTAAGCTATCGCCTTATTTCTTTCGCTGCAAAACTTTGCCGTCTCCATCATTTATCGCCTGCTACAATTTCGTGTTAAAAGTTTTTCTTCATTTTTATTCCAAGACAAATAGTAACAGTAACAAATATTTTGAATCCTGGTGAGACAACGAATTACCCGTCTACTCATCTGAATCTAAACTATTTGCATAGATGATCATAGGCATGATACCAGCAGCGAAAGAGTTCGTTTCAGCGTACAAAATTGCAAAATGCGTAGCACCTGTCTGTGTCTGTCGATCCGCTAGAAAATGTCACTGAATGTCGGCAATCGATCTTTTTAACCCTTGTCTCAATTAGCACATATATCACGCCAAGAGCAGTCTGATTTAAACAATAGAAACTTGTAGAGAAATGACATGACGTGTGTGCATGCATGGAACCATCACAATTATATTATATCTCCAATGTATGTCAGAGTGAAATTATTTACGATGAATCTGCTATATTTGTTTTAGTCTGAAAGATTAAACTGAAAGATTATTTGACTGGGCAGTACATGTGGATTGTGATTCATTATCAGATCGGTTTTATGTTCTTTTTTACTGATGCTATGTTACGCATACTGGAATGCGATTTGCATGACATCAATATTTCCATCAATGGATGCTTGTGTTGCATAACAATCTAATTGGTCATTTGTGCGCTACTGGATAGATAAACTGTATCGTATAAGCCTCTTTTGCAGGCCAATTGTCTGGTGTTTCAGACAGAGCCAATGATTTATTACTTTACGGTATTATTGTACAAAGTTATTTCAAATGCATACTTAGTGCTGTCAATCGGTATCAAACGGCTTATAGTCGAGGATGTTAGGAACAAATTAGCACACATTCTCCGAGACACAAATATTGCAGTTGTCCCATCACGCTACATTTCATTATATACTGCAATGGACTTAATAATGTCAAGGGCGGGAAAAACTGACAGGCTCTTAAACCAGGCCAATAACATTGTGTCGCCGGAGGGGTTGAAACTCGTTTGCGTTTGCAAAGTTTGTTTTATCAATGGGTTAATGATGAAAAACATACATCAAAGCTATAATCATCCCATTTCTATCACATAGTGTTGTTTATTTAAGGGGTTACACCTATTCAATTTCCTGTAGCATTATTCCCCTTCAGTGATATCAGTGGCTAAACTGTTAGACTCATCATATGATATATAGTCAACAATGAGCTTACCGCCGCATTTGACCGACCATGATAATTATGCAGATTGTTATAAAGTCCCACATTTTATAACCAACTGTATTGTGATAAGTCATGTTTGTGCAGGCTAAGGTGTTTCGAATTGTATTTAAAATAGTTACAACCTTAACTCCCAGCGTCCTTCACTAAGCATTATATTTGCCTGTTTAAAACATCAAGCAGGTCCCATTAAAGTAGTTCATGATCTTTATTAATTATAGTCACTGCATTGGTTGCAGGGAGGAACATGAGTGCATGAACTGTGAAACAAGCTGTAAGCAACATTGTGAGATATGGCTAGCGATTCCGCACCGAGCTATATATTTCACATTCGCTTCATGACTTTAGTAGGCAGTATTACACACATGTGACTTTAATTCAACTTTTGTTTTAAACATTTACGTCTATGATAGACGGTTGATATCGAAATATGTAACAAACATAGAAGACCCTCTTATACGATAATTCTGATTTGGGTCTACTCCGTTTGCAACAGGAGGAATTAACCCTTTCGCTGCCAAACTCTGTCGCCTGTCAGCTACAAATTTTCATTTTTTTATTTTCTTCATTTTTATTTCAAAAACATAGTAACAGTAACAAACAGTTTGGATCCTGATGAGACGCCAAGTTACTCGGCGTCTCATCTGATCTAAACTGTTTGCATAGGTAATCACAGATCCGGCATTGGCAGCGAAAGGGTTAATAAGTAAAGGTTTGAAAATGGCTTGTAATGATGTGACCATGGCACTCTCCAATACCGGCAATACTTTGTATTCAGACATAACACATTCAACATTGCTTTAACTTTATTTGTTATCATAAATGCAGTCATTCATATGCGTTACGATTGCTTAAATAAAGATATCCGAAATAGAATATTTCGAAGTTATAATAAACAATCGAGTATTCCAATATATGTATTTGTTATTTGAATAATTGTTTTTATATTTCCGACTAAACGTGCATTACGATAGGAATCTACATTTTCTCCTCATTCAATGCATTCCGTTCTTGCAACTGTTTTCTGGGATTAGTTATCACCGGGAAGGCTGATGCTCTAAAGCAAAGGTTACTCACATTTGCAAGACCATGCCAAGGAGTGTACTCAAACACACAGGAATATGTGCATGTTTCAAGTGTGGGTAACTGTAGTTGTATCGGTCATAGGCACTTGCTTTTTGTACAATGTGAATCACGTGTGTCACATTGTCGAACAATGGATACGTCCGGTAAATGTTTTGGGCTAAATGTCACGTACCGCCCCAAACAGGCGTTTCGCAAGTTTTGCCCGCGCAAAAGCTTGTCAAAATTGAAATCCAATTAACTCTAATTCCTTTCGTGCATCTCCTAGGAGTACGAAAAACACACAACAATAAAAGGAAAATCACAATTCGCTATGCCAAGACTGAACGTCACCGATTTGAGGCGTTGATGATGCTCAATAGAGGTGCCTCTATTTATAATGTTGCGCGGGCCTTTAATTGCCACAGAAACACTATCAGTAATTTGCGTATCCTGTAGGCAATTGAATTAGCTATATTTGATATCAAACTAATATACATTCATTTAAGGGTATCTGTAAAATAAACTAAACCCCTATGAAGGTTTCGTTTGCGTTTCAGTATTGGTGGTTTGATACCACATGCTTTACAGGTAATTATGGTATTGGCACGGCTGACCATCTTGATAATATTTTAATCAATACCATTCTCGCCCCATCCATCGTCGGCATCAGAGGACGTATATCGTGTCGCAACACCGTACACCTAACTCGGTGAACCACTTTACCATGTATCCATGGCACAGGAGAGGTATGCTCAAGTCGGATTTATTATAGTAACACAAATAGTTTAAATCAATGTGTTACATGTGTATACTGCAAAACCTCTTTAAACTGGACATTCATATTAGAATCGGCGGTCTTTAAGACAGATGACAGCTTAATGTAAGGTAAATACCATACTAAAAGCTCCACAAGGACTCTGTTCCTGCATTTATCAATATAAAATTCTGGTATATAAGGGATGTACTGTATATATTGAGGATACTCTGGTATGTGAATAGTACAACTAGAACAAATATACATACTTTTCGAACACATATATAGAGGATCTGTTGCGAGTTGTCTTTTAAGATCACATGTTCCTAAACGAGCCTTAGAAAATGTCATTAAGCGAGCCTTGGCGAGCTTAATAACATTTTTTTTCTTCGTGAGTTTAGGAACATGTGATCTTAAAAGACAACGAACATCAGATTCTTTTTCTCACATATCAAAAAAGTGCATTTTCGCCGTTTAAATGACATGTAAACATCGGTTTCTATGGTTTGACGTCATATATATGACGTATGACGTCATACGTTCTAAAGTGATCTTACACGTGTTACAGATAAGGAAATCTCAACCCGTTGTTCTAACTCGGAGATAAGGGAAGGTATGTGAGAAAATGCAGGATTCTTTAGTTCACATTAGGTCGGGATTAAAAAATATGTGTGTATAGTACAGTACTAAATCATATTCTAAGCACGGGAGGGTTTGAACTATATACATTTATAAAAAAAAGTTCGGAAAGTTTGTTTTTTTCTAAATGTTAGATGATGACAGCAGAACAAAACGTACACCATTCCAGTACTAGGTGTGCTAGGGACAAACATTGTACATAACACACATCATATAAAGGGCGTTTCATTGCTAACTCTAGCTCTTGTACAACTACAAAAATGTCTATACTTTGACTTCTTGCTAAACTAAGATTAAAGAGCATAATTATACAATTCTGTTGTGATAAGACTTATGAAAATACTGAAAAAAATCTCGTCTGGTCTATTAACAACTCTTCAGAAGTCTTAAACACACTTAAAAGTAAAAGGTTTCTTTCATCCACTGTAAGCACTTACGATTTCTCTACTCTATACACAACTCTCTCCCTCATGATTTAATTAAAGATAAACGTAATCCAGAAACTATATGCCAGAGAAAAAATAACATCATTTCTGACATGTAGTGCTAAAGAAAGCCTCCTTTACTGGCGATCCAATGAACTATTACACCAACTGGACTTGCTCAGAAGTTTGCGACTAACTAACCTTTATTCTGGATAACATATTCGTACGTTATGGGAATGGTATATACCGTCAGCTTATTTGTATCCCTATGGGTACAAATCTGCGCCACTGATCGCAGATTTGTTTTATACTGCTGTGAGATGGATCTCATGTTAAGTTTGAACCCACAATCCCAAATAGATGTCAGTAAAGCCCTCAATGAAACTTTATATTTGAATATTTTCAATATAAATAATCCTTTATATGATAGTATGACTCATACCATTTTCAAAAAAAGAACTCAATTGAGTCAAGCCGATACGTTTGTACCTTTTCTTGATCTAGACCTTAAAATTGACAATGGAATTGCTTCTTCTCAAGTTTATGACAAAAGAGACGATTTTGATTTTAATATTGTAAATTCCCCTCATCTTGACAGAGATGAGCCCCATCTTCTGGGTTTGAATATCTCAATTTACTTGTTTCGCTAGAGCTTGTTCTTCTGTTGATGTTTTAACAGTCGAAATCTCATTTTAACTGAAAAAGCTGCTTAAGCAAGGATATAGATACCATAAACTAACGAAAAAATATCTAAATTTTACCATCAAAAAATCTCTCAGTTATTGGCAAGTATAAGTGTATAATCTTAAGGCGCTCCTGCGACACAATATTTCGCATCCTAAATAGTATGGTGACGTGATTTACAAACATCGTAAAATTGTTGGACATAGATCTAGTTTCTACACATTGTCTCACTTTGGTCATCATTATGTTAAAGGTTTCATCAAAAAGGGATATGTTTCTATAGTACTACACCATACTGCATGTCTGGTTGTCAACCCTTTTACAGTTGTCAATCACGTTGCCCTCTTCCATATACGCCGACAGGAAAGGCTTAATACTCTATGAAGGCGCCCTCTTAAATCCGGAAATAAAAGAAGGACGTCAGATCTTTGTACTATCCTGATTTTGTTGTACCCTTTATTACTTTTTTACAGTTACCCTGTTTGCAGCTCAATCATTGAGTACACTAGCGATAGGTGGATCCAGTTTGTTTCACTTAAATATGATTTCGTTCTACGTGTAATTCACCACTGTATTTTCCATCGCGGTTGTTGTAGATTAGTCGGAGAAGGGATATGCTTATTTACACTGTTTGTCTTTAAGGGTGGGGATGGCATAAGTGTGACCGTTCCAAATTGGTACTTCCATCTTCCCCCATTGTTTGTTTATGTCTTTGTTCGTCTCTTTATGTCTTTTGATATGGGTTACATTTGCTGTTTTTGTCGTGGTGCTGTTCGGGCAGCTGTGTGTTTTGTATGTGGTATTTCCTACATGATTCATACATGTTCTCTTATTGTATTTCAAAATGTCAAGAAATAATGGTTTTCTATTCTATGTTCATCATAGCACATTCCCTGTGGTATACTAAATACAAGTGACCGTAACCACATTTTAGTAACATTCAGTACAAGGCATTTGAAACAAAACCCTCGTGAAATATATATCTTAATTCAAGCGGAAGCTTAAGTTCTCATTTACATTTAGATGGGCTGTATTGAATAGCAGAAGGTACTCCTGATCCAACACTAGCATCGAAGATGATACTGATATAATTGCTATACGTACTGGTCGTAGTTTATGTATAAAGAATTAATGGCACTTTACATATAACATGTTAGTATCTTTGGCAAACAGGTCAATACATACATAATAAGTATCCCGATAGTTTAGTATAACAAAGCGCCAGAAAAACCAGGCTATATTGAGAATTCTTGTTATTTTGTTGTTAACATAAAAATATACACATAACGAGCCAGGCATTATTATTCAACAAGTCGCCACATATTAATATACTGGGCTTTGGTTATAATGTACAGTCGGCTGAACGGTCATTTGGACTGAAAGTAGACTTTAACTTTTTAAGTACTTTGCTTTTTATTGTTTAAACAGTGGGCCGTGGGTTCGAATCCCAAACTATGGATAGTTTCGTTTTTTTGTTTTCTTTTTTTAAACTCATTTTCTATGTAATAAGTAATAGATTCAGTACGAGTCTTACTACCAAAGTGTCTTCTTACAACCGTTATCAGGACAGTTTGTTCGCATGACCGAAGACGTGTCCGAGGCGTAGCCGAGGACACTTGTCTGAGGTCATGCGAACAAACTGTCCTGATAACGGTTGTAAGAAGACACTTTGGTAGTAAGATGAGTACATGTAGATTACTTGTACGACATGTACGTTGTAGACTTTAAATTTGATTAAAAATGAATAAAAATGAATATTTCACAAATGAGTACAAAATGTTTTCCCCTTGGTTCACCCAATTCAAATCCTAGGTAGATAGGTTTTAACCACAAGAATCACGTTTGTTGATTTTTTTTCAATTGGCCACTGGTCAGAATCGAACTCGAGACCCGCCGCTTGCAAGCCCATATACATATCCGTTGCGGCTTGCTAAGTCATTTCAAAAAAGAGGAGCACCGTAGTCGCTTCTTTTAGTTTACATTAGAATAGTTCATAATGTGTTCCAAACATAAGTTGATATATCTGTACAACTGCGCAGTAAGTGCATTCAGTTAACCGTAACCATTATAATTGTTTGCAACTGTTCGCTAACTGTATTGATCAACTCTGTTGCGATTGCTGTAGTAATTGCAACATTTCTATATAACATTTAGCGAACAAGTGCATGCATATATAACGATTACTGCCAGTAACTGTTAATTGAACGCGCCCCACAGTGTGTCATAGCATACATCGAGGACAGATTAAACACTTACACAGTTGAAGTCAATATTTATATGGGTTTTGTTCTTCGTTATTTCACTTTACTTCATAGAAACGTCTCTACATGCCTTTGCAAACAATGTAGTCCCAGACCAGTCACTTCCTGTAGGAGCCATTTTGTGAGGTCTGTTCTGTATGGCCATGTTTTAATATACATGTAGATATAATTTTACGGTTTCTGCCATGGTAATATGGTCCATTTGTCAAAATATCGTTATGAAAAATCAGGTTTCAATCTTTCTTACCATATGTTCTGTACAGAAAGCAGTTTACATCAGGTTTGTGCCAATACCTTAACTTAATACAACATATACACGGCTTAGTATCAATCGTGTTGGTTAAGGGGATGTCACACTAGAGGGTATGGTCCGAACGTATGCGAGCGTATGAGAAAAAATACTCATATGCTCGCATACGCAGATATACGCTAAGGGTAGGTCGGGCATACCTCACATACGTTTCGATTACGCTGCCGAAAAAAAATGTGAACATGTTCAAAACCGACACTGTAAAGTATTCATCGTGTACCTAGCGTATGATGAGTATATGCGTAACGTATAATTCATACGCTACTATACGACGAACGTTTTTTAACATGTTCAAATATTATTTTCGGCCTCTGCGTATGAGAACGCACACCTTGCGCATGGCAGCGTACTTGAAGCGTATACGACGTATGCGTAGCCTACCCTTAGCGTATATCAGTGTACAGTAAACCCCCTCTAATGCGACCACCTAATGCGACCACCTAAAAGAGGTATAATTATGGGTGGTATAGGCAGGTGGTAGCATAATGCAGGATCAAAGTAATGCAGAAAGTTCCTAGAGGAGCTATCTGCATTACTTTTATCCTGTATTAAGCTACCACCTGCTTATAACATCACCCATGTTTATTAATTAAGTGGTCGCATTAGAGGGGATTTACTTATGCGCCTTTTTCTCATACATTTGCATACGTTCGTACCATATGCTCTAGTGTGACAGCTTCTTTATGCTGTGGCCTATTACATCAGATGAGCGATCTCAAATTTCAACACGGCACTGTACACCCAGTGACTGTATACGACTGGTGTTTATTTATAGGCAGTAGTTCTATGCGTATTACTGAGCACGACCGAATAATAATTATCACTGGATGTCATGGCAGAATACCATTAGTGTGCTTCTCTATGGAGTCATGTAAAGGTAACTACCTGAACGATCGAGATCGACCAAATGGAAACGAACCTTTTCTAATGAAATTAGAAGCAGATGATGTAAAATTAAGAGGTAAAATATCACTTTGACCCTTTCGCTGCAAATGCCGCATATGTGCAGTTTGGATACTCGGTCACTCAGCTTCTCATCAGGATCCAAACACTTTGTTACTGTGACAAAATTCGATGCACAAGAGAAAGGAAAATAATTGTATATATCAACAAGGACAGTCTATAGTCAAACAACTAGGTATGACGTGTCAAAGGTCAACCGAGTCCATTTTTAGGGAGACCAGCATTCCGCATGTTCTCGGACCATTTTTTAAACAGACGAGTTTAGTATATAAGATAAAATGAAGGCGGAATTGTTGTCAGTAGTTTAGCGCAGTGGGTAAAGTCTAGGTACGCAGAAGAGATTGTGAGAGTAGTTTTTTATTGAGCGTGAGTTCGAATCCCGGGTCGACCTTAAACTTTTTTGTTAATTTTAAATGAATAGTAGAGTATTATTTTATGTCATATAGTATAATTGTAATGGCTATGCATGCACATGTTCGTCAATGTTAGGGAAGGGTGCCTTTGTTTGAGTTCGAGTCCTATATTAGCCATATTTTCAATAATAAATAAATGCTAAAATATGAATATCAATATAAGTTTTAGCAAATGTCTTGTACAAGTGGCTTCTTAATGCACAACAAAAATAATGCTCTTCAGGGGACTTTCCTTAATACTTTAGTCAAAAAAATGTTTTAGGTTGATGCGGGACTCGAACCTGCGCCTAATTAAATGTTCGCCGATCATTCTTCTTTATGGCCCTACGACTTATCCACTACGCTATATTTCCGATAACTAATGCGCTTATTGTTTATACCTATAACTAAACATTTTCTTTTAAAAATGGCACGTGGATATCCGAAATGCTGATCTCCCTTAAAAATGGACTCGGCGAACCCCTGACCCGTAAGACCTAGTTGTTTGACTATAGTAAAAGTGCACGCTGAACACAAGTAGGTTAAAGTACTTTACGTATGTATTATGCAGCTGACATATTACCAAACTGGTATATACATCAATTCAATATTAGAACAGAACAGAACAAATCTTTTATTTTTCACCCAGGTATAAACATACAACATGGGGAAATGACATAATAACATACATCAAATAAATATAAGTACAGGTTTGGGTTCCGATCGTGGGGGTAAGAATCTAGCAGTTTCGTAATAACAATTTCCGTCAGTTGTGTACCGGTCGACATGCGACGTATGGATAGTATTCTTGATCCGCGCATGCAGTCCACGTCGGAAGCGTGCAGGTTCCGGCCGCCAGACAAGATGAGCGGACCCAAGAGGTAATTTGGTGTTTATTTTTTATCAGTTTTAAATAGATAGATTTTATTCAGGAAATAAGGCAATATGCCCATCTTACCACATATAATAACATACATTTCAGCATAAACAATACCAGTCAATATAAAGCAAATTGATTAAAACATTATTAACTTGTTCGATGTTAGTCTGATTTGTACACTATTGCATTTGGATCTACGATTAGATAGTTACACGCAGGTATACATGCAGCATTAGGTATTAAATTACTGGCGTATATACATGCAAGATCACATGACAACAGGAGTAAAGCCTAGTATATTTCAGGGTAAATGAAGCTGGGGTCGGATCAATGTACAGTTGCCAGTGTCAACAGGTCCGACCCCATGTGTTACACATAAAGTCAGACCCACTGAAACCGACAAGTGCCACTTTTCATCTGCGTGTGTATTAGTTCTAAAGTGGCTCGTCCTTGAGTAAGTCTATATAAACTGAATGGCATTATACAGTGCATTGCCCACGGGTCAAGCGTGTGGTTACTGGTTAGCAGTAAAAAATGTCGTGTGCCGAAGAAATAGACCGCAGTTAAAGCGGAAAATTGAAGATCAAGGTAAGTACAGTTGCCGTTTTTTCCCCAACTTTAACAACCAAACATAATATAACGGTAAGGGTTGATCTTACCTGTGGTTCTAATTGTTTATGCCCTGTCCTTAAGGGACAATTTGCAAACAGTTTGGCTCCAGACCAGATATTGAGTAACTCAGCGACTGATCAGAATCCAGACTGTCTGGGTTCGCTATGTTCCTCAAAAGTAACTGTACATTTAAGGCTGACAGCAAGTTAATATTATTAGGATAGGAACAAGGCATAGTAAGGCGTAACTTGTTCAAAGATACATGTTTATAGATACCCGCTTGTAGCCGACTCCATCGAAACGAAATATGGAGCAGGTTTGCAGGTGTAAATAATAATAATAAGATAACAGAACCGGGCCTGCAAGGCGGTGATTGGCAAACAGTGTCGACCCAAATGAGAATCCACCAAATACGTTTTCTCACGGGGTATGCACCGTTTGCGAGGTCTGTAAGATTAAGCGAAGTGATGATGATATTGTATTTCGCGAATATACATGTAAATGAAACTACAGTATAGAGAGATCGCCATGGATGTCCGCTGTAATACCCGTATATAACAAACTCCATCGAAATAAAATATGGAGCAGGTTTACAGGTAGGTATAAGAAAGAAATAACACCATCACATAGGGGTAAGTAGAACCATTGGTGTTCGGCTCACAAGGAACAGCCCCCATAAACGCATATAGCACCCATTCCCCATGAACCGAACAGCCTTGAGTAGAACCAGCCCTGCAAGGCCGTATTAGGTAAACATTGCAGACCCAGATAAGAATCCGCAAGATGCGGTCTCTCGTGAGGGTATGCATCAATTGGCGCGTTCTATGGAATTGACTGGGATATTAAACAAGTATTTCGGATTGCAGGACAAGTTGATTAAAGAGACAGTCAGTCATGTATGCGCGATCACCTTATTAACCAGTGTCCACAGGTTTCAACACCTATATGCCATTGTATTTTGTGTCAGTCCTTTCAGGTACGGGGTGGTGGCATTTATACATAATTACTAGTTATTTGTTTTGATTGCACTTATCTTGAACTATGTCAAACGACAACTTATTACATGTCATGTTTTTTCGTGTATACTGTGACCTTACATGTGAGACTGGCACTTAAGTAGTCTAAACTGAGAGTATCTGCCATTCCGTTAACCCATTACCTCATAGGCTATTTTTAGATACAACCTCTTTGAATAAATCTGCCGAAAAGGATCATTAACTAGAGAAGAGGAAAGTTTTAGAATTTTCTAGTTTGAAACCAATGTGATAGAGCATTTGCTCCTATAGGAGCAAATGCTCTATTTATCAGAACAGTTTCACAGAATGGCTTTTACATAGTCGTCAAAAGTCGTCAATATGAGCGCATGGGTTAATGATCAAATTAGACCAACTACTAAAGCAGTCCATACTCCATTCTGTAACAACGTATCTAACACAGTAGTATCCAGTGTCCCTTAAAAGGACAAAGGAAAACATTGTAGACCAAGATCAGAAGACTCCCTCAGGAGCCCTCTGATCAGGGTCTACATTGTTAGCTGAACCCAACGAGGCTTATACCAGCAAATATTTGGATTGCCGTGTCCCCTCAACATGAAAATTGATTGATTCCAAAATAAGATTTAGACGTGGTTCCTTAAATAATATGGGAATAAAGGGATTCATTATTAAATGGCTGGAAAATGGACTACTATTCAATATAATGCCTGCCATGATGAGTAAATAAACTGCTAACGACTGATTGGGCAAACATGAACAGCACTCCAAATGCACTCTGAAATTTATCTTGTTTGTGGAATTTCTCCAGTGCGACACAAGCATGTTCTGAATGTAATTGGCTTCTCATCCTGTAGACGTACCGTAGGGACAAAGTTGGAAAACAAACAGGAATTCAAAAAATATAGTATTGGAGAGTATTCGTAAGTATTTGTCTGAGAAAAATTTGATGGATTCAGTCTCAGATGTACTCATGTAACGATAGCAAGGCTTGCGTTTTTCATGTTCAGCTTTGTGTAAATGTTAACATATTATAAACTAGAGTTTGTTTTTGAGAAAACCACATGTCTCCCCCCCCCGGTACCCCACCCCCCGCAACCATAAGAGGAATGAACGTTGTAACCAAGAGTTGCGTTTTAACAACTATTATGATAATCAAGCTTAATTCAAAATCACATGACCACCTTCACATATAGATTTCACATATAGATATAGATTGGTTGGGCGTCACTTATAGATACATTTAGATTGGTTGTGCATCACATATAGATTGGTTATCTGTAAACTTTTGTAGACAGCTATAAACACTAGTTTTCCCTATAAATTTCATATTTAAAAACAATCCAAACTTCTGTCAAAATTGTTGCAGCCCATATTCAAATCCACATGACCATCCTCACATATAGCTGGTTCATATGTAAAAGCCTTACATAGTATAGGAGGAGTTAGCTGCACAATACTTTTTCGCTATTACTCTATATAAGGAAATACTCCAAAGGGTCATAATTTCTGTCAAAAGTGTTGCAGCCAAAATTCCAAACCACATGACCATCCTCACATATAGCTGGTTCATATGTAAAAGTTTGAAGTAAATCCCTCAAATAGTGTAGGAAGAGTTAGCTGCACAAGATTCCTCATATATAGCTGGTTCATATGTAAAAGTTTGAAGTAAATCCCTCAAATAGTGTTACAAGGAGGAGTTAGCTGCACAAGATATTTTCGCTATATATTCTATACAAGGAAATAGTGTTGGAGCACAAGATATTTTCGCTATATATTCTATATAAGGAAAAAAGTGTTGGAGGAGTTAGCTGCACAAGATGTTTTCGCTCTAAGGAAAAACTACAAAGGGACATAACTTCTGTCAAAATTGTTGTAGCCAAATTCCAAACGACATGACCATACTCACATATAGCTGGTTCATATGTAAACGTTTGAAGTAAATCCCTCAAAAAGTGTAGAAGGAGTTAGCTGCACAAGATTTTTTCGCTATAAGGAAAAACTACAAAGGGCCATAACTGCTGTCAAAATTGTTGCAGCCAAAAATCCAAACCACATGACCATCCTCACATATAGCTGGTTCATATGTAAAAAATTGAAGGAAATCCCCTAATAGTGTAGGAGGAGTTAGCTGCACAAGAATTTTAACAGACAGGCAGACGGACAGACGGACAGAAAGCACAACATCAATATGTCTCCCTCCCCTAAAGGGGGGAGAGACATACTAAGATGAATACATGTAATTCTATAAACTGTTCAAACAGAGCTACGCGAGATTTCTGTCAGGTTCACCATTTGGAGTTCATGGTGTTGTTCACAATTCGTTGCAAAAGCTATAAGATGTAAGTTGTTGAACAATAGCAGCATAGCTCTTCTTACCTAAATAACATTATGTCCACATGTATCTAATTCTAGAATGATAACAAGTGGTGATTTCGTGTGAAAGTGGGGCCAGAAAAATAAGTGATACTTGCATTAAGTTTATCAATACGACATATATTGGTACTCTTTGGCATCAATGATGCATACAGTGGACCCTGTCTTAATCGGCTAACAAAAATATATACTTATGGGTATGTAAGGCAGGTGGTAACTTAATGCAGGTCAACAGTAATGCAGACGCTCCTGGAACTTTCTACATTATTTTTGCCCTGCATTAAGCAACCACATGCTATTAAGACCCATATATTCAATAAATGAAAGGGCGCTTTGGACAGGTTATACTGTACATATTATGCTCATCCAAATGTGTAGCTTATATTTGTTTCGGATGACACCAAGCTGAACAGTATTTGGATGTTTTAAAACGAATCAGGATTTGTACTACAGTAAAACCTCTCTATAACGACCATTAAATTACATCAAGTTGTTCGTGTTAAAGGCAGGTGGATGCTTAAAGCATGGTGGATGTAAAACAGAACGCTCCTATAGGAGCGTTCTGTTTTACGTTCACTTTGCTTTAAGCAGTCACCTGCCCAAAATACCAATTAATTAACACAATTTAGTGGTCGTTATAGAGAGGTAATACTGTAACTGCACATATACATCACGAAACCGTTTAAACATGATATTGTTAAACGTATTTCATTGTCCATGCAATGTGATCTAAGCAGTTAACCGTCTCATGTTCATCGTGAGCAGGTATGATATGGCTATATTCTAGAGGGCAGACATTCACAAACACCGCAACAATATGAGATACTTCAAGGAGCTGGTTGTACTTATTTTTCAGCGGCTAGCTGTCTATTTTCATTCTTGTTCTAGATTCCCTCTAATCAGGAAATATGTTACATTGTAATTTGTATATGACACATTTTGTAGTAAAATTGTGTTTTCATTAGTAAATGCCTAGACTGGCATATATCCTCTTTACAATGCCCATACACATAGCCAAACTTGAAGTACAAAATCCAGATACAGTATTCTAATGTGATGAAAATCCTGGGGTCATGCTTACGACCTAGTAGTTATTTCAAAACACCATGCTTATGATAATTAGCTACTTCGCAAGCTACACCAAATGTAATGCACTCTGTTATACAGACATTTTCTATAAACTTCTCAGATTTCAGTCAAAACGCCATATAATACAGAAAGTCACATTTACTCTTATATCTGTCGAAAGTTCCGTTCTTAAAATAGATGCTAATGCGAAATTCCCCAGTAAATAAAATAGACGTATACGACGATAATAACCGAGGTCTCCGAAATAGGTTAGCTTATTTAACCCTTTCCCTCATAATTATATACGCGTTTTCACGCATCTGCAAACAGGTTAGACCCAGATCAGACGGCTCCTATAGGAGACGTCTGATCAGGGTCTGCTCTATTTGCTAATGGAAGTAGATATACGAGTAAATGTTCACATACTTCGTAAAATGGCTACAATGTTCCAACTTACATATAGGGCGAATCGGCGTTTGTAAACAAACCTATAGATTATACGCATGCGCAGTTAACTGATGGGGAAAAAACACCAGTAACAACCTATGTATCCCTATGTATAGGCTAAGCAATAGTTAGTCTACACATCACTAGAATGACAATTTTGTTTTAGTTTCGAAGGGTAGATACAGCAAGAAGCTTGAATTAATCGACCTCAAGGAATGCCCTATAAATTACCAGCTGAATTTTGAAAAAATAAAAACGATCAATTGATCTGACCTTTCTTTGACATGAGAGACATTCTTATTATTTGTTAGACATACCTGATATGTTGAATAATTAAGATCAGCAGTATTTAAAATTGTGATTGTCGTTTTATGTTAATAAGATCAAGATATTAAGATATACAGTCTCATGGCGTTCATTTGGGTGTTGTAAAATGTCTTTCTGGCTACTGTACAGTACCGTAGCAGATCTAGTAAAAGTATTTTAGAATAGATCTAAATCATATCAAACTAAACTATCTTTAGAATAAAGGAGCATTTACTAGAGAAAAATATTTCTTTTAGAATTTTGTAGTTTTGGAACAATTGTGATAATAAGAGCATTTGCCCTTAAGGAGCAAATGGTATATTTATCACAATAGTTTCAAGTAGTGACTATTACAGAGGCGCCAAAAGGCGGTAATATGAGGGAATGGGTTAAGCCTTACCATTCTGTCAAAATAAGTCTGATCTATTGTATTTGTACCTACTTCCGATTCGTTCCAGCATGGTAGAAACTAGTGACTGATTGTCAAACAGTTTGGATCCAGATGAGATGCCGAGTTACTCAGCATATCATCTGGATCCAAGCTGTTTGACACTCGGTCAGATGCAAGCCAAGTCGTGCTTAGCATAATAGGATTAACGATTTCACCATTATCATTGAATGAGAACACTGTAGGTCTAGAGTGGACCCCGGATGATTCTGACAATTACTTGGTCAGTATAAAAAATATGCCAAAGATTTCTGATTTTTGAAAACCCTAATTTCCTCAACCCTTTCCCTGTTCTATATTTATTCCAAATTTCAATATCTACTGAATATTCATGAACAAAATAGTTATAATGAAATATGAAAAGCGGAAATTAGTAGCCATTTAAGAAAGTAAAGAAATTGATCTTTCAAATTCAATTAGCCAACAGAGCAGACCCTGGCCATCTGATCTGGGTCTACTCTGTTTACAAACGCGTGAAAAACATTTATATATAAAGGAAAGGGTTAAGTATTCTTGCACCCGGTCTCTCCTCTCTACCAGTTTGTACAGCTGAATAAGTCAGTTTGAAAACATTGTTGCAAATTTACATTAAACAGACATAGTAGCAAATAGTGAAAACCCTTCAATCGGGCCCATCAAGGAGGTGTTTGATCTGGGTCTGCATTATTTGCTTAAGTGTGTTTGTCAAAATACCTAGGGTAGTTAGGGTATTACTGGTAAATCTCTGAAATACACTAAAAAGTATAGATTTGTCCCCGTTTACAATACAGTAAAAACCCTCTTTACCAGACTTCTAGTGGATAAGAATTTATATACTTTTAGGCAGGTTGCTGCTTAATGCAGGGTGAAAGTCATGCGGGAGGAGCTTTTTGCATGATTTTCACCCTGCATTAAGCTACCACCTGTCGCCATGGCTGATATTTATACTGAATTTAACGTCTGGTTTAGAGGGGTTTTACCGTACGTGTATTTTTTAAATTATATTTCTTTCAAACCAGATCTTAGCACCAACGTCGCACGACCATTGATAAAATACATCAGGAAACATTATAAAGTCGCAATGGAATCGAATTTCTACATTTGAAATTTCGTTCTACCCCAGAAATAGTACCGGCCATTGATGTTCGATATTTCATAGTAGTTCACAAAATGTTGAAATTATTATCGAAATATCAACAGTGGCTGTTATAATCAAATAATTATTTTCGGTTATGTGGCTATTTCATGTACCTCCAACAATTCGATCATGTTCTGCAAGGGTACACATGAAAAGATTTAAAATAATTATGTTACTTTGGTCTACCTAACCATTACGACGCTGAATTTCCATTGACTATTCCAAAATTCAAACAAGTCAAGCTAAAATGAGCTTATGGTAAATATTTAGGGACTTTCCAAACAAAAGTGTAATATGACAAACAGTGCAGATCCTGATGAGAGGGCTCCTCTCTGGGCCTTCTTACCTGGGTCTTCCCTGTTTGCTAGGGATATTAGTGACCAGGCAAAAAGGCACGTAACTCAGAATCCGACGACCATATATCGGACTCCGGTAAATACCACAGGAAGGGTATGGGATTTTCAGAATCCAACGACCTTATGTCGGACTTCTGTAAATACCACAGGTAGGATATGGGACTTTCAGAATCCGACGACCTTATGTCGGACTTCTGCTGTTAAAATACACCATTTTGAACAAAGGCATCTGAATTGACAGTATGTCATTGGAAATCCCACATACCACAGGTACTTTATATACGAAAATAATTTTACTTTAGGCAGTTAAAGGTGTCATAAAGCCATACAAAGTTAAAATTTGAAGACATAATCACAAACAATAACGTTTAATGGTTTGAATATTCATTAAAAATCACAAGTATTTGGAAACATATAATTCGTTCTGCATCGAATTGTCTAAACGTATTAATATTTATAAAAACTGAATCAAAACCAATTCGCTTCATATACTTCTGCATACGACCCTTTACTTAATCCGAATTAGCACGCCTGTACAAGCAAAAGCAGATCCAAATCAGTCGGCCCCTAAGCTGCTCTGTTTGCTGATGGAATTTTATAGGTAATTTTATAATTCTAGGATTTCTGCGATGCTAACAGGAATATGTTCATATACATGTACCATCAAACAAATTCGGATAACACATATTCATGATGCCATATTCTTTATATAGATAAGCATGACGTAAATTGTTAAACCCTGATAATACGTACATACTTCAAGGTCACCCACATGCTATATGTGTAAATAAGCAGAGTTTCACCGTCTACACTGTTTACATTTTATGTATTGAATCCCATTTCTCTTTACACAATCTCCGCCATGTAAAGGCATTAACGCTTTGAATGCTGACATCATTGGTTTGGTTCATCAGTATCTAGCAATAGAGCCCATTCAGTATGAAAGTGTATACGTGTTTTGAACGGCAAATAGTGCAGACCCTGATCAGAGGGCTCCTCCGGAATCCGGATATGCACTGATCTTCTGAAAATTAATTATTCATATTTTGGCAGTAACAAACAATACTGTCATAATAATATTATACTTTAACACATGACTCCATTAATATTCCTGAAAGAAATAAAGACATCGTGGCATAGGGATTTGTAGCCATGGCAGAAATTGCAGAATCATATTCATATGCAAACAGAGTAGACCCTGATCAGAAGGTTCCTGTCGTCTAATACATGTAACTATTACGACCCAATTCAATTATCATTTTGAGGGTGTTCTGCAATATTTATTTTGTCAACATGACTTTTGGAAAACAATTGGGAAGCGAATAGTGCAAACCCTGATATGACAACTCCCTCAGGAACCATGTGTTGGTCTGTTGTTTGTTTGTGTCCATTTTATGGAAACTCTGGGCAAACATGGGTTAACCCTTTTCCAGTATTTTGAGATATGATCAAAACGTTATCTGCCCCCATTTCATCTGGTTTGTAGTTTCTCATTAATTTAAAAACAAATATGAAGAAATTGAATATTGAAACAGCTCGGAGTTTACCCCTATGATTGTGGGAAACGAATTGACCGCCATTTTCAAACCCAGATCGACATTTAACATTTCTATAAAAATATCATCAGTACTGTCCCAAAGACACCGAAAAGTCCATTTGCTCTATATCTCCATTATTGATATCATTATACAGAAAACGTCTCTACATTTATCAACCGGAATAAATTATTGACGTTGAAAGTAATATTTATCATGCAGTAAGATCACATTTTTAAATTCGATTTCTCACACTGAGGTAAAAATAATAACCAAACAAAATACATTTCCCCATTGACCCTTAGCACAGGAAGCCTACGACATATCCACTAAGCTATCAGGACGATGTTAATTATGTAGCGCTGTCAACTGATTTTATTCAAAATTTTGAACACTATAAATCTATTCGTTTTATGCTTTGAGATTTCATGAAAAGTGGGTCTGTATAATTTGCATATTAAGGATGTATCCCGTCGAAACCAAATGTAAATAAACAAAAATCTAGTATATTTTTTTATTCATGATCTTTATATTTTTTGATATTCTTTTCTCTAAATACATTTTAAAGCAAACAAACTGGAAAACATACGTCTGCCTCTTGAAACTTGCTATGGACTTTTCAAAGCATTATGCTATATTTACATACAGTCCTGGTCTCAATAGTATGCATTTCGATGAAACTTAGGGGTAGGATCTAGCATGTGTGCTAAGACAACTATGAATTCGAAAGTACCATGTTCAATTTAAAAGTGTCACCTGCTCAATCTTTTGTGTATTGCATATTCAATTATACATATTCAATTAGTCTATGCTTTGCATAGTTTTATTTTAAAATTGTCAAATATCTAGGATCCTGATCACAGACCGACACACACAGTGTACAACTGGCAATTAGGTCACGTTTGAAAACTTAGTTTGTTTCAAAAGGAAATACTTCAGAGTTCAAACTGACTATAACAACTTTCACTCAGATTTGAACAATAATTACATTATCAGAAACAATAGTTTAAAAAGTACATGTATATAGACACAGAGCGCAAATGGAACGGATCAATGTAGGAAACTTGATTTGAAAAGTCTAAGAATGTCTAGATCAAGCCTTAGTTTAGCATCAAGTTTTATTTATATTTTATTTACATATTTGTACGTTATGGGAATGATATATACCGTCAGGTAATTGGTATTCCCATGGGTACGAATTGTGCACCACTTGTCGAAGATTTGTTTTTGTACTGCTATGAGAGAGATTTCATGTTGCGTTTGAATCCTCAATCACAAGAAGATGTTATAAAAGCCTTCAATGAAACTTGTCGATATTTGGATGATATTTTTAACTTAGATAACCCTTTCTTTGATGCTCTGATTCCTACAATTTATCCTAAAGAACTCAAATTGAATAAAGCTAACCCGTCCGACAATTATGCAGCGTTTCTTGATCTCGACCTTAAAATTGATAATGGAATGATTTCTTCTAAAATATATGACAAAAGAGATGATTTTGATTTTAATATTGTTAATTTTCCTCATCTTGACGGGGATGTTCCCCGTGCTCCATCTTACGGGGTTTATATATCTCAACTTATTCGTTTTGCTAGAGCTTGTTCATCTATTGACGATTTTAACAGTCGAAATCTCATTTTAACTGAAAAACTGCTTAAGCAAGGATATAGATACCATAAACTAAGAAAAACTTTTTCTAAATTTTACTATCGAAATCTCTCGCTTATTGGCAAGTACCAATCTAATCTCAAGGAGCTTCTGCGACACGGTGTTTCACATCCTGAATGTGATTTACAAACTTCGTAAAATTATTGGACATACCCATTTTCTCACTTTGTTCATCAAATATGTTAAAAAAGTCATTAAAAAGGGATATGATCCTGTAGTACTACAACCTACTGCATGTTTGGTTGTCAACCCTTTTACAGTTGGCAATCACGCTGGCCTCTTTGCATGTACGCCGACAAGAAAGGTTTAGTACTCTATGAAGGCGACCTCTTAAATCCAAGAATGGAAGGAGAACGTCGGATATCTGTACTATTTCGTTTTTGTCGCACCCTTTATTACTTTCTACAGTTACTCTGTTTGCAGCTCAATCATTGAGTACACTAGCGATAGGTGGATACAGTTTGTTCACTTAAATGTTTTTGTTATACATGCACTTTACCACTGTATTTACCGTCGCGGTTGTTGTAGATTAGTCGGAGAGGGGATACGTTTATTTACACTGTTTGTTTTTTAGGATGGGGATGGAATAAGTGTGAGGTTGGGCGCCCATAAACCGGTTTAACCCCAAGTGACTTTTGTCACTGACCGTTCCAAGGCGGTGCTTCCATCTTCCACCTATTGTGTGTTTGTTTTGTCTTTGTCTTTGTGCGTCTCTTGTTGTTTTTATAGTTATGTACATTTGCTGTTTCCTTGTGTTGCTGTTCGGGCGACTGTTTGTTCTGTATGTGGTGTTTCCTGCATGACTCATTTTTGTACTTTTAATGTATTTTTGGCACCTTGAATTCTTGGATTTGTTCAACCACGTGTACGCACGTGTGTACATGTGTATACCCATGCATGCTCCTGGAACGTCGATTTGGAAGGGCTCTATTGAACTTAGTTGCCTCTAATGTTTCTGTTATGATTGTTGCATTTAAGACCAGGCAGAACCCTGCAAACCCAATTGTTAGCTAAGAAAAAATAAGAATGTTTGCTTGTATTGGTGTATGTGTGTATATGCATGCAGTTTATTTGGTATATTATAATGTATATGCAAATATGAGTCAAGCAGGAAACACCACATACAAAACAAATGGCCACCCGAACAGCCCCACAAGAAAGCACAGCAAATACAATGAGACATAAAAAGACAAAACAAACAAACAATAGTGGGTGGAAGTACCGCCTTGGAACGGTCAGTGAACCGGTTAAGGGGAACCCGACCTCAAACTTATTCCAACCCCATCCTAAAAGACAGTGTAAGTAAACGCATCTCCTCTCCGACTAATCTACAACAACCGCGATGGCAAATACAGTGGTAAATTCCATGTAGAACGTTAACATATTTAAGTGATACAAACGTCTGTGTGTGTAACTTGTTAAATACATGTAAATAAACCCATTACCTCATAGGCTATTTTTAGCTCAAAATCTTTCCGCTCAATAACTTGATGACTATTGTGTGTGCTGCCTTCACACCTAGTAGGGTGGTTGTTCATGGCAAGTAGATGCTCCCTATTGATTCTGAGGTCAGTCGGTAAAAGGTCAAGGTCACAGTGACCATCAACTCAAAAAACATTGTTCGCTTAATAACTTGATAACATGAGACGCCCCCATGTTTATTAACATTGTGCATGTTTTGACAGCACATAGTTTGGGCATATAATGCTCCGACACAAGGAGCTCTTGTTTTTATATTGTTATATTTTTAAAACATGTATGTGTTGATAACTATTGTCTTGTTGCTCGATATTGAAATAAATATATCTATCTATGTGCATTTTCTGCGATCGAAGTATGGGACACTCGTCTGAGAAAGAGAAATTTAGTCCATTGCAAACAGTGTCGACCCAGGACAGATACTATGTATATGATGAGATATCGGGTCAAGGTTTACCCCTTTTTCATATAAACGCCTTTTCACACATTTGCAAACAGAGTAGATCCAGATTAGATGGCTCTTAAAGTCTTCCAAAACCACTGACTGGAGTTTCACTGAATGCCATAGGAATGATTTGTAGGTGAACCTCTATCAGCTTTGTATAAATCACTCTTGTCCGTTGCATAAATAGGTCCAATGAGATCTATTAGGTCATCATAGCCTTCTTGTTACTAAATTGACTCTATAATTAAATACTGATAGGTCGTTCAACATTTAAAAGGTTAACCCCAACGCACACATACACCCGCTTCTGAAGGGGTTGTATTCAGATGTCCCTGTGTCCGTCTGTCTGTCTGTCCGTCCGCCACTCAGTGATTCTGACCTTCCATCATACTTGTTTACATTCTGTGCAAGTTTCAACTTGAAAATCTTTTGTCAGAGATTGGATGGTTGGATGATTGATGGTCATGCGAATATACGCACATGGGATTTATTATTATTTTCACTCAGTAATACTAGAGTGATAACCCTAGTCAGAGGTCATACTCTAACTATATTGTCAAATGTAAATTGAATCTTCAAAGTTCTTTGGACATAATTCTAGTTTTCATTGTCTTCTTAATTTACAAAATCTTTTTTTTGTCAGACAAGTGTCATGTTGAACTGCTAGATGAGAACGACTACACAAACAAAACACTTATTAGCGAAACGGCTCTTGCCAACTCCAGTCCAGAACACCGGGCTCTGACGACGTCACCATACCTTTATTTACGATGGTACAACATGAAAGTGAAATAACAAAAACACAGGAAATACTAATTGGAGTATTTATATACAATTGTGTTTATGAATAAATGGTGTTAACATTATTTTTCAGCGGCTAGCTGTCTATTTTCATTCTTGTTTTAGTTTTCCACCAATCAGGAACTATGTTACATTGTAATTTGCATATGACCCACTAGTATTTTGTAGTAAACTGTTAATGCCTAGACTGGCATACAGCTTTTTTACAATGCCCCTACACATGGCCACACTCGAAGTACAAAATCTAGATACAGTCAGCTAAAGTGATGCAGATCATGGGGTCATTCTTACTACCTGGTAGTTATTTTAAAACACCATGCTTATGATAATTAGCTACTTCGCAAGCCGAAATCCAATTCTCTTATACAGACCTTTTCTACAAACTTCTCAGTGTTCGGTCAAAACGCCATATAATAAAGAAAGTCATATTTACGCTTATATTAAGCATGGAAGTCTGTCAAAAGTACTTTTCTGAAAATAGAGGCTAATGGTAAATTCCCAAGTAAAAAAAAAATTAGACGTATACGACGATAATAACCGAGATCTCCGAAATAGGTTGGCATATTCAACCATTTCCGTCATAATTATATACGTGTTTTCACGCATCTGAACAGAGGGTATACCCAGATCAGACGGCTCCTATAGGAGCCGCTTGATAGGGTCTTCTGTGTTTGCTAATGGAATTAGATCTGTTCATATACTTCGTAAATTGGCTACAATGTTCCAACTTACATATAGGGTAAATCGGCGTTTGTAAACAAACCTATCGATTTTGCACATGCGCAGTTAACTGGTGGGCAAAAACACCAGTAACAACCTATGTATCCCTATGTATAGGCTAAGCAATAGTTAGCCTACACATCATTTAACGAATGTGTTGGTTTCTGTACATTTACTATATCCTTTGACTACAATGACAATTTTGTTTTAATTTCGAAGGGTAGATACAGCAAGAAGCTTGAACTAATCGGCCTAAAGGAATGCCCTATAAATGACCAGCTAAACTTTGAAAAACAACCGATCCATTGATCTGGCCTTTCTTTGAAGTGGGAGACATTCTTATTTATTTGTTGGACATGCCTGATATATGTCGAATAATTAAAAACAACAGTATTTTAAATTTTAATTCTCGTTTTATTTCAATAATATCTAGATATTAAGATACACAGTCTCATGGCGTTCATTTGGGTGCTGTAATTACAGACTGCAAAACAAAAACTACATTCTATATGCTTTAAAGTGTGTTCAAGTTGTTATCTTCATATCAATGTAAATATACGCGCTTCAAAATATAAATTAATTCTTACGCGCAATGATTTATTCATAATACTCCGAACATGCTTCTGACATTTTCCGGCGGCCACCCACAGACATCTTAGCAGTGCTGTAATGGTTGTTTTGCATTTTATGTACAAGTTAATAGTGATTTCCTATAAACGTTACTTGATTTTTTCAATTATTGTTTCTTCTACTCCACGTTTACTTATTTACATTATAATCGCCTAAAACACAAAATATGCAGTCTGACCAAGGCTCCAACTCATTGCAGTATATTTAAATAGCATTGCCGCCGAATTCACTAACAAAAAGACACAACCATAAAGTATATTGAATGAAATAGTTTATCTACCTTTTGTTTAAGTCATTTCCGTTGCACGCCTGTTTGCTAGTATAATAACTAACCTTCATAGATCTAGTTCCCTGTACTATAAAATCTCCAAACGTTGAATTTAATATGGCTGAGATTTAATACCATCGTTGTTTTGTACATTATGTCAATATTTGAATGCCGCTGAATGTCTGTTTTAATCTTGTTAATCCATGTTTGCTTTACAATATAAAACAACATAGACCGTCTGATTATGCTTAGATATCACAATAACACACTGAGCATTATATTTGTATCAGTTTCATATAATGTAGTAAATACTATGTTTGTAAAAGATAACGCCTTTTATAAGCAACCCCTTCTTACAAACATGCTGCTCATTTCTTCAATGATACCATGTACATGCACAATCTCAATGTAAATAGTTGGCAGTTTACCTGTCAGGAGCGCAGAAAGCTTGCTGATCAAGAAGAGAATTTCAGCAGGGAGATCAAATTTCCAACATGGAAGCGTCTCGGGGAAATGCTTACTCATCTATATAAGACCCGGTTAATTGTCTGCGGCGAATTTATATAATAGGCGTTCATCTTCATACCACTCCCGCAAAATCTCAGCGAAGTAATCAGGCTGCAAAGTGGGATTTTCTGCCTTTAGGCATAGAGGCTCGGTTCTAACGTACAACGGAACACTTCCCCTGATAGACCAATGTCTTGTACCACAGATTAAAAAACAGGTCTCACTTCTTTACTATTATTACGCGGCGATCTTGTAAGCCACACATCCTATAGCATCTATGCCAAGGACGACGAGCGCGACATCTCAGTCTTTCTGACCGACCATCGATATGCCTGTAAAGGTTCAAAAGTCGGGACTATGGCTCAATGGGACCGAGTGTATTGTTAGTGAGAGTAGAGTACTCGCCCTTCAACACCCTGGAATGTCTGGACGGTGTGCACCTGCTGGCGAATATCTTGGCTTATCGAATCCATCAGATGAGTTCATGTTTTGCCGAATAATACAATAAATGCGATGTTTTAGTCTTTTCAAATCATATAGGAACAGTTATATAAGTATAAATTATATGTGTTGTATGTGTGTGTGTGTATCAGTACTCTTCGTTTGCTCTGAATCGGTGCTTTTAGAGTTCCTTCGTGTTCAACATCTATTAGTGTCGCAGTTCCCTACACTATCCTTTTTAGTGTCGCAGTGCCCGAAATGCAGTCGAACCGATTCAGTAAGGTGTGACGCTAGATTTAATACTTCTGCTTAAGTCATGGTGACATATAATCTCTTTTTTTCGATGAGTTTGAGCTTTTACGTCACAACTCTGCTAATATGATATGTTATCAGTGTGTAACGGGCAAGGATAAATTCTATGAAGGTCATGTATGTATTACGTGAGCGCGTACTTCGTTATTTTCTATTTTCCCGTCTGATTTCTGTTCTGTAGAACGATATTCATAAATTCACCTTGTCATTAGAATGAAAATTGGTTTAATAGTTTAACTGTTTCAGCACTAGGCATGTAAACAGGCAAAACATCGCCAGGTGTACCAACCAATACCACTGGCCAATCATACAACAGTCAGTTATATACTGCTTAGTTCTCCGATACGCTCATAATGCCAAGCGCAGTGGCACAGTGAAGTGATCAGAGAAAATGTTCCCATTGTTTGCTACGGACTTTAAGGATATGTGGTGAGAATGATGCCTAGGCTGTCATTCACAGTGATGAACCAACTTTGTACTTTATTGATTCTTCTCTGCTACCTTAACACTGGTAAGTTTTACATTTTACATTTGCAAATTCAATCAAACAAAGCGTAGGTGTTTCAATATTCTTATAATCATAAACTTCCACACACCGTCAGATGCAATTAATGTGATTATCGCTCATTAAATCGTGTGTCATACTGTTTGACAATTTGTCTTTGCAGTTTACAAGCAAGGGCAATATATAGATAGCAGACGTATTCTCTTGATATATATTATTTCCTTCGGGATCATCAATTTTATTGCTTTTAGTTTTGATAATTGAATACCGCTTAACCCTTTCGGCGCCAAATTTGTAATTGCCGTCTGCAATCCATGTTTGTTAAATCATTCGGTAAAATAAGGAAATGAGATAAATAAATGCAAATTGCAAAGTTATAAAGTACAGATATAGAAATAGAGATTGAGACAAAAAGTGAAGTCCCTGATCTGACGCCGCCTTGAAAAGGCGGCGTCTGATCTGGTACTGCACTATTTGTCGTGGTGCATTTATGCGACATTGGCGGTGAAAGGGTTAAGCCTTTGCTAGGGGGCGTGAGCAGTGTTGCAATTTTGATTACTGCTCATGAACATACTCAATAATTCCGAGTCTGCAATTTTCTCTTCGCATTGCTTTTTGTGCTTTCGAAGGATCTCATCTTATCAGATATTATAGATTTATCCTTACACTAAAACAATCGGATGACTCATATCCTTACATAATAGTTCTATTACATGTCACACCTTTTGCATATCATTCCAGACATAATTATGGATTGGATGTACACAATACCTTCCTTTAAGGTTAGCTGTACCACCAAATAAGTCAAAATGTACTAAATCAATTTATCAACATAAAAGTATTTTATTAATTTAGACTCATCCTCATCTATGTATTATGACTTGATTTAATTGTGAATTGAATGAGTTTTTGTGCAAAATATTATGTTAACGAGATGATATTCTAAGTAAACAGTGTATACCCTAATGGTAGAATCAGAAGAGCTCGGTGATCTAGAAAAACTGAATATAAATGGATTAACAACCCACGGTGGTATTATTCCAGCTCATTATACAGTTTCTGGAAGATGGGAGTCAAACGTAGATGTTGATATACGGTAAAGAGGTTATTTAAAATCTGCCTCAGACTTATCACTTACACAAGCAAATGTGCTATGAATATTGTCCATGATAAACAAGAACAGGCAGCAGCAGGTTGTCCTTCAGAACATTATAAACTCGTGGTCATTTTATCGTAGTCGCTGCCATTGCCATTGTGTTTTCATTTTCATGAGTGGTGAAAAAAAACTTTGCCACGGAATATGCCATTAAGTTTTACCGAATATACTTTTTGACAGGTGACATTATATGACGAGAAGATAGCGTGCAAATGTATTGTCAAAAAACCCATGAAAATCAGAGTTCGACGTAGCACTGGAAACTTCCAGTAGCGTGGTCATTCAATTCATTAATCAATGCTACAATTTAATTTATAAATAATCTAAGACTGGTCTCAAATAATCTAACAATACTCTTTCTCTAGGAGGTTATGTTGCAAGTGAACGTGAAAGTGATTGAACATAGGCTTTGTACAATGCTATCAAATGGCTGATATATAAACAATGACGTGACAATACCACAAAAACCTGATTTTGTTTTCATTTCTCCAACCGTAATAAACACCATGTTTGACCATCACATCGTAATATATCATCCAACAGCAACTCTACTCATACATAGGTTGAACTGAGAAGATCTATATCAGATAGCTCCGATAGAAGATGTCTGATAAGGATCTGCTATGTTTGCTTATGAAATGTTATAGATCTGATTTTACATTGCCTGTCATGACAAAAAAGTCCCTGGGTGTATAGACATTCAGTTAAACATCATTAATATTCAACATATAATTTTCTATATTAATCAGATTTCATGCATTTACAGAAAGTGAAATGATATCCAATATAAAATATAAATGTATAAAACAGTATTACACACGCAAATATATTAAAGAAAGTTGCACTAAAGCTTTAACCCATTCACTCATTTTTACGCATTTGACACTTTTTGAAACCATTGGTATGGAGAACATGCTGTGGAAATGCTCTATCTATCACAATGGTTTCAATATTATACAATTCTAAAAGTTTCCTTATCTCTAGTAAATGCTCCTTTTCGGTAGATTTATTCACAGAGGTTGGATCTAAAAATAGCCTATGAGGTTATAGTTTAAGGAAGGTGAATATGAGGTGCTTATGTTCCATTACCAACTTAATGGATATAAGTGTTACTTACTGAATATAAGTGTTACTTACTGAATGGATAAATTCACGACGTTAAAACTATACTTTATCATTTTTGTAATATTCCCATTCAGGTTTCAACTGAAGACAAGCTGTTTCATTGTGTTTCGAGTTTTTGTTCATCAATTCAGCAAAGATAGTGCGAACAGTTGAAATGAATAACACAAGTGAGGCAATACAATGAAGGCAACTAATACAATACATTTGCTCCTGGAATCCCAGTATGAGAACACTCGTATACTGCCATATTTCTACTAATGACTATTAATACTAGGGACATGCCACAGATCCATTTGTACAAATTGCAAATTACTTATTGCAGTTAACACTGCTTGAGAGATCTATGTTAGTGGTCGATGGAATTTTACAGGCAATCCTTATCATTGGCAGAGAAGTTACAAAATATGTAGGATTTATCAGGCAGCAGCAACAAATCCAACCCCAACATCTTCAAACACATATACGAAAGAAACTAATTGCAGTTAGCGAAGAATATGCAAACATGCAAAACTTATTATACTATTTACGATGTGTAAACGAGGTTTACGAGGTTCTGGAGCATCTGTCTGGGTTGAAGGTTATACCAATTATATTACCATGTTCAATGTAAGTTATTTGATCTAGTAATATCTAGAGAGCACGTATATGTACAGGAGCAACATGGAACGCCGTAACAACACCTACTGTCATATGTTAATAATATGAAAATATGCAATAAAATGTGCCCAAGGTTTTCAAAAAACAGTAGATCAATATAGGTCTTCCATTTCTTCTTAAGCATCATAATAACGTTATGTTACAGTATGTTTTTACTATTTCCGTTATGTAGTCAAATTGTAAGGAATAACGTCAATCACAAGCAACTCCTACCACATAGATGCTGATAATATCTTAAATTATAGGTAGAATGCAATTCGTTAATGCGTAATCCCTCTAGGACATGAGATTTAAAGCGCGATATATTGTACCTACAAGATACATTGCTGATGTTTTATATCTATATCACGAAACCATGGTAACAGTAATGACGGACACTGGACTAGTTATTAGCATAGTTCGTGACACAGTACAAAGTAGTAAAAAAATTCACGTATGGCCTAGATAGTTTCTCAATACTTGTTCGAATCGAATAAGTTGCATTTGCATTTAATTCATTTTTGAACAGGTTTCAGATAAAGGTGCGTACCCAAATACTAAAATAGTTATTTCTCAACCAAATCCTATACTGAGGTCAGAATTTTGAATCGTCTCGAAGAGACAATTCTAAAGAGTGGTCACAGTGAAGGGTTTAGTGGAGAAATAAAAGGGCTATGCTTACACATGTTTAAATTTACGCATCTTATCTGGAGTTCTGGGCTTTATTGTTGTTAAAACAGGGTAAGATCTAAATACAAAAGTGTATGACAGGTACTCAGGTACGAATGTGCTAACACGATTATGAATAAGCTAGTCATAGTTGACATTGGTGATAACACGAGTAGGAATTCCTTCAGGCATAGTTGAAATTGTTGATAACATGATTTCCTCCTGTCGTAGCTGATATTGATGATATTACACGCGTATGCATTCTTCTAGTCATAGTTGACATTGGTGAAAACAAGAGAACGACTTCTTCCGGTCATAGTATACATTGGCCGCAATGGACCATTACCATGTTACAAATAAAATAGTTTTAAATGTTCAAAATCAAAATGACATGTGTATATACTCACATGTATATTAATATGTTCTCATTATGTATTTGTTTAGAGCAGAAATGTAATATTTTCTTTCGTCTATGAAACTGAATATTCAGCAACTGATCCCGTCAATGTAAGTCCATGTAACGTATGTCACATATTTTTTATCTTATATGCTTCTAAATCTAATGCAAACTATTACAATACCATGGAATAAATCTTTCACTGCCAACGTTTGTCGTCTGCAAACATTGTCGTCTGCTTTTGAATATGTTCCCTGTATAACAAACAGTTTGTAAATGGTCTGAATGTCATTCTATATCTGTGATATATTTAAGGATACGTCTAAACAAGAAAGCTCCTCCATCTTTATCACGCTATATTTCATCGTTCTCCAAACTGTAGAATGCAACCACTACAGGGGTGGCAATAAGATTCTCCCACCTTCAATTCGGAATACTCGACGATTTCCGGCAAACGGCTCATGTAAGGAAGCTGTCACATAATACAGAAGATACACGTAGCTTCCATGTCACATGACTATAACTGACGTCAACAATGACGTCAGAATATGCTTATGATGTGTAGTTCATACAGAAAATAACGCCGAAAATAACGCAGAAAATAACACCATTCGGTGTTGTCTCAATAATCTGAGCCGCAAGTTGACAGACGCTCGGTAATGTTAGCATTCTATTTTGAGATAACGAGATTCCACTGGCTGATATACTTTCATGTACATGTACTTTGTATGTACTTTAAAATGCAGAGTCTGTTGGAGATGTGGATGTTTTAACCTACAGCGGCCAGAAAATGTGCCGCAAATTTACACCGAAATGTAGGGTCATAACGAGGCTATCTAGTATTCTCGTAAATCTTTATTTGGTCGGAGAAAAATCCACTATTCGTTAATTCATGAAGGATAGAAAAATCGGCAATGCCTCGGCCTTCCTTGAATTTCTGATCCCGAGAGTGAGATAGATATATTTATTTCAATATCGAGCAACATAAATATTTCTATCCTTCATGAATACTCATGGTGGATTCTTATAATCCGCCTATTGTACATTTAACAGCTAGGGTGCTTATTGTTCCGGTGTCATGAGGAAAGGTGACCCCCGTAGTAGATCGACCGGGGATCGATTTACTATATACATGTAATACTATGACCCCGGTCATAGTACTATAGCCGGGGGAATCGTAGTACTATGACCCCCCACCTTGCATATAAAATTCTTACCCCTTATATAACAGACTGACCGCCGTAGTAGAACGACCGAGGGGTCGATTTATTATATAGTACTATGACCCCCAGTTATAGTACTATGACCGAGTGAGTCATAGTACAATGACTCCCCTTACGTATAAGAAACTGAACTCACATACGAGATAACAAACTGACCCTCAAAAGTGAAGTAAATTCCTACTT
Organism: Azorinus chamasolen; assembly: GCA_963576725.1. Classification (NCBI taxonomy): domain Eukaryota; kingdom Metazoa; phylum Mollusca; class Bivalvia; order Cardiida; family Solecurtidae; genus Azorinus; species Azorinus chamasolen. Next base: position 4,801,606 of record OY755236.1, read on the forward strand.
AGTTATCATTACAAATGTCTCCACCAAATGTATATGGGGCATATTGTTTTTACCAGAGTTGAGCTTCCGTCTGTATGTCTGTCTGTCTGTCACAGATGTTGAGGCACGCCTAACTCAAAAACTGTTAAGGTTAGAATCTTGAAACTTCACAGGAATGTTGCCCAGTATGAGTTGTTGTGTATCTCCATGTTTTCAGTTATCCCCTGGTAGTTTTTGAGTTATTGTCCCTGAATAGGTTGAATTTGCGATAATAAATGACAAATTTTGGGGCATCCATAACTCAGAAATCGTTTAGGCTAGATTCTTTAAACTTTAAGAATGTTGTCCAGTATGACTTGCTGTGCACCTCCATATTTTCAATTCCTTGTTTCTGATAGTTTTGGAGTTATTGGCCCTGTCACGTTGGACTTTGTCATGCTGTGAGCCACACATATCTCCGAATTTAATATGGCCAGAGTCTAGACACTTCACCGAAATATTACATAGCATGAGCTGTTGTGCACTTTTATATTTTCAGTTTCTTCCCCGGTTAATTTGGAGTTATTGTCCCTGAACACTTTGAATTTTACATTAATGATAAACTTTGCAGCACTCATAACTTTGAAACTAAATAGGATATAGTCTTGAAATTTCACAGGCATGTTGCCCAGCGTGAGTTATGTAGCATTTTTATAATTTCAGCTCCCTGTTCCTGGTTTTAATTTGGAGTTGTTGCCCCTGACAAGTTGGAATGTGTTATAGTTTATAACGAGCTTTCAGCCACACATAACTCTAAATATAATAGGGCTAGTCTTAAAACCTCACAGAAATGTTGCCCAGTATGAATTGTTGTGAACCTTTGTGCTTTCAGTTCACTCTCTCTTGTTATTTTGAAAGTATTGCCTGGGGGTCATAGTACTATATAATATATCGACCCCGTCGCCTCTGGTGGTTGTATTTTGGCAAGGTAGTCACTATATTTTATAGAGAAATGACAGGGGGTCATAGTACTATATAGTATATCGACCCCCCTGGTGGAGGTATTTAGGTAAGGGAGTCACTTTATTTTCTAGTCAGATGGCCTGGGGTCATAGTACTATATAATATATCGACCCTCTCCCCTGGTGGAGGTATTTTGGCAAGGGAGTCACTATATGTTATAGTAAAATGACCGGGGGTCATAGTAGTATAGAATATATAAACCTCTTGGTCGACCTACTACGATAAAAAGAGTGGGTCACAATACTATAAGGGGATCATTATACTATGACAAGGGAGTCACTATACTTTATAGTAAAATGACCGGGGGTCAAAAGTACTATATAATAAATCGATCCTCCGGTCAATCTACTATGGGGGTCACATTTCCTCATTACGCCGGCAATGTTTGAACGAGCCTTTAGTAACTTACGCAGTATAATCATTTACAAAAGCAAAATGTCCAGATAAGATACGTAAATTAAGAAAACTGAAAAAATACTAAAATCGTGAGTTCTCCAACAAACACTACTTTGTGACCACTCTTTAGAATTGTTTCACAGAGACGATTCCAAAGAGTGGTCACAACATATGTACGGCATGTTGGAGAACTCACGATTTTAGTATTTGAACACGCACATTTTTCTCTTGCTCTGTGAATACAATGTGATATGGCCTTCATTTGTGCCAGACAGAAAAGCATGCGCTCAATAAACAGGCACTCATATGATTATACTCTAACCATACAATTGATATTACCTGTAACTAATATCATGATGGCAATAATTAGATCACTCACCAACACAACCAACACCCCTAACAAAGGCAAAATAACCAATACAGTCTCATTAATAAACACAACACCATTATGTGTTCATGGTCAACGCTATTACTGTCATTGTTGCTTCAAACCATGTCGAACAAAATGGCATTTATGGTAACTGAAGAGGTTTAATTTGTACCAGGTAACACCATATGCCGAGAGGAGAGCATGTACTGTCGCCGACGACAATAAATAAACGGTAACAATATATACCGTTAATTGATACATTTTAGTCAAATTGCACCCGATCCGAATTTGATCAAGCATTCCTAGTTTGTAGCTGGTTAAGGTACGGAGACATTAAGAATCTCATTCAAACCTTGCTTAAAGCTTCAATTATATGTCTAGAGCAGAAAACATAAGATAATAAGATAGAATAGAAACAATCTTTTAGATTTAAGTGTTGAACTAATGTACATGTAATGCAGCTTAAACATTTACATCATGAATATTTTATAAGAAACAAGGGAAGCGGTAGAACCGATGGATGCTCCAAAACTACAGACAAAATTTAAGTATGAAAAATAGCAAAGGGCAATAACTCCTAAATTATGCAACAGAGAGTGATGATTCTTTTGCACTGCACTTTTCCTCAACGAGATCATTCCACCTAGGAAGTTTCATGTTGGTATTTTTGTGGTATGCTCCGGACAATGTTCGGACGGACGGATAAACGGACGGACGGACAAAGCGGCGTCTATATGCTTCCCCAAATCCGTTGTTGGGGAGCATAATAATGAAATTGTGAATATTAATTAGAATTTCTTTATTATTTATATATGGCCATGTGGTATATGGAATGTGTGGTATTTGGCCATAGTAAAAACTGTAGACACTATAAATATTATTAATTAAGCAAACCGAGCAGACCCTGATCAGACGATTCTTACAGGTGCCGTCTAATCTAGGTATATGATGTTTGTAAATACATAGAAAGGCGTATTTATTAAGTAAAGGATTAACATATTAGTATTTTGATACATTAACCAAGAGCCCCGTGTATCGAAGCGTTATACGCCCAAAGTCTGTGCTGTCGTAATATGCACTATATTAATTTGTGTTGACAGTGACTGAGACCTTGACCTTTGACCCCATCGACCCAAAATCATTGAGCGGACAATATTTTTGAGTTGAAGGTCACGGTGGCCTTGACCTTTGACCGACTGACCTCAAAATCAATGACCAGCCTTCCTACTAAGTATAAAGACAGCACACCCAATAGTTATTGAGCGGACAAAGATGTGGCTAACGGACGGACGGACAGACGGACGGACAGACGGACAAGCGCCATACCATAATACGACCGACGTTACCATCGGGCGTATACTAATTGTGAATAACAATAACATTTAATGGTAATTATAATACAATTGTGCTGTTTGTTGGTATTGCTTGTTCATTGATCATCGATATTCAATTTCATTTTTGGCATAAGTGTTCCTAATTTCAGCGGACAAATAATTCGTCTGAGTTCGGTTGGCAGCTGTTACACGTCTGAAATATAAATCAGATGAGCTCTCTAGGATTGCAAGGTTTACACTTGTCTCGACTAGATTTGTTAGAGACAAAATTATTCTGCTCTTGAGATTGATTTAATCTCTATTCACAAAAGCCCCCAGACATTTCAGCTTCTAACGAGGTTGAGCTAGTGAAAGGATTTCCAGCATATGATAGTTTAATCATTGTACTGTGATAGTGTGTCGTTTGTACAATTATTCAAGCCTGATAGTCTGGCTGTTGTTGTTGTTTTTTAAAATAAATTACGAGCAAATGTATATGTTTACCATTACACTAAAATCTCCGAGGTTATACAAGTCTTGCGTCATAGTCAGGGTTTATTTTAAGCATCCGATCAATTAGATGCTTGAAAATGAAATAAGACTCATTCAATAAAAATGTTCATATATGGGAACACTTTCATGTAATCGAGCGTAGAAACTGTTTTCTACATCTTGGTGTCAGCATGATGTCTCCTTAACCCATTCCCTCATAGGCTATTTTTAGATACAGCCTCTTTGAATAAATCTACCTAAAAGGAGCATTAACTAGAGAAAAGGAATTGTGTAGTTTGAAATCATTGTGATAAATAGAGCATTTGCTCCTATAGGAGCAAATGCTCTATTTATCACAATGGTTTCACAAAGTGACTTATACAGAATCGCCAAAAGTCGTCAATATGAGGGAATGGGTTAAACACCGATATGTTGCAAGTTTTATTTCCTTCTGAGTTGTTTCAACTGTTGAGAATCAAACTTGCCCCGCATGTAATGGGTTTTGTCAGTCAGATGATTGCCGTGTCGCATAATTTACAAGCTGTTTGGGTCTGGATTCTTGTATAACAAACATTTCATTTATACAAGAAAAATGCAGTGTTGAACTAATTGCATTACCATATGCTATGGAGAAGTCAATTGAACGTTTACTGCATGCATATCATTTCAAAAAAGAACTACGCTATGCACATCAGGTTTGTCCAAAGTCACAAGAGGGCACAGTAGCATTTAAAATTCAAGAACATCCTCAACGTCCTTGCAATTAATTTGATTCCTGTTGAATTATCCATTAGCTGAATTTCCATAATGGCATTGTCATCCAATGACTGATTTACGATAACAAATCAAAAGCAAAACGATCAGATTCTGATCAGACGACTCCTGTATGAGCCTTCTGGTCTGGGTATACTCTGTTTGAATAAGAATATGACAGTGTATGCTTTATCTATTAAGTATAAGATGAGTTATTATGCTAACATTGCTGCATTTGTTGGGATTCAGAAGAAATGGAGCACAACCTAATAGTATGAATTATTTTAAGATATAAAAGGCAGGATTAACCCATTCCTTTATAGACTATTTCAGACCAAAGTCTATGAATAAATCCACCAAAGAGGAGAATTTACTAGAGTAAAGGAAATGTTACAATTGTGTAGTTCTTAAACTATTGCAAATGCTTTATTTATCACAATGGTTTCAAAAAGTCACTGTTAAAAAGTTACAGACGAGTCGAAAATGCTTGAATGTGAGGGAATGCGTTCAGCAATGTAAATTGAAGCAGTCTACAAACTACGTGGATCACAATACGTTGCTCCGAAAGTTGTGACCTTTCGTATACAGTATAACCTCTCTTAACCGGAATTCTAGTAGATAATAATTTAGATACTTTTAGGCAGGTGGCTGCTTAATGCAGGGTGAAAGTCATGCAGAAAGCTCCTCTAGGAGCTTTCTGCATGACTTTCATCCTGCATTAAGCTGTCACCTGTCTCCAAGACCGATATTCATAATAAATTTAACTGCCGGTTAAGAGAGGTTTTACTGTATTACAAGTGATCCTATATTGACCTTTCCCGTGCCGAAAAATATGTCCGCCAAATCTCTGTCTGTTGCTTTTCTTATTATACCCCCACATACGAGGTTTGGGGGTCTACTGGAGTCACCATGTCCTTCCGTCTGTTCGTCCGTCCGTCCGTCCGTTCGTCCGTCCGTCCGGTTTGCAGTGCATAAGGTCCATAACTCTGTCTTCAGTATTTTTTTGGAGTTATTGCCCCTTTTCGGGTTTGTCCAGATCATAACTTTCAAAGTATATAATATATTGACTTCATATACAGATAGAACACATTGACCACAAGTGCATTGCACAAGGGCCATAACTCTGTCTTCAGTATTTTTGGAGTTATTGCCCTTTGTTATTTTTCTCAGAATCTGGCTTGTCCGGATCAAACCTTTCAAAGTATAAAAGCTATTGACTTCAAACTTAAACTTCATGTATAGATAGAATACATTGACCACAAGTGCAGTGCACAAGGTCCATAACTCTGTCTTCAGTATTTTGGAATTATTGCCCTTTGTTATTTTGTCAAAATCTGGCTTGTTTTAATAAATGAATTTTTTACTGAAGCTTTTCTCTGTCGTACCTCAGCAAAACTATTTTAATTTTGCAGTATTCTTGAACACCCTCAGAAGTTCTGCATCTGCGATAAAGGTTTTGAATGAATGATCTCCCTTTTCGTAATTTAACAATACGGCTCATATAACAACCGACTGGTCTGGGTATTCTCCGCAAAGACGTGACAAATCGCTTATATAAAATACAATGTTAATTATCTTTAAGAAAATGTCATGTGCATATATCGTCGCCTGCTTCAATAGACGCTGCGTCTATTTCATTTCAAAGGTCACTGTCAAATTATCGAACAGTTTAGATCTGACATCACATTGATATAACCTGTTTGCAAAAGTAAACCCTTATCATGCTAAGCGCGAACTAACTGGTATGTGCAAACAGTTTGGATCCAGATGATATGCCGAGTAATTCGGCGTCTTATCAGGATCCAAGATGTTTGACAGTCGGTCAACAGTTTCTCAAATGCTTTTACGAATGAGAAGTAAAACTAAAACTACAACTAAATGCCATAAATACCCCCACTAGCACATTTGACACAGAGATGGGGTTATATAAAACAAGCTCCTGGCCGCTAAGTTTTCATTTGTTAATAATAACTCCTTTATTTCTCATCCAAACCCTATATTGTGACCACTCTTTAGAATCGTCTCTTTATGTCTGTTGCTATTGGATACATACATTTTCAAGTGGGTCACTGAAAATGCTTACATAATAGCTCGTATATTCCAGAATTAACCATTACTTTCAATTGCGACAGAGTCAGAGGAGATTATATTGACTGTAAAAACACACCCTATTTATTTCATATGTCTGCATAAACGTCAGTGAGTAATACAATTTTTGCAAACAGAGTAGACCCATATTAGACTAAAAATACATCACAAATATTCAGTGTGGCAAGTGTTATACTTCTTTCCGTCAATAAACCTGTTGGTGGAGCTTAACCTGCTTACGATAATACACTTGTTCAAAGTGGCGTTTAGAACCCATCTATAACAACGAGTAGTGTGATGAGGATAATTATGATGTTCTGTAGGGTGGCGATACAGAATGACGTGGTAATGCTTACATTCAACCCTTTCGGCGCCAAATTTCTAATTGTCGTCTGCAATCCATGTTTGTTAAATCATTCAGTAAAATAAGGAAATGAGATAAATAAATGCAAAATTCAAAGGAATAAAGCACATATATAGAAATAGAGATTGAGACAAATAGTGAAGTCCCTGATCAGACGCCGCCTTGAAAGGCGGCGTCTGATCTGGGACTGCACTATTTGTCGTGGTGCATTTATGCGACTGCGGGGGTGAAACGGTTAACATTGACGTTGTGTAGTTGATTGTCGTTATGATAATACCTACGACGATGAGTAGTAATTATGATGAGTATTGTGATGTAATGAGCGATATCATTCATAGTATGATGATGATGACGACGATGATGATGGGTATGATGATAATAATGATGAAGATGATGATTGTAGCCATGACCATCATCAACGTCACCGTCAACATCAGCATTCGAATCACTTTAATGCTGAAAAAACATAGGATTAGGGTGTAAAAAGGAGGCCTCTTGTGTTTTAGATACACCCCGGTTTGGCATGTTTGAGATATAGTATTGTTCTGCCTCACCGAAGAGTTTCTAATAAGTCAGCAAGGTATGTCTGCTGATATATCTTCTAGTAAATATCAAGATAAGGAAACATTACTTTGGCCTTATGTCTACAAATATATCAGACGAGATCTCGCTTTTTCAGCACTCAATCCGTCTTTATGTCTTCTTTCTTGACATGACAATGCTTTTCAAAAAATATACTATCAAGAAAAACCTGGCCCTGAATCCATGAACAATGAAAAGCTCAAATGCGCCTGTATTTTCTTGCTGAATACATTTACGATTTTGATTAGTAACATTCATTCTACGTCAACAATAGTGCACAAATTGATTATTTAAACATGCACTGTGATTTTAAGTGTGTATTTAGGTAGATTTCTCGTCTTAATGACATCTACTCTACGAAATCCCTCCTGTTTGATAAGCAGAATAAGACTATGAGAATATGCAGCTATTGTTAAATGTGTCTCGCACTCTTCTTAACTGGTCTTAACGGAATGTAGTGTCTTAATTATTTTACTTCATAGATACGCCTTTTCATGCCTTTGCTAACATAGTTGACCCAGGTCAGAAGACTCATATAGACATAGAAGAGTCTGTGTGCTTATGAAATAATACAGGTCAAATATAACAGTTTCTACCATGGCCATCCTTTTATGTGTACATAAGTCGTTTTAAAAACTAATCCTACTATTCATGATGACATTATTTCGTACACAAATAGCAATGAGGGGAAGAGTTAATACACGATGAACAGTAATCAAACATATTTCGTTCTACATTGAACAAAGGTACAAATATGAGTCATGCAGGAAACACCACAAACAGAACAAACAGCCGCCTGAACAGCAATACAAGAAAACATAGCAAATGTATTGCTTGACCAGATTAAACTGAGACTCGGTGCATATTCCGTATATATTCTTTATTCTATATATAGCTTTCCGAAGATAAACACCGTTTGAACATTATTGACTATTCACGGTATGTATTTTTGTTTGTTCTCTGTGATAACTCAGTAGATAAAGGCGTTGTATGCAAGGGGGGGGGGGGGTAGCGGGTTCGAGCCTCACCTCGGGCAAATTTTTTGTTCGAGCCTCACCTCGGGCAGGTTTGTTTTCTTCAAAAAGTGAGTACATTAATTTTTAATTTCCTTCCTTTAAGCTTTTTTCATGAAACACGATCGAACCACTTCCCCATATTTTCTTTTTTCGTCAATATAACTTAAATTTGGAAAGTGACCGTAAGCTTTTATGTGCAATTATGGCATTTACTTGAAATTAAAAAAAAATATATATACTTATATATACTTCAAATTACGTATATGTATATAATAAAATATCTGATATATGATGACATATTCTTGAAAAATCAAGTACAAATAAATAATAGAAATTAAAAAACAATCCAATGACTTCAGTTAGATTTGAACCTGCAACCGCTAGTATGATAGGCGAAGGTCTGTCCGCTGCGCCACTTTAGGCCGTATATAGGTCTCAACGCATGAGCCATGTATTGATATGTATGGTGATCGAATTCATCCGAGTATAGTGTTTAACCTACTTTTTGGGCCAATCACAATGTTGGAAATTTTGAATTTCTCCACGATTAATTTTATATAGTGTGGGCACTAATCGCTGACTTAGCGACTTGGTCGGCTGTCGCCAGCGCATGCGCGAGTACATCCTGTGACGTAGAGCGTTTAGCTCGTCCCACCATGTAACAGCGCGAGCGTCAATTACACATACATGTAGGTGTTCTGTGTAGATGCCAAGGCTAAGAAATGAGGTAAACTGATGCAACTCAAACATTTATTGGTAGACATGTACAGAGATTAGAAAACAAGAAAAGGCATTATTAAAAACACCAAAAAGAAGACCCTATATAAAAAAAAATTAGCGTGTCAGACAAGTGTATGCTAAATGCAGGACAAATGTAATGTAGAATGCTCCATTTGGAACTTTCCGAACTACCTTTGTCTGTAATAAGCAGCCACCTGTCTATAGAGATTTCATTGTTTTGCCGTTGAACGGCTACTGTACAACGATTGACTGTTAAACAAGTATCTATGGTCATTCCTGTCTTTTATCTCATTAGATGACACTGGTCCCTCGCCCCGGCCCTGAAATTATAAAATATGATAATATTAACTGTAGGTTAATAACATTTTCCTCCATAGCTTGTAGTATTGAAGACAGGTGGTTGCTTAAAACAGACTGAAATTAAAGCAGAATACTCCTTTCAGAGCATTCTGCTTTAATAATTTCTGACTGCTTTAAGCTACCGTCAGCTAAGATATAGGAATATTTCTTATGATGCATATTCCAGCGTTTAACTGAATTTTAGTTCAAAGCATTTTATTGCATTAAAATGTTTTGCTTCCTTTTAAGAGCGTAGCGCTTGAAACGTCGAGAGTGACTCAATGAAATATCTTACCTAATTCGGGGTTGAACAACTTTTGGGTCAGCACATTTAACAGTTGTGTTAGACTGCTATCTTGAAATGCATCGTCCATAATCAAAAACATGTTATGGTCTCAAAGGTCGAACGTCGGCTACCTTTCTGACATCTTTCTCAACACACGGTTTATGCTGTTGTCCCTAGTAACGCACGCGACCAATTCCAGCTTCACTCCGCCCACTTTACATCCTGTCCAAAAACTAGGCTAAACACTATATCAGTTAGTGTCTATTAAGTGCGAATTTAATGACTTTAAATGCCTTGCTCGCTCGCTAACGCTCGCTGCGCTTCGGCATTTAAAATCATTAAATCCACACTTAATAGACACTAACTAATACATAGTCGGAAACGCTAACGGAAACGGTCAGTGACAAAATCACTGGAGGTTAAACCGGTTTAGGGGCACCTAACCTCACACTTATTCCATCCCCGTCCTAAAAACAAACTGTAAATAAACGTATCCCCTCTCCGACTAATCTACAACAACCGCGGTTGCAAATACAGTGGTAAAGTGCATGCAAAACGAAAGCATTTAAGTGAAACAAACTGTATCCACCCATCGCTAGTATACTCAATGGTTGAGCTGCAAACAGAGAAATTGTAGAAAAAATAATAAAGGGTACGACAAAAACGAAAAAGTACAGATATCCGACGTCCTTCTTCCGTTTCCGGGTTTAAGAGGTCGCTTTCATAGAGTACTGAACCTTTCTTGACTGCGTACATGCTAAGTGGCCAGCGTGATTGCCAACTGTAAAAGGGTTGACAACCAAACATGTAGTATGTTGTAGTACTATAGAATCATATCCCTTTTAATGAGTTGTTTAACTTATTTGATGAACAAAGTGAACAAATGGTTATGTCCAATTATCTTACGAAGTGTGTAAACCCTGCTGTTAGAGACAACAACGTTTATTTGTTAAGTGGTCTCTATAAAAAGATGGTTAGTTGAATTTTTTAAAAGCTCTTCAATATCTTCAGCCTACTCACTCACCACGACACAAGCTGCAGTGATCTCCTAGTTAATCCTAATAGCAATTTCCTGCAGAGAATATGCTGGTCTGCAATGTAACTAGCCCGACTAATGCATTTACAGATTGTGCTTCTTAACGGTTCCTAAATTATTGAGTTCTGTACCATGAGAACTCTCGTAATCACAGCTGTTGTCAACACAGGGGATCAATGTAACGCTTTGTATTTGACATTCATATTAAGATAATTAAAGGTTGTCTCTCCTTCAGGAGAAACAATTCGTTATATGACCATGTGCCCGTAGCAAGTAGAATTATATGATTGTTTAAAATGGACGCATTGCTATACAGCAAGTTTTCATCCTCTTCAAGGATCCCTTGTGAGCTATCGTATTCTGAATTAACTCATATTTATCATACTGTATACACATTTCTCTTCCCAGATGTTTTAACGTAGAACTGTCTGTCCGTAATAGAACAATAATATAATAAAATTGCACGATTGTCTTCTGTAACATTAACAGATAGAATGCTCAATCTACAAGGAGTTTAACCATATACAAACCAACATAGGATATAATTTAAAATAAAACAATTTCAATAATTTCAAGCCTGACAAAATTCCAGCGCTACACTTGGCTTCGTTAATTGCCAATACTTAGGAGTGAAATAGATGTGAGGATATCCCGGGCATCCTATGAGTGTGCTTATTACGCCAATTATAGAGGCAAATTAGCAGCACAGCAGAAGTGGCTTTCTCATAAGTAAGTCAAATTAACTATTTGAATGTTGAATTTTCAAAGTAGAATTGCCCATCATTGTTTAACTATATATTCCATTCAGGATCAGAGGGTACACTTTGCGAGGGTCTATACTGTTTGCAGGTGCTAGTGCACTAATTTCCCGCATTCATAGAGCTAAACGAAGTGACGATATTTCTACGGTAATTGCTTGAACTAGCTTCGGGATGCCTGGTACATTTAAAACGATGGTAGAATGACTAATCTGTATATTTGCTGAAATCGATATATGTTATAACGACATATTTTCACCAACGCTGAAGGTCTTAACTAACGTATATATTAAGAACGGCTGAGTTTTGCGTGTATGATGTGTGTGTATTAACATTACATTAGCGCCCCACAACTGTGTAAATTTTAAACACTCACCCAAAGCTTTCAGTTCATTTGAAATTGATAATATATAATATGCAGATATATATGCGCCGAATCGGCTACACATTAACACAGTTGATAGAACAGAATAGAAGTAAATCATCTTATTACAGTTGGCATAGACCATGTATAGTTTCTTGAAGCAAACAAGTAAAGTTGTTTGGTTACATCAACCAGTTAGTATCGCAGACTTTCGATTTTACCACATGTTTCTGTCTCATGCATAATATTAGTATGTAATAGAAACATTAAACTTAATCACTTGGTTAAACGCCAATTTTTGAAAAAATAAATTTAGAAAGAAATAAAAATCGAGAGATGATTATAATATAAAACTATACATTTAAGAAAGAATAAAAACTAATATCCATAAAACGATAGTTCAAAAACTGTTATAATATACTTAAATCCAGACTTTATATAAAGTACTTTGTACAACTAAAGCACGCGGTCAGTTTCTCAGACACAATAACAAGTAAGTCAAAGTGTCTAAAACAATGCGTTTTAACTTTCTTTTAAAGGAGTCAACATTTTCTGCTCTTTTAATCTCGCTTGGAAGCCCATTCCAATGTTTGGGACCAACTGTCCCAAAACTTCTATCACTAAATCTCTTTCTTTTGTTTAAAAGCACAGCATCTAGGGAGCTTTGTCTGCCGATCTCAGACAGCCTGTTTGCGCTGGTTTTACACGAAGTTCTCTCAGTAAACGGGCGCGTGGTTGAGAGAGAAATTGTACATGTATGTCAATATCTTAAAAGTTATCCTGGCCTTGAAATGTAACCAATGTAAGTCTTTAAGAGATAGTTTTGAGCTGACTGACCATTTTCTATTCAAAACGAGTTTAGCGCACATATTTTGGATTCGCTGCAGTTTATCTATATCACATTTGTTTATTCCGTTAAGGAAGACTTTACAGTAATCTAAATGAGAGGTCACTAGTGAGAAAACTCGATGACACACACAGTGACAGTACCTGAGTCTAGCATAAGGTATACGCGTTTGATAAACATAATTATTATAGATAAATGCTCATGTGAGATCCTTCCTGTAATGATTAGTCTGTAGAAAAACCAATTATTGACGATTACAATATAATACGTGTAGGTGTGTGTGAAAGTGATATGAGACGTGGTTATGCTTTTATAGTGGTTTTGGTTTGTTAAGTGCCATAGCAAACACGTTAGCCATTGCAAGTCCATCCTTAAGAGAGATTGTATGTTTGTTTTGTAACGTGTGAAGGCAAACACGCACTCCACTGCAAGTTTCACTCTTCTTATGTTATGTATTGCGTACTGTAGTTTGTGAAACGTATAAAGCTAGTTACGAAACAAATACTGAAAATGACTAATAGTTTCTGGTTGCGAATGTCAGTGTAATCGTATGTTTAACCCTTATACGTTGTCCACGACATGACTCACATTTCCCAAAAACGTTGACCCTGATGTGACGCCACATATCTCAGCGTTTCATCAGATTCTAAGCTGCTTAAAACTTTGCCAATCTTTCCTTAACCTTTAGTTTGCTGATCAATTATTTTAACGAAGGTTTTCACCAACACAATTCAACCTATAATCAGTTTGTCTACCAAAATGCAATTATGGTGTCAATCAGTGTGGATCCTGATGAGACACCGAATTACTCGGCGTCTCAACGCCGAATTACTCGGCGTCTCATCTGGATCCAAAATGTTTGCAAATGTATTCACCCATCCGCCCATAGCAGGATAAATGTCAAATCTTGCATCAGTGTTTTAGTAAACATTATTGTTTCACAACTATAGTACTTTTTCAATAATATATACCTTCAAAAGTGCTTTACAACTCATGAAAATAAGTAAAACAAAATCATATACATGTACATACAACATAACCAACAACGTGAGCTAGACATAAACTAAAAACATAAAATAGATAAATAAATAAGAGTAAAATTACAATCAGTACTTAATAATTCTTATTTAAATGATAATAAGATTTAAAGATTTAAGAATCAATACTAGAATACAACCAAGTTACGAACGAAACATTAATGTGTAACATATACATTTATAAAAGATAATTTAACTATATTATCAAATGGATAAAGGATTTTAAATAGTATCAAATGTCAATATTGAAGTTTAGCTCAAAACTTGACATTGAACGATACTTTATGACTAAGGCGCGATCTTCAAAAAATTTCATTAACAGCTCTTGTAGTTCTCTACCAAACCCAATGTTGTGACAATTCATTAGAATCGTCTCTGCGAGAGTGGTCACGGCATGTGGTTTACAGAGGCAAAAAGACACGTAGAACAAATATTTTCAAGAATAGCTCAATTATTTCTTTACCAAATCCTATGTTGAAACCACTCCTTTAGATCGTCTCGAAGAGCGGTCAACAAATAGGGTTCGGTGGAGAATATTTGAAAACGCACCTTTATTTGTGGAGAAGTGTAGTATTACGCAATTTAGAATACACAACTTTATGATCTCCCACTTTCAAAATTTATCTTTTGCTCTGGTTTTAATGCAGAAACGTCGATTTTAGTATTTGAATACGGATTCTATTTATTTGTATATGTTTGATGGAGGAATGACTAATTACATGTAAGTATTTGAATACGCAACTTTATCTGTTGCTGTGGGTTTGGTGGAGAAATGACGCTTTTAGTATTTATCTTTATCTATAGCTCTGATTAAGAACATATATATGCGTGCTGTATTATGTGTGTTATACATCGGCTTACTATAGCTGTTTTACACTACATATATATGCGTGCTGTATTATGTGTGTTATACATCGGCTTACTATAGCTGTTTTACACTACATGCAATACTTACTATAGCTGTTTTACACTACATGCAATACTGTATTATGTGTGTTATACATCGGCTTACTATAGCTGTTTTACACTACATGCAATACTTACTATAGCTGTTTTACACTACATGCAATACTGTATTATGTGTGTTATACATCGGCTTACTATAGCTGTTTTACACTACATGCAATACTTACTATAGCTGTTTTACACTACATGCAATACTGTATTATGTGTGTTATACATCGGCTTACTATAGCTGTTTTACACTACATGCAATACTTACTATAGCTGTTTTACACTACATGCAATACTTACTATAGCTGTTTTACACTACATGCAATACTGTATTATGTGTGTTATACATCGGCTTACTATAGCTGTTTTACACTACATGCAATACTTACTATAGCTGTTTTACACTACATGCAATACGTTTACTGTATTAGTTACATAAAATATTCCATGAAGGAAATTGGTTAAAATCTTTAAACATATTGCTATAATTTAATATTACGACGGTACTTGGCCTTTTAAACTCCGCATTGTGCACACATATTGACCCTTTCGCAGGCTAATATTTATGGACAGGGTCAATAAAATAGAGCAAGGACAAAATCGATTTCTAACCATTGTGGAAACTAAACAATCACACCTATAGAGTAAAAAAACAACAGAGCAGATCCTGATCAGACATCTCCTGTGGAAGCTGTTTGATTTGGGTCTACTCTGTGTGCAAATGCGTGAAAAAGGCGTTTATATTAGGGAAATGTTAAACCACAGATGTGTTGAGAATACTTGATGATACGTGTATATGTTATTAATAAAGAACATGATACATTACTCTCTAAGTCCACTTGCAATGAGAAATACTTCAATTGATTCCGCATCTAATGTGTCTTATAATTACAGTGGCACGCATCATATGATTAATTGAATACTTCATCAGGAGTTGACTTATTATTTGAATCAATAAACCATACAACACAGCTAAACGTTATTTCATAACTGATGTTTGTTCTGTATGTGGCGTTTCCTGCATGACTCATATTTGTACTTTTATAATTTCTAGACATACCCGAATATGTGTTGAACGTCTTATTTACTGAGACATACTTGGTTAACCTTTTCCCTGTTCTACGCTTATTCCAAATTTCAGTACCGACTGAATATTCATGGACAAAATAGATATAATGAAATATGGCAGGTAGAGCAATGTAGCCATTTTAAAAAGTAAAGAAACCAATATATCAAATTCCATTATCAAAGAGAGTACGCTATGGGAGCCTGGGTCTTCTCTGTTTGTAAAGGCGTAGCCTGTACGAAAACTTCCAGGCGGAATCCGCCAGGAAAAAACAGTGATTTTCCAGGCGGACTAAATTGTCCGTGTGAAAACAGCTCAGTTGACACGGATTGCTATTTTTAGTAACATTTAGACGGAATATCACACGAAATATTTAAATTAGTCCGGGTCATGTGACCTAGTCCGGGCGGAATTTTTAAAAATCCGGGCGGAATTTGAAATGTTGTTTCAAGAAATCCAGGCGGAATTGTAAAAATTCCAGGCGGAATCTGAAAATTTCCGGGCGGAATTTTTTAAAAATCCGTGTGGAATTTTAAAATGTCCAGGCGGATATTTTAAAAAAAATCCGGGCGGAATTGTAAAAATTCCACACGGAATCTGAAAAAGACAGGACGGATTTTTTTAAAAATCCATATGGAATTTTAGAATGTCCAGGCGGAATTAAAAAAAAAATCCGGACGGAATTTGAATATGTCCAGGCGGATTTTTGAAATTCCGTAAAGATTTTTTCATAAATTATTAGTTGTTTCATGAATATTCAGTCATAATTTATTTATTTATTTTTTTGGGTGTGGGGGGGGGGGGGGGGGGGGTTATGTTTTAAAGTAAAGTTTTGGTGAAAAAAGGAACTGCATGCAATGATCTATTGAAAATTTATAAGCAGACAGAACAGACTCAGACAGCTGTCTGGTCTTCTATGTCTGCCCATATGAGAAAATGCTGGATTATTAGGGAGAGGGTTAATTATTATCAGTCTCTTAGATCAGCATTTAATCATTTTTTATTTGTAAACCTTAATATTCAGATATCGGCTGTTAGCAACATGAAATAATCACTTGAATTTCGCCATCAAATACACAAATTTTAAAATTTATGCACATTATGTATAAATAAACAAGAGGGCCATGATGGCCCTGAAATCGCTCATCAGAGGGAAAGATTTTTAAAGTTTTAACTACATGTATGTTTCTAAACAAAACTGGACACCTGTTTTGTGGGGTGTTATTTGACCCTTTTTGGATCCAAACTCTGTGCCATACCTGTTAATTCTGTTGAAAAGGGCCAGGAAGCAGTCGATCTTAAATAAACTTTTGGACCTTTAAAACCCTTTCCTTCATATAAATGTGATTTGATGCATTTGCAAACAGAACAGACCCATATCAGATGGTTTATATAGGAGCTGTCTGACCAGGTTGTGCTCTGCCGGCTAATAGAATACTCTTTCCTCCATAAAAACGCCTTTCTACGCCTCTGTAATAGTCACTTAATTAAACCATTGTGATAAATAGAGCATTTGCTCCATAGGAGTAAATGCTCTATTTATCACAATGGTTTCAAATCTACACAATTCTGAATTTTTCCTTTTTCTAATTAACCCTTTCCCTCATATAAATGTGTTTTCACGCGTTTGCAAACAAAGTAGACCCAGATTTACCTCTTTGAATAAGAGACACAATTTCTAACAGATGACATCCCTATCACTGCTTAGCATGACTTGACTGAAATTAGCACACAGTTTGGATTCTGATCAGACGCATACCGGTATATAACTTTATATGTCGTTTGTATATGAGTAAATTTACTCCTATGGTGCAAATGCTCTATTTATTACAATGGTTTCAAATCTACACAATTCTGAAATTTTCCTTTTCTCTAATTAATGCTCCTTATCAGAAGATTTATTCAAAAAGGTGGGATCTGAAAAAAGCCTTTGTTCTACGCCTCTGTAACAGTCACTTTATGAAACCATTGTGATAAATAGAGCATTTGCTCCATAGGAGTAAATGCTCTATTTATCACAATGGTTTCAAATCTACACCATTCTGATATTTTCCTTGTCTCTAATTAATTCTCCTTATCAGTAGATTGATTCAAAGAGGTAGGATCTGAAAAAAGCCTTTGTGATAAATAGAGCATTTGCTCCATAGGAGTAAATGCACTATTTATCACAATGGTTTCAAATCTACACAATTCTGAAATTTTCCTTTCCTCTAATTAACCCTTTCCCTCATATAAACATGTTTTCACGCATTTGCAAACGGAGTAGACCCAGATTTACCTCTTTGAATAAGCAGACATTTCTAATAGATGACAACCCAATCACTGCTTAGCATGACTTGACCGAAATTAGCACACAGTATGGATTCAGATCTGAAGCATACAGGTATATAACTTTATATGTGGTTTGTATATGAGTTAATTTACTCCTATAGAGCAAATGCTCTATTTATCACAATGGTTTGAAATCTACACAATTCTGAAATTTTCCTTTTCTCTAATTAATGCTCCTTATCAGAAGATTTATTCAAAGAGGTAGGATCTGAAAAAAGCCTTTGTGATTAATAGAGCATTTGCTAACATTTGTGATAAATAGAGCAGTTGTTCTATAGGAGTAAATGCTCTATTTATCACAATGGTTTCAAATCTACACAATTCTGAAATTTTCCAAGAAACAGGAAAATAGCCTATGAGGGAATGGGTTAAAAACAGTGTGAACAAACAGACACTAATTCTGAAGCAGACAACTTCATAGAGTTTTGACCAGGAACTTGCCCTCTCAAGTGATTGCGTAACACAGATGGAGTGCTAGCTCAGAGGAACCTTTATAGTGTAAAAGTCAATTTTAAAGTATAACCAACAGAGCAGGGCCAATTTTAACCTCAGAACTATGATATTAACCACTGTCAATAAGGTATACTAAGTAAATCTATACACCAAATATCTAAGCTCTGTGACATGTAGTTTTTGACAAGAAGATTTTTGAAGTTTTCCCCATGCCTAACCTAAGTGAGCCCAGCATTCTGCTACTTGTACAGAACACAACAGTCAGCTAGAGAAAACTGGCCACCCCTGGGACCGTAGCGGGGCCAATTTTGACTCCAGGGACATAATTTATATAACTTTTGTAGAAGACCTATAGGTGATGCTATGTGCCAAAGATGAAAGCTGAGAACCCTGTAGATTCAGAGAAGACTTTAAAAGGTTCAAATTGTTGACGACGCACGACTCACGACAAACGCCGACAGACGACAGACATCAGGCGATCACAAAAGCTCACTCTGAGCACTTTGTGCTCTGGTGAGCTAAAAAGCCTTGGTAGGTAAAATGTTCATCATAAAATGAAAAGTACTGTTATCCACAATATAAGTAACTAGCCAAATAAAGTGCTCAATTTACTATAAGCAGCAGTGTTATCATTTTTATGCCCCCGCCTTTAGGGCATTAAGTTTTACCCTTGTCCATCTGTTTTGTCAAGGACTTCTTCACTTGTAAGCTGGAATAGTTCGATATTTGTTCTGAAGCATAATCATGGTGAATTGTACAGTGTCTCCCCTTTTCACGTCTGTCGTTCATCAACTTCCTGTTTGTCGACACTTTGATTGAATTTTGGTGATTGTTTGATGACAAAAGAAATCGTCAAAGATTTCTTGCCTTGTGTAAGCTGGAATGATTTGATATTTGGTCTGAAGTATAACCATAGTGAGTTGTACCCTGTCTCCCCATTTCAGGTCTGTCTTTCATCAACTTCCTGTTCGCCGACAATTGATTGAATTTTGGTGATTGTTAATGACATTTTTTTTGTAAAAAAAAATGCAATTTAGAAAAACCTGGCCTGGGCATTTGTGTCATATGGTCAAATTTTCTTTTATTTATGTCTGGGTTTCATGGAAACCCAAGCATCAGCACACTTTTGGTGATTGTCTAGATGATGTCTTTCTCTGGAGTCTTGCATTTCTCTTGCACATATTCTGAAATGTAAGAAAAAAAGAGAATATTGTATATATTTAAATTCTTTCCCCACCTGATGTGAATTTAAAAGACTGTGGAAGAAATTTGCAAACGATCTTGGATCTAGATGTGCACCCTGCACCTTATCTCTATCCAAGGCATTTGACACTCGGATATATAGCAATATTGGATTTTTTAAAAATTGTACCTGATATATTTATCTTTGAAAACAGTGTAGATACAGATAAAGAAGCTCTGAAGGCGCAATCTAATTTGGGTGTACTCAATAATTTGCTTGACAGAATATTGTATTCTATTAATGGAAAACAAGTAAAAAGATTAACAGTTACGTGTAAAAGCAGTGAGTCTTTATTCCACAGTAAAGTTAAGTTCTACTGCTATAGATGTACAGAATAACGGCAATAATTTAGCAGCAATTGTTTGAATCCTACAGGCTTGTGTGAGGGATATTCAGCTTCGAATGAAAGTCCTGTCATACAATATTTAAATGTTGTTGCATTCATTCTCAGTGTTGTTATACCTTCTGATCCTTCAAGATCATGAATTTCAGTACTTCTTGTTCTGAAAATTGAATACCGCTTAAGCCGGTGCTAGGAGGCGTGAGCAGTGTTGCACTTTCAATTACTGCTCATGAATAGACTCAATAAAACCGAGTCTGCAATTTTCTCTTTTTGTGTTGCAATTTTTGCTTTCGGGATTCACCCTTCAGAATTTATCACATATAATTCAAGGCCTAATGATTTGATTCATCCCCAAATTAATGATTTATTGCTGCTATACCCACTGGTATTTTAAGTAAATTATTTATTGTGCCCATCTTATTGTGTATTGGTGTATAGTTCATATTTGTATTAATTTTTTTTTATTTTTTTTTTTTAAATCAGGATCTTTATCAGATGCATTAAAACACATGTGAATTAAATATTGAGTTACATGCACAGTACCAATCACTCAGAATGCTGTTTTCACTTACTTGTTATATGCTGTTAACACTCCTTCCATCCAGGGCTGGCTTCTCCTTTGGCAGAGCTCCTAGACACTACTTCATCTGAGAAGTACACTGCATAACAGGCGAGTTAGTGCAGTGTCACTTCCTTTTGATGTCCAGCTGACAGATCTTTACATGATATCCTGGTAGCAGATTAGTCTCAACATCTGTACTGTCAGTCTTAAAATTAAACATTATCCCATAAGCACAAGTTACTAAAAAGGACTACATGTGTGCAAAGTGTACTGTAAGTCTGTTTCAAAAAGTGTAGATCTTGATGAAACTGTGTCTGCTAACATTGGTCAATCCTGTTTGCATTAGCCCAAACAACCACTTCATTAAAATATTATTCGTGAACACTGCATGTAATTACATTTTTCTAAATAAATTTTCATAAAAATGCTTTTAATAAAATCTCGCCAAGTGCTGAATAAATTCTGTGTATGCCTAGATCGTTTTTGGACCGAATTTTGTCCGATTCTACCAAGGCCGAAACGGATTGGGTCCGAAACGACCCGATGTCTTGTTGATGTTGTACGTGAGCGGTCCTGTTGATGCATATGGTTTGGTTGTGAAGAAGAAAAGTACGCTGAAACTTTATACAAGTGCACGATTTAATAAATGCTTGTATTAATTTTGACTGTTTGAGATACAATTTCCAGACAAGTGTCTAACTTCTAAACTTGAGACCGGATTAACTTTAAGCCATCGACTTTCGTCAATAATTCAAACTTCCGACTGAAAAAAATAACAATAAGTGGTATTTTATATACTGATACTCACCATTCATTCTTGCATGTACTTTTTGTAGCATATGGTGGATGTTTTCATTCAAATCGAGTCGATTTTTCTTTATCGAGAGAAACGAGCATGCTTTGAAACATTCAAAATGGCGCCGGTTCGGAGTAACATGTGACTCCGAAAATTTGAATATTTACGACCGGGTGCAATATGGTTTAAATTGTTTCCGAGATATGATATATACATCAAAATAAGGCATAAAGTGCTTTTTCGTATGGTAGATGGTGCATTTTGAAAAAATGATAATTTTTCGAACAAAATGGAATAAACTTCGAGGGACTATATCTTTGCGTAGACACAACCTAAATTCACGCACAGCTTGCACCTAGCGACCTTCAATTCGTCACACCCAGAACACTATTATCAAAGGACTGTGTGTACACATGCATTTTTAACCCCCTGAAACTGTAAGGCATAGACCTTTGGTATTTGGTATGTAGCATGATCTAATGGTCCTCTACTAATATTGTTCAAATGATGACCACTGTGCCGAAAATGACCCTGCCCCGGGGCTTATCAGTTTTCATAGGAAAATCTTTAAAAATCTTCTTCTCTGAAACTGTAAGGCATAGACCTTTGGTATTTGGTATGTAGCATCATCTAATGGTCCTCTACTAAGATTGTTCAAATTATGACCCCCAGGACAAAAATGGCCCCGCCCAAGGGCTTATCAGTTTTTCATAGGAAAATCTTTAAAAATCATCTTCTCTGAAACTATAAGGCATAGGCCTTTTATATTTGGTATGTAGCATGATCTAATGGTCCTTTACTAAGATTGTTCAAATTATGACCCCTGGGCCAAAATTCGCCCCGCCCCAGGGCTTATCAGTTTTTCATAGGAAAATCTTTAAAAATCGTCTTCTCTGAAAATGTAAGGCATAGACCTTTGTTATTTGGTATGTAGCATCATCTAATGATCCTCTACTAAGATTGTTCAAATTATGACCCCTGGGCCAAAAATGGCTCCACCCCGGGGCTTATCAGTTTTTCATTGGAAAATCTTTAAAAATCGTCTTCTCTGAAAATGTAAGGAATAAACCTTTAGTATTTGGTATGTAGCATCATCTAATGGTCCTTAACTAAGATTGTTCAAATTATGACCCCCAGGACAAAAATGGCCCCGCCCAAGGGCTTATCAGTTTTTCATAGGAAAATCTTTAAAAATCATCTTCTCTGAAACTGTAAGGCATAGGCCTTTTATATTTGGTATGTAGCATGATCTAATGGTCCTTTACTAAGATTGTTCAAATTATGACCCCTGGGCCAAAATTCGCCCCGCCCCAGGGCTTATCAGTTTTTCATAGGAAAATCTTTAAAAATCGTCTTCTCTGAAAATGTAAGGCATAGACCTTTGTTATTTGGTATGTAGCATCATCTAATGATCCTCTACTAAGATTGTTCAAATTATGACCCCTGGGCCAAAAATGGCTCCACCCCGGGGCTTATCAGTTTTTCACTGGAAAATCTTTAAAAATCTTCTTCTCTGAAAATGTAAGGAATAAACCTTTAGTATTTGGTATGTAGCATCATCTAATGGTCCTCAACTAAGATTGTTCAAATTATGACCCCCAGGACAAAAATGGCCCCGCCCCGGGGCTTATCAGTTTTTCATAGGAAAATCTTTAAATATCTTCTTCTCTAAAATTATAAGGTATAGACCTTTGATATTTGGTATGTAGCATTATTTAATGGTCCTCTACCAAAATTAATCAAATTATGACCCCGGACCCAAAATGGCCCCGCCCAAGGGCTTATCAATTTATCATAGGAAAATCTTTAAAAATCTTCTCCTCCAGAACTGTAAGGTCTAGGCCCTTGATATTTGGTATGTAGCATCATCTAATGGTTTTCTACCAAGATTATTAAAATTATTACCCCAGGGTAAAAAATGGCCCCGCCCTGGGGCTTATCAGTTTTTCATATGAAAAGCTTTAAGAATCTTCTTCTCCAAAACTGTAAGGCAGAGACCTTTATTATTTGGTATGTAGCGCTATCTAATAGTTTTCTACCAAGATTGTTCAAATTATTCCCCTGGGTTGAAAATGGCCCCGCCCAGGGGCATGTCAGTTTTTCATAGGAAAGTTTTAAAAAATCTTCTTCTCTTAAAAATCTTTTAAAGTCTTCTCTGAACTTGTAAGGCAAAGACCTTAGATATTTGGTATGTTGTATTATCTAATAGTCCTCTACCAAGATTTTCAAATAATGAACCCTGGATCAAAAATGGCCCCGCCCTGGGGCTTAACAGTTTTTCATAGGAAAATCTTTAAAATATTTTCTCCTCCAAATCTGTAAGGTCTAGACTCTTTATATTTAGTATATAGCATCATCTAATAGTTTTCTACCAAGATTTTTCAAATTATGCAATCTGTCATTGAAATCATTAATCTGTTACAAACAGGTGAGCGATTAAGGGCCATCATGGCCCTCTTGTTTATAAATTATATTTCTGCCACTTTACCAAACTTTAAGACTCAATTAAATTTCACACTTTCCTGAGTCAAATATTTCCAGTACTGAAAAATTCTAAGTATGAAATGTCCATGTGTATTGTTACTTTCTTCTTTTTTTTTTATCAAAGTATGAAGTTTCCGTGCTCTCAAAATGTTCAAGTATTAAAAATCCGTGTGGGAGTAATGTTCCTGCTGCTTTTTATATCAAAGTATGAAATTTTCGTGTTCTCAAACTGTCCAAGTATTAAAATTCCGTGTGGAGAAAGAAATTCCGGGTGGACATGGCAGAAAATCCGTACGGACATTTTCCCTGTCCACACGGAATGTTACTATCATTGTTAAGTTTCCACACGGACATTCTCAAAAAAATCCGTGTCCGCCTGGAATCCGGGTGGAATATTGAGATTCCGTGTCATTTCCGCCTGGAATCCGCCCGGAATCCGCCTGGAATCCGTGTGGATTTTTCGTACAGGAGACAGGCGTATTCATGGAGTAAAGGGTTACAGAAAGCCTGTTCAGATCTAAGCAATTTTCATGTGGGGTGCAGAAAACATAATATTTACTGGAATAAGGCATTGGTCAATGACATTGATGGTTTCATGAAACAGTGCAGACCCTGATCAGAGGGCTCCTTCGGCAACGGGTCTACACAGTTTTCTATGTACTTTTCAGGGACAATGTGCACTAATATGTTAAAACAACTGACAAAAATACACAATAAAAGTAATTCATGATAGAGGTTAGTCTTAAGAAGAAATATTATAACGTAACTGTATTAGCCAAGTCACACACACAATTATGTAGGCAGCGACACAAACACGCACGCACGCACGTACGCACATGGCTGATAGTGCGACTACTATATGTTTGCGGGTTTCATAACGGACAGTATATTATTGCTTACAGCGCCTTATCATTTGAGAATAAGTAGACAATATTTTATGCTTTTGTGTGTTACAGTTTGGTTTCAGTGGACAGAGGGACATCGAGGTTATAAAACTGTTTGCTTGAGACTGAGCTCATTATCAAGCATCTGATTGGTCAAATTCAGATACTTATAAGAATGATCCCAGACTCTGACTCAGAAGTTTTTTATAATCTTGGACCCTGATTAAAGGTACATATCAGCTTTATCTGTGATCACTGATTGACATCATACGAGGGGTTTTAGTAAGTAGTGGAAAAAGTGACTGTTTTGTAACCTCCCCCACCTGCATACAAAAAGCGTTTTATACTTTCAACACTCTCTCCATTGGAATGCATAGTACGGTATTATCAAGCAATGTTGGCAGTCAGAGAGGAGCAGTGTTACGTATTCTGCTTGTATAATATGCATACACTGCTCAATGGTGCTATCAACAACGCTGTAATCTCTTACTCGCCCGCATAGGTGGGTGTAGAGTATACGTGGGGCATTCTATAAGTAGTGCAGCTGATCACCGTGGCGCCTCGCTGTGAATGGGATTCACGTAAAAAGTATACAAGTGTAAGGAGACATCCAGTCTCTACACGGACTACGACATTTGCGTGTGTACATGCTGTATTCATGCATAGACAAACACAATACATAGTCGTTGACACTATAGTAAAATGGTCTTCAACATGCACCCTTTTACCCAGACGACCTAGACCAATGTGACTATAGACATGCCCTGGGGTCGACTGTTTATCAGTGTATGCTGGGTATACCTGGAAATGAGTATGAAAATACAAGTTAATTTTCTGTATAGCCTAACTAACTCATGCAACCATAGTTAGCTTCCGTACCGATTCATCACTTTACTACACATATTACAAACTCATACCGTTTGCTTCTATTGCATGATTCTGTAATACAACATCTTCATTGGCAAGACAAACAATTCATTCATTTCGATTTTGTGTGAACTCTTTCCCTCATATCACGCATTTGCAAACAGAGAAGACCCAGATCAGATGGCTCCTATAGTACACTTTGATTTCTACCAATATAAAAACATTATGTATACATTATGTTATAAAAGAATTCAGCTAATAAGAATATATGATGGCATTATTTCTTACATGAACATTGATCAGGGAAGGGTTAACAGTGATTCGTGGAACCTATACCAATTGTCGCTTCCCTTAGTGTCTGGCATAATATGGCATTATTTGTCGAGTAGACATTCACTATTACAAACGCTTATCATAAATGCTGAAGAGTGTCTGTAATGGAGAGACTGGTCTTCGTATTTGCCATCTACACAAGTCTATACGAGTTTGTTTTCTTAATGATTTTACACATTAACCGGTAATTGTTATCTTGAAAATACAGACTACATTAACACTAGCAAACATTGGTATGATTTATTTTGTCTAGCGAAGTGTTTGAACACCCTTACTTACAACATACAACTTGGCTATGCTTTATCATAAACGTAGAATACGTTAACCCTTTCCTTCATATAAACGCTTTTTCATGCCATTGAAGCCGTCTGATCAGGGTCTGCACTGTTTGCTAGCTTCGACTATATTGTTGCTCTTCAAAATTATGAACATAAAACATCAGGTTGACGTGGTTTTTATGGACTTGTTTTAGCCAGGTATTAAGTTTAGAATGATACAACAAATAGCCTAAGCTTTTTAACCCTTTTGACAAATCTGATTACCTATGCAAACATTTGGATCAAAACGTGACGTCGAGTTACTCACACCGTCTCATCAAGTTTCAAACTGTTTGATGGTGTGATGAGATTGTTCCTTAAATGAAAATATGCAAGAACGTAAATTGTAGTAGACGACAAACTTTGCAGACGACAATTCATGGCAGAGATTTCGTTTCGTATTCAGACATTTGTTTAGAAAGGAATATAAACACATGCGACAGTGTTGAGGTTATGTCTTTATTGTCTCGCGTCACTCCTTCCTGCTAGAAAATCTAAGTGTAGGATGATTGCCATACGCTGTAACTATATCCTGTGATTTTCATGAGACACTTTTCCCATGGTTTCATTTTAGACATAAAGACATAGTATGCCTGTTACACTTGTCCATTAGCAATTCCCAACATACGGAATGCGTACTTTCATCCAGTTGGATTAGTTGAATAAATACAAGAAACTATTTACAAATGACACTCAGGTAGGACATCTTACAAGTATGATTGCGCACGCGCGTGCGTGCGTGTGCGTGCGCGTGCGCGCATGTGTGTGTATGTGCGCGCGCGCGTGTGTGCGTGCAAGTGTGCAAGTTTGCAAGTGTACGGATGTTTTGGTTGTATACAAACAATGTAGACCGAAAATGCCAACGTACCTTCGACACTTGCAGACCAGTGTTCAACATTGTACACTTAGATCAGCTACATAAACCATATGTTGTCATGTCCATTACGTAAATAAATTAGGGACATGCAGTATTCAAAGATAATTCCAGAATTGCTGTGTTTGACATGAAGACATTAGGTATACAATCCCTCAAAGAAACGTTAGCTTAATAACAATGTATGAAGAAATCTGATAATGAATCTGATGTATAATTAACCATTATTTTGCTATTCTAGTCTGAATTTGCATTTGCAAATCAAGACGAAACACCACGTAACTCTGCGTCAAGCTCATCGACACTTGATTCAATAGTTCCCCCAACACATGGTCTAATCGAAATTGTAGTCAAATTTGAACATGTTGAGCTGTTTTTGTGTTTACAGTTAAGGTTATAATTTCTATTCTCTACGAACATGTACACAGTCATGCGTGTGGACTTTGTTAATGCTTTTTAGTTGACATAATTACTCATGTTGTGGAGTTGTCTGGAGAGGAGGGGGGGGGGGGGGGGGTAGTTTACATTTTGACTTGGGTGAAAATGGAATAAATTAAAGGTTTGGTACCCACAAACCCACTTTTAGTATGAACATAATCTAATAATGGGTCTGTAATACATGAAGGTTAATGCAGGTCAAACGTAATGCAGAAAGATCATATAGCATCCACCTGCTTTTATAAAATGACGCTTTTCAATAAATGAATGACCACTTAGGGCAGATTCTACTGTTATATTAATATCAGCAAACCACGTCAGTCACAGTCACTCTGCAAATATAGCATACAACTAGAGGTTTGTTTTTGTCACAAAAACAGATGTCTCCCCCTCCCATCCTCTTTCCAATTCACAAGTGTAATGTCTGTAACTCCAAACTTATCAGGGTCTAATTTTTAGTCATCAGGGGCAATAACTCCAACATTATCAGGGGAGACAATTCAAAACCCCGGGTACACAACAACACATGCTGGTCAACATTCCTGTGACGGTTGGTGACTCTAGTACTAGTGGTTTCAGAGATACACACGACACAAGTAAAGTTTCTCTTATTCTAAGTCATAAGGGGCAGTAACTCTAAAGTTATCAGGGGGAGACAATTAAAAGTCCCAGATGCACAACAACTCATGCTGGTGAACATTTCTGTGAAGATTGGTGACTCTAGCCCTACTGCTTTCAGAGATACGTGCAGCACAAAGTTTTTCTAATTTTAAGTTAAAACAGTCATATCAATAACTTAAGAATTATCAGAGGGAGACAATTAAAAAAAACCAGGTGCACAACAGCTCATGCTGGTCAACATTCCTGTGAAGTTTGGTGACTCTAGCCCTAGTGGTTTTAAGAGTATGCATGACACAAAGTTTCTCTAATTTTAAGTAATCATATCAGGGGCAATAACTCCAAAGTTATCCAGGGGACACAATTCAAAAATCCCCAGGTGCACAACAACTCATGCTGGTCAACATTCCTGTGAAGTTTGGTGACTCTAGCCCTAGTGGTTTCAGAGATATGCACGACACTAAGTAAAGTTTGTCTAATTTTAAGTCATCAGGGGTAGTAACTCCAAAGTTAACAGGGGGAGACAATTCAAAAAACCCAAGAGCAAAACAACTCATGCTAGTGAACAATCCTGTGAAGTTTGATGACTCTAGCCCTACTGGTTTCAGAGATATGCGCGACACAAATTTGTATAAATTTAAGTGTTCATATCAGGGGCAATAATTCAAGAATTATCAAGGGAGACAATTAAAAAAAACATAGGTGCACAACAACTAATGCTGGTCAACATTCCTGTGAAGTTTGGGGACTCTAGTTCTAGCGGTTTCAGAGATACGCGCGACACAAAGTTTTACTAATTTTAAGTCATCAGGGGCAATAACTCCAAAGTTATCAGGGGGGACAATTCAAAACCCCAAGGTGCACAACAACTCATGAACATTCCTGAGAAGTTTGGTGACTCTTGCCCAACTGCTTTCAGAGATACGCGCGACGCAAGTTTGTGACAGACAGACAGACAGACGAGCGGAAGGACGGACGGACGGACGAACGGACAGACAGACAACTCTGGAAAAAACAATATATCTCCCCATAAATGGGGGAGACATAATTATGTATTCCTCTGTCAGAAACTTGCTAAACAGGATGTGAAAAACTTATATTCATTAAACGGACAAAACATACATTTCTTTCTATTACTTTACATAGTTGCGACGTTATCCATTAACCTGTATAACGGTGTCTGGAGTTCCAAGTAGATTTTAATTAAGTATGGATGGTTGTAACATAGGAATAAAACAAGAGTGTGTTTGTGAAACACTTATGCCCCCGACTTTTGACCTTGAAGGATGACTTTGACCTTTGACCCATGGACCAGGGGGTTGAACGCGACACACCGTCTTTGTGTGGTGAACATTTTTGCCAGGTTATTTTTAAATCCATTCACAGATAAAAAAAAAGTTATAGAAGGGATACGAACTTTTGGACGAACGGACGAACGGATGGAAGGACAGACGGATGGAAGGACAAACGGACGGACGGAAGGACGGACAATGCGATTACTATATGCCCGCTGTTGGGGGCATAATAAGGACGGAGTAATTAATCATAAGCCTTGAAGTCTTCTCATTATGTTCAAAATACTTCTGCTGCCTTATGACGCGTTATCCTATTACTATTTAGTAGTGTTTATGGCTATATACAGTAAAACCTCGCTAACGCGACCACCTAAAAGAGGTATAATTATGTGTGCTAAATGCAGGTGTAATCTAAATGCAGGCAAAAAGCAATGCAGAAAGCTCCTAGAGCATTACTTTTGTTGCATTAAGCAATCACCTGCTTATAAAGACACCCATGTTTATTCATTAAGTAGTCACGTTAGAGTAGTTCTACTGTATAAATATATCTCAATGATAATTCTCAAACTTTCAAATTAACTGTAAGCACGTTGCAATCGTTCGTGAAATAAACCCAATAACAGTTATTATCATGTAATACGACTCGTACACGCAGCGTATACCAGCATGACATGTTCCAAGCTGAGCATATCTGCGAAAGGTATCGTATGTCACAGTCATTTAGGTACAATGCAATCACAAATTCGGTCGGAACTACTTTTTCTAATTCAATATGACTATTATAGCAATGTGTTTTATTGGCTCCAACATAGGTCTAATAATACAAGTTAAAGCCTTAATTTTCAGCTCATTCCTTCTCATTTATTTGCTTACCTAATTATGCCAGCCTGTTAAAAAGTCTTACAGAGTTTGTGTTATTACTGTAGCTGTAAACCCCGATTTAAATAGATATAATTTGACTTCACCTAGACTGTGTATCAAACAAATATGGAATCTCCAACATCATATCCCATAAAACGGCGTAAAAGACGTCTCCGTTACATATCGTTATATATAATGTATCTGTCTCTTTCACTATCTCGCACTAATTTACTTTAGTGCAACAAAGTTAAATGGGTGTCACATATTTGGGATCCTAAATGAAATTGTCTTTGTCGCTCTCGAGATGATGCGACTGAATATAATTTTAGTGAGGCGTAGACTTTGCAAGAACTCAGCAGCATAAAAACTAATATTACTGCTATTACTGCAGATCCGCTGTACGTACGACATTTCCCTAAAGTTATGTTTGCCATTCTCTACCAACCTCCACTCTGGTCACGAATTATTAGTTTGCAGGTCATAAAGACACCACCTTTAATCCGAATACTTAGTCCTTAGTCTTCACGCCAACTGATGTGTTCACAAACTATCACTTTCTTATTAGCGATGCCCCCTTTTCAGCATTAGGATGCCGAATACAAAATATTGACTCAAAACGATACGTCTATTTTAGAATATTGAATCAAAGAGGAAAATGGAAAAAAAAACCTGCGTGACGTCATTGATTGTATTATTGTTGATTATTTTATATCGATAACGGAATTAGAACAAAGTAACGGTTAAAGACGTTTTGCAATATATACATGTACGCGATAGATAGTGTAAATGCCGAATGACGTCAATATTGCTGTACATTGACTAGTCAATAGGATATAAACGAGATGGACCGTCTCATCAGGGCTTACATTGTTTGTCATGTTACACATTTCTTTAATACAAATCCTGAATATTCGCGGTAAGTATGGGACGGGTTAAAAGTGTAGATTTGGACTCAGCATTTTCGCATTCGGTTCCGTAGTGTCCGAAATGAATTCGAGTCTCCTGCATGCAAACCCATAACCTTCGTTTTCTTTTAGATTGCGTATCCCGTTATACACAGCAAAATCATACGTTTACAGGTTGTGTGAAATAACGTTATCCTAATCATGTGTTAATATCGCACTATGCCTAATAAACGCACTGGGGGCGTTACGTATTTAAAAATGATATTGCGTCTTGTAAACTCGTGTTGCTTAATGCAAAATAAACGCAATACACAAAGTTCACAGGGAAGCATTGCATTAAACTACCACCTGTATTTTGAAACAAAATCTAAATCTGATTGCTATTGTATGAGGATTAAGTTATTTTTGAGCCGTTAGTTTCGCCTCAGACGTAAGGGAGCGTTAACCCTTCGCTTGTTGAATTTAAAATACATTTCTCCTTCTTTACCCATGCCCTGTTGTATAATTACATATATCTTCACTGTGTACAAGTATTTCGTTGTGCAATCACTGCTGTGGAGTGCACTGGTTGCACAATCAACTTGTAAATAGTGCAGACCCTGATGAGACAGCTCCTGCAGGAGCTGTCTCATCTGGGTCTTCACTATTTACAGGTAGGTATATTGACGTGAATAGCAAGCGAAGAGTTAATTAGAGTGGGCCGTTTATTAGTACGAATACTTTATATGCTATTAAACTGCTCACTCTTTGTGAAAAGGTGCCTTGGATACCGTGCGCTAATACGCTCCTACGGAGCAAATCAGAAGTACACAATTCGAAAACTTTCCTTTTATTTAGTAAAATCTCCTTTTTGATAGATTTTTAAAGCGGTTGGATCTATGACGTATTGGATTAAGTTTTCGTGTAGTGGCCATAAAAATCGCCCCGGACTTCATTCTCAGTTTTGTTATACTTTCTGGCCCTTCGTGATAATCAATTTCAGTATGTTAGTGATGAAAATTGAATACCGCTTAAGCCGGTGATAGACTTAGTGGTGTTGCACTGCTCATGAACTCACTCAATAAAACCGTGTCTGCAATTTGCTGTTTTCGAATTGCTGTTTTTGCTTTCGACGGATCTCCTCCTATCAGAATTTATCAAAACAACCCCATTTCAACTACTGCAGAAACGAGCATAGCTATTTATACCATCAGTAAATGCTAAGAAAACTAGATTATTGTTATATCGAAATACCAAATTTTTTATCGTCTAGGGACTTGACAGTATTTCCATCGGAAGACGCTTTTCCCAGGATGTAACTCTTACCCCGCTAATCGCGACCTGACTAGCATTGGCGAACAGCTTTGAATACAGACGAGACATCGTGCAATACAGACGAGACATCGTGTAATTCAGACGGGACACCGTGAAATTCGGCGTCTCATCAAGATCCACGCTGTTTGACACACGGTTACCTTGATTGAACCATCAGTAGTCAAAATTTCATCCGAGACATAATTTTTTTCACAGCGGAGTAAGGGATAATTATCTCTCAGATAAACAGCCATGACTTGTTCAGAACTATACAGACCGTATACCATATTGAAAAATGTTCGCATTATTTGTGTCCAGTGGTGAAGTTGAATGACTTTGGTTTCATTTGTTTGAAATCATATCCTTAAATAACATACTTGGCAAACAAACCAGATACTTTTTCTAAACCAAACTAGTTTTTAAACAAAGCACTATACAGGCCGCATACATATACCATATCGCAAAACGTTCGCATTATTTGTGTCCAGCAGCTGAATTGAATTGAATGTCGTCGGTGTCATCTGTTTGAAATATTCATATCCTTAAGTAAAATACTAAGACAAAATAATAAAATGCATTCTTTCAATTAGAAAACAAACTAGATGTTAATAAAAACGTATGGGTACTTCTAAAACCAGTTTCCTATAGTTGGTTTTAATCGCAATAATAAACGGCACATTATGACGTCACCGTACGTAACATATTTGTCTGTGTAAAGTTTAAACGAAGATCAACATACAGTTCGCCTGCTCATCGCTATCACTTGGATTCAAAATGTGTCTTCGTTAAATGGATTAAGACCTTTATCAACGTTGTACACATGTATATGGAAATGTTGACCGTGTATGGAAGCGCCAAATTGATGTTGAACACTTCACAGTATGACATTACATGACCTAGATTTTGGCACGAACTGCTGCGAAACTGTGTTGGAACCATGGGGGTCTGTATCGCTTCATGGGAGTCTATACATACAATATAATAACAAGGGTTCCAACTGACAGAACGGACTTCCGTGCACCACAAATTACAAAGAGTACTGAAACTCTTACAATTTAAATGGTAACTTCGTAATTATTTCGGCTATTGAAAACCAATATGTTTAACTACCAAATGAATATGATCTCCTAGCGGCAACTAATGCACTATTATCAATATAACAATGATTTTCTCAAACGTTCACGTGTTTTCTGGGTCATTGACAAACGTTCGTTCACCCTGGTCATACCCTATCACAGCAATAACCTGACGATTTACAGTTCAAACGATGATGTGGTTCAGTAAAACAACTCAATTCTATCACCAATCTCCATGTGTCTTGTCCTCTAAATAAGTAAGCAACTAGCAACAGCGGCTTTTCCGTCTGTCGTTATGTTTCTGTTTCGGATAATGCCATCTTGTAACAAATACGAATGGAACCATTTCATTTGATGAGCGAAGGAAAACTACGGAAATCCGTCACGCCAGGTACAATGTCACCTTCCTCGATGATTTGAAGCTAACTGACAAAACATGCTAGTTCTACATCATCGTTTTGATGCTGAGGACTGAAAATATAGAGATTGGAGATATAATCGAGTCGTTTTACTGAATAACGCCATCTTTTGAACTGCATATTGTCAGGCTATCGCTGTGATAGGATGAAACCGGGGTGAAAGAACGTTTGTCAATGACCCAGAAAAGACATACAATTTTGAGAAAATCATTGTTGGATTTATAATAATGCATAAGATACCGTCAGAAGATTATACTTATTTTGTAGTAATATATCTTGGCTGAAAGAATTACGAAATTATCATATAAATTGTAAGACTTACATACTTGTTTGTACACGGATGTCCGTTCTGTCAGTTGGAACCCTTGGTTATTATATAGTGTGTATAGACTCCAATGAAGCGATACAGACCCCTATAGTTGAAACAGGAGGAATTTTTTCTCGATCAGCTGTTTTGGAGTATAAATTGCTCGACACCCGTTTGTGTTGTGTTGGATTCAGGTGACTGTGGTTGTGTATTGACGCGATATTTTTATGACCAGAAATCTGCATTATCTGCCGAACTATCATCTACTTGCGTTGTTTGATATAGCTTCTTGTTGGGATTTGTGACTTGCTTTCTGGACCATACGTTACAGCGTAGAGGATAATTTATTGATTCCTATAGGATTGCTTTTAAACCAAAGGTCATTCAGATAAGGAGTTGGTAAAGGTTTGGCGGCAATGTAAAATGTATGGTTTTGGTTAGAGAAGCTGATGATGTATTTTTCTGCATATATTTCAGTAGATATTTACTAAACAGTGATCATGATTTGTATTATTTGACCAAAGTTTAGGCGGAACAGTCCTTAGCCGTCTATTGTGACTCGATCGTTGGCAGATAGGTCACTGCCATTGTGTTTGTTTTGACAGCGCGAATAAATGCAGTTAGGTCGTTCAAATGGTATTCCCTAGTGAATATATGCCCGCGGATATAAAAAATAATATACGATGGTGTTACGGCACGGTTGAGCCACTAGTTATATCATAAATTTATATTGTTAATGTTACACACATTGCAGTGCGTGTTTGTAGTTTCGATTTACTCGTACATGTATGTCTGTAGACACTCCCCGCGTATCACACATTGTTTCCTGGAGGATAGACTGACAAAACAAACACACCTATTTGTTTTTGTTTTGATTGTTTCATTTATTAGGCGGTGGATTCCATCTATGTTTGGCAAATGTGTAGGCAGAATACAACATTTATGAATACAAATAAAGTTGATATATGGATTTGACATGCTAAATTAGTATACAGTTCCGCCATATGCCAAATACTGG
Organism: Azorinus chamasolen; assembly: GCA_963576725.1. NCBI lineage: Eukaryota > Metazoa > Mollusca > Bivalvia > Cardiida > Solecurtidae > Azorinus > Azorinus chamasolen. The sequence goes on from OY755236.1 coordinate 4,837,106, forward strand.
AATATGGTCTGATAATATTACGCGCACGGTGGTGGTTCTATTGCGCGATCAACAGATGGAGAAAATGATGGCTTTGTAAAAATATATTAGAAGTCAACATCAAATAAGTATGTCTCATAACCGCAAGTTCCCCTCAAAGTAATCAGAACTTCACCTACGTCGGCGATATCAAACGTGCATAAATATATTCTCTTAAAACGGATGTGTGTGAGCACATTATATAATGTTAAATACCACTCTGTTCAGTAACACAAACTATGTTGTAGGTGCGCGGGCACGATACACCCACACACAAATTGATCCAATAACACTTCATACCAATAGAAATGAATTATTTCATCACAGGAATACTATGTATATTATGTTTAATTATTTAACCCTCTCCCCCATACATATGCCTTTTCTAGGGCTTTGCAAACACAGTAGACTCAGATCAGACAGCCCATGTAGGATCAGAGTATGCTTTGTCTGCTTATGGTATAATATAGATATAATTCTACAATTTATACTATGTATAGCCAAAACCTCCTGTGTCAATGTTTCGTTATCAAAATTAATCCAATTCATGACGTCATCAATTCTTTAACTCGTTCCCTCCTAGACTTTTGTTTAGACTTAACCTCTTTGAATTAATCTACCGAAAAGGAGCATTATCTAGAGAAAAGGAAAAAGTAGAATTGTGTAGTTTTTAAATCATTGAGATAAAAAGAGCATTTGCTCCTATGGAGCAAATGCTCTATTTATCAAAATAGTTTCTAAATATGGCTTTTACAGAGGCGCCAAAATGCGTCACTAGGAGGGAATGTGTTAATAAACATGCATGGAGTAAAATGTAAATAACACCATACTTGATATCATTTGTTTGTTCTATTGCAGTTGAGTGCCTTAAATGCCTGCAATGCTCCTCTTTGTTTGACCATGGCTGTCTTGACGGCTCTGTTGAACCGATACCGTGCGTGAATGCCTCGG
>OY755236.1:4838274-4935529 GCA_963576725.1 Azorinus chamasolen
CCCCGGACCCCTAGGTTATCAGCTCAACGCTCAGCCACTATGCAAAGCTACCACCATAAACACTATCAATATCACATAGCTGTCTATATTGTCCATGTCTACATGTTTTATCGATTATTCGGTCAAACTGTGTAAAATGCGTAAGGTTATCTTGTCGACAAATCTAAAATAAATCCGTTCATAGCTAAACATTGTCACTATACTGTGTTTGGACATGATCCTAATGAACAAAAACAAACTGGTTAGTGACATGATAGTTTAAATGAAGCATGATCTCCAACGTGATTCGGTTAGTATTTTGCAATTTATGTTCCATGTGCCACATCACTGTCAAGTTTAGTCTATTAGTACCTACCATATTCAAAATTATTATTCTGTATAAGCACATTTAGGTATGTTTATGCTTTAGATAATTCATTTTGGCTGGGTTTCAGTCAGTTTGGAATTTAATGCCGCAGTGAGTTACTACGGGTCTCTTCTGGATCTAAGCTGTGTGCAAATACAAATCAGTACGTGTTTGGCAGGAAAAGATCGGCAATTATAATGGCGCCATGAAGTTGGTAAACACTTAATAAATAAGCTAGTTGGATCATATCAACACGATCATATCAACACTGTGTCTTAAACTACGGTGTCCGTTCATACTTCTTAGAAACTGATTAATCTTCAAATTGAAAGTTGACTATATACATTTAATTCATGTCAATTCAATGGACATTTTATGACTTTCCATGATTAGGATCATGACATACGTTTTATGTTTGTGTTTTATATGTTTGTTTATTCGGGTGATTAAGTTTACCATATTAAGAACCTATTAGTTTTACTCTATTCCTTTTTCGTAGTCATTCTTAGACAACCTAGAGTTTTGTTTCATCATCCACTTCATAACAATTAAATAGTTTCACTAAGTAAAATACCTTCTAACGTATCGCATTAAAATATATTCATTTCTACAGTGAATAACTACAAGATAAGTGTTACCTAAAACAAATCATGCAACAATAACATTTTTTTTATGATGTCGGTATAGAAATACTTAGTGCATACTACTTACTTAACTTTAGTGACGTCAATATACGGTATATGTTTATAAATTCTAAAAATGGGTGATCCCTCGAAAGCAAAAGTAGAAATGTAAAGAGAAAATTGCAGACTCGGTTTTATTGATGGAAAAGTAGTAAAGTCAAGCAGGCAAAGCCACATACAAGACGCAACCACCACCCAAACACCGATAGACAGCATGACACACACACACACACACACACACACACAACCACACACCCAAACGCACACTCACACACGAAATGAACACAGAAAACAGTCTGTTCATGAGTAGTAATTAAAAGTGCAACACTACTCACGCCCCCTAGCACCGGCTTAAGCAGTATTCAATTTTCAAAACTAATAACATGAAAACTAATGATCCCGAAGGACCAGAAAATATAACAACACTGAGAATGAAGTACGGGGCGACTTTTTACGGCCGCCACACAAGCACTTAACACCTGCTGTTGTGAAGTACATATATTCTGAAAATGGGTGATCCCTCGAAAGCAAAAGTAGAAATGCAAAGTGAAAATTGCAGACTCGGTTTTATTGAGTCTGTTCATGAGTAGTAATTAAAAGTGCAACACTACTCACGCCCTCTAGCACCGGCTTAAGCAGTATTCAATTTTCAAAACTAATGATCCCGAAGGACCAGAAAATATAACAACACTGAGAATGAAGTACGGGGCGACTTTTTAAAGGCCGCCACACAAGCACTTAACACCTTAGGTTAAATTGATTTGAAATGTGGTATAATAATAATAAACACGAACTTTACTAAACGCACAAAATACATAAAGTAATTACCATATGAATAACAAAGTAGGATGAAATCAGTAATACCGCCTTGGAAAGGTCAGTAATCAAAACGGCTACTGGGGGCTAAAATCAGGTTTGCGGGTACCCAACCTCATCCTTTTTAGCCCTTCACCAAGTCAAAAGGTAAAGCACCCCAACCCCTTTCCAGATAACTCGTTAACGAAAGTAACAAAGCCAAAGCAAAATAAAACTGAAATTGAGCTTAAAACTGTCAAACTGTAAACAAGTGACGTCACTAAAGTTAAGTAACGTAGTATGCACCAATATTTCTATACCGAAATTATAAAAAATAAATTGTTATTGTTGCATGATTTGTTTTAAGTAACAATTAACGATTTGTTTAAGGTAACAATTAACTATTTACATTGGGAAAAACCAACATACATATATAACATGTACTCGATGACCGGTCAGAAGCCAGATCCACTGTGGAGAAGTCATTTAGGGAATGGAAAAATACAGTCATCCAGTTTCTTCCCTCCATATGTGCGTTTAAGAGGACGCCGTCATAAAGCATAATGATGAACTGTAAAGGGGTCGGCCATCCAGTATGCAGTGGTCTTCAGTATAGAGGGGTTAATGACAAACATGCCAATACCAACTTAATGAAGTTGATATACTAAAATGCGTACAAATCGATTAGTAATTGTTTACATCCTTATATAACATAACAAAGCCTATTGCTCATAAACGCACTTATCGTCTGTTTTTGAACTAGCCTTTATCGATTTCTCTGTGCGTATGGAAAATACTCCTCACCGTGCAATAAACATGCTAATTATATGGTTATGAAACAGATTTATCATACTAATTTTCGTCGTATTGGATAAATATATTTATTAGTGTTCAACGTTCATTCTTTTCGAACTCAGAAGTTAAACATTACACAATGTGGACTTGCCTTGATGTGTGTAGATCTCTTACCTTTCTTTTAGATAATATATTTGTGCGTTATGGGGATACCATATATCGTCAAGTTGTTGGTATACCCATGGGTACAAATTGTGCCCCTCTTGTTGCATATTTGTTTTTGTATTGCTATGAGAGGGATTTTATGCTTAGCTTAAAACCTGATACACAGACCGATATTGTTAATGCTTTTAATATAACTTCAAGGTATTTAGACGATATTTTGAATTTAGATAATCCTTATTTTGAAACTATGATTTCTTCAATTTACCCAAAAGAACTTACTTTAAACAAAGCGAATCAATCTGACATTATAGCTTCACTTTTAGATTAGAATCTTTCAATTACAAATGATAAAGTTTCGTCCAAAATATACGATAAAAGAGATTTTAATTTTAAAATTGTTAATTATCCTTTTCTTATTTCGGTTTGCCCGAGCTTGTTCTTTGCTTGAAGATTTTAACAGACGTAATTTAGTTATAACTGATAAACTTCTTAAGCAAGGTTACAGATATTACAAACTTCGGAAAACTTTTTCTAAATTTTATTATCGAAATTTACCACTCATTAGTAAATATAATTGCAATCTACGGACGTTATTGCAACAAGGCATTTCTCAACCAGATTTTTATGGGGATGTTATCTACAAACTTAGGAAAATTCGGGGTCATATCCGTTTTCATGATTTGTTTATTAAACGCATTAAAACATTTAAAAAGAAAGGTTATAATCCTATTATATTGCAACGCACTGCATGTTTGGTTATCGACCCTTTTACAGTCGGTAGCTTCGCTTCCCTCTTTACTTGCGCGATGACAGGCCGAGGGTAGTACTATATGATGCTATACTCTTAAACTTGGATACAGGATGAGCTTACCAGACACATGTATTACTTTTTCCCTGTCGTGCCCTTAACGGCTTACCTGCAGGTGCTCTGATTTCAGGAAAGCCATTGAGTACATATTTGACGGATTGTCACAGTTATTGTGCTATGTTTTACATGTTGTCCTGTGTTCACCGTCGTCTATGTTGTGGGTAAGTCCAGCGGGGATACCTTTATTTACAGTATTTGTAAAGCTAGGGTACCTTTGAGAGAAGTGTGAGGTTAGGACGCCCGTAAACCGGTTTAAACCCCCCAGTGGTGTTTTTGCTACTGACCGTGCCAAGGCGGTACTCTCTTTGTCACCCTTCCTTTTGTTTGCCTTGTGTCTTTGTGCTTGTGATTTTGTTCATGTGTGGAACGTTTGTCTCTGGTTCTTGTGTGTCTTTTGGTGTTTTCTGTGTTCCTCTCGTGTGTGAGTGTGCGTTTGTGTGTGTGGTTGTGTGTGTGTGTGTGTGTGTGTGTGTGTGTGTGTGTATGTGTGTCATGCTGTCTATCGGTGTTTGGTGGTGGCTGCGTCTTGTATGTGGCTTTGCCTGCTTGACTTTACTACTTTTCCAATTATTAATTATAAACGGGTTTAATCCCCAATCAATCGCACGAGAAGGTAACACTATCAGCGAATCTAGCAACGCGTACACCTAAACAAAACATGGAATATTTTACTGCGGTTGTTTCTTTTTCTTAGAGCTACAGATAAAGGTGCGTACACAAATACTAAATTCGTCCATTTTTCCACCAACCCTATGGTGTGGCCACTCTTGAGATACATCTTGAAGTGACGATCCTAAAAAGTGGTCACAGCACAGGGGTTGGTGAAGAAATAAAGAAAATATCTTTGAAAATATTTTAATTTACGCATCTTATCTGGACCCCTGTTCATAAATAAGTTAGTATTACCTACAATATCTCAAACATGCCTGAGCATTGCTTAATCTGACGACGATGTGTGTCCGCGATAGATATGATAATGATGATCCCTTTAGAAGCAATGTCTATGGACCGGACATGCAGATGACATGACTCACTTATCCTTAACAAAAGCTCTACGGTGCAGGCGAAATAAAGAATAAAGTGTTCCAACCTATATTCCGTGTCATATGGGTAATTTTAGGGTTAATTTAGTTTCTTCGTTCAATCAAATATTGCACAGAACGCATCAAATTGGGACACTCATTCTGGCTTTTGATACCACTTCGTGCATTCCTAATGTGTGCGTATGGTGCTACACACTTTGTAAATTTAAATTACGAATATCGATGTATTATTTATGATTGAATGAAACACACGTACAAGAAATGGACGTCGATCTGCCATGCTTTATCGTGACATAAACTGTTTGAGTTAATGAAATGTTGCTTAATTAATCAGTGAAAACAGAAAAGGGTACACAAGAGTTGACATTCCGCATTCTTGGATAAGTATAATGATCACATAAAGTGCATTTCAAACCTTTCTAGGACAGACGAAGTTTACCGACTTCCGTTGATTAAATAATTAAATAAAGTGCTTTGCCACTCAATAGTGTGTGATTGTTACAACTACTATACTGCTATACAGCACGATGAGTTAAATATCCGAACAGTATCACCTTCAAATAATTCAACCCAATCAATATTAAGAATACAAACAACGTATACCTTATATTTTAAAATGTTTTAAACTGACACCCTTGCACCGTAGCTTGTAATTTATATTTATCTGATGTTTGTAGATGACGTTTAAAACTAAACTATTTATAGGAGTATTTTCATTCCGCAAACAAAATGTGATACGATATCGCGTATCATTCCACCAGATATGTCTGCGTTATAACCGACTTGTCGGACTAAAACGAAGGGTTCTGATTGCTTATTGCAGAGTGTTATTGTTTCCCCATTTTTGATTTTATGACATTATGCTATAGACAGTTATGTACGGGTATTCTTGAGTTGTTTCGCTGTCACAAACGTATCTTTGATTACATGTGCAAACAGTTTGGATCCAGATGAGACTCCGAGTAACTCGGCGACTCACAAGAAGCCAACCCGTTTTTAATGATGTAATATGTGTTGGAAGAAAACAGAGAAGAGAAAATTAAACGAACGATAATTGTAGCAGACGACAAATGTTACGGACAATACTTAACGTTATTCCTTGAGTGTTCATATTCAAAATGTAAGACACTATTATTATTATATAACAATATAAATCTACACGGTTTTTGAAGAATATTTCATGCAATGTCATTTATATACGGCATATAATCCTAGCCATTATGGTAGTAATGAGCGTCCCTAACAAGAGTGACGTTGAGTAACATATAACTAAATTTACTAAATCTTTTGCTGTCAATTTTGCATGAAATTGATTCTATGATATTATTGTACATACGTGTAAAACACAATTGGAAGTTATTGCTTATATGTTACCATTTGTGTTGTTTTTGATTTGTAAATCTGTTGAATGGCGGCCCTCGGTCGATCGAGGTTCCGCTTCCAAAATTAAAGATGCAATATTTTCTTCTACTTCTTTATTTATATCATTTTTATGTGAATCAATTCTATAAATATTGTTTATATCTCTTTGACCAAAACATTATTTTGTAACATGTACTTTAATGCCATTGTTGTCAGTCGTGTAAATATCGGCATGTGGACGGTCGAGGTAACGCATCGAAAAGTAAAGATGCTGTGAATTTTGCTATAGTTCATTATTTATATCAAAATTATATATGAATTAAGTCAATAAATATTGTTCTACGTAAACAAATATATTTTACTTGTATTTTATACGTAACAGCATTGATGAAGGGTACCCTGTGAAAATTTAGGCGGTGATCATCGACACAACACATGAAAGATGCTGTATGTTTGCTGTAGTTATTTATAGAAAATTCTAGAAATAGTGTTTTGCATCTTTACCACATATACATATATTTTGTTCGACATATATATGTTTTTTTTGTTGTTGTTTATGTTGGGTAAACTGTATAAAACACGATTTGTCGGCTATCGTCCCGCATCTGCTCGTTCACTATCGAAGCGGGCAGCATTTAGATCCCCTTAACCTAAAGCGGAACTGTGGTTTGTTTTAATTTATTGTTTTCACGTCGTTGATTAGATACTTCTCAACGAGTATGAATAAAGAGACGACAACTCTTTTGTTCTCGAAAAACATTCCATTTATGTAGTTTTGCTTTTGCAAAGTTTGATTATTCCTTGAAATATTGAAGCATAACTAATATAACACATTGGGGTTAGTACTGATTAATAATTGTTTGTGGTTTCGTCGCCTGAGTCATGTTCTCCAGAGTACTGTTAGGATTGTATTGGAGGGGTATATGATCAGTGAAACAAATGGTGAATTTATTAATTTCATTTTATGTACATTATACAGAAAAAACACTGGTCTGGACGGCGTCATTTTTATGATGTGTATGTAAATTAAATACATGTATATGAATATTAAGGTATAAAAATACTGCTGTAGCTGGTTTGTCTTTCGTTACGACACATTTTGCTGGAATTATCGGTAACATGCCTGGACAAATATTTGTCACAGGTATGTACCCCATGCTTTAAGAATTGTATGATTTCGCTACACGCGTATAAAACATAATGCGTCTGTCGATTTCGTGTGACATCTGTCTAACTCTATTGTCTATTTCAGACAACATAACACTAGTAAAACAGTATTCTTGATTGGTAAAAAGTTATTTATTGTGTAGGTGCGTGCGTATGTGAGTGTTTGTATGTTTCACAACACTGTAAGAAAATGTTGTTGCCGTGTTTATCGGTTTTAATAACCGTTTCCCTGTTCAGTATTTATGTATGAAAAGATAGCATTATGATTATCTATCAGCTGACATTTTTTAACGTTCAAGGAACTTGTTGCTGTGACAAAAATGTAGAATAAGATCTATATCATGTCAAAAGCAGCCAGAGCAGATCCTGATCAAACGGCCTCTATAGGAGCAGTCTGATCTACGTATACTCTGTGGTTTTCAAATTCATGAAAATGCGTTTATATGAGGGGAAAGTTTCTCGCAGTCATCAGTTGGAAATATCAATACAAAGCATTTGATTTGCGCAACGTCATTGTTGATTGGCTTGTCCGTATGCATTCCACTGTGTTTTTAATACAGAACATTAACAGAATACATACGGTAAAAGTACATCATTATTTAGTTCTAATGACATACGATACCACTGGGGGCCAACTACGTATTATTATCAAAATGTTTTGCTACGACAATTTATATGAGTATTGTAATATATTTGTTTTCCTACGAAGGCAACTTTGTTTTCGTAGGAAAACATTTCCCAATTGATACACTGGCTTCGTAGGAAAACAAATCTACGACAATTAAATAATCTTGGAACGTACACAAACGGTCTTCATCGTGTATGGAAACTACAGTTTTAACTCGATAACATAATTTTGTTCTCAAAGGTAAAAGTATGGTTTAATTTAGCATCATAAGACACATGTGTTGATTTGGATATGTTACAGTAATATTGAACAACGTCACCTTTCAGTGTAATGCGACTAACAGACGTCCGCATTAATGTATTATCACTCACACGCTAGACTGCACTTATTGTACACATGTGTACATGTTACTTTGAAGTGTATGTAGTAAATTGTGTTGTTTGTTTGTACCAACCTTTGACATGTGTAGCGACATTGACAAATAGTTTAACCTTTTCCCTGTTGAATATTATTAATGTAAGAAAAAGTGACGTCATGAATATTAATAAGATTATTCTTTATAATTGCATATGAACACTGGACAATTGGGCTGACAGAAACAGTAGAATCAGATCTATATTACACCGTAAGCAAACAGATCAGACCCTGATCAGACGGCTCCTATAGGAGCCGTCTGATCCGGGTCTACTCTGTTTGCAGATGCGTAAAAATATGCTTACATAAGGGAAAGGGTTAACACTGACATCTGGACATTGGATTTCTACCTGAATTATTTTGACGGCGCATAGCTGTTCATTCAAGAGCAAATTAATATCACGGAATTAGAAATCCCTAAAATAGCCATTCAAGCGCAAATACTACTTGTTGTCCGTAGATATTATTTGAAGTAATCTACTGTAGTGTCATGACCAAGCTATACTAACTACATTGATTTGTACTACGTGTTCGTTCAAATAAAACAGCCAAACCGTAATTAGTTTAGTCCCTAAAGACCGAGTCATTTTCTCGACGACAATCTACGACGTTCTTTATCAGTAGCAGAAATGAGACTAATTTGAAAGGAGATGTGCGGCTAATTTGAAGTGCGCAGCGGGCACTTCTTTATGGCCAGTGAGACTAAAGTACCTTTTCTTCAAACAGTATTATCTAAATATCGTTCCCGGGGGCGTTGCATTTGTTAACAATGAAGGTCTTGCAGTTTGTACACAGACGGTTTCTTAATGCAGAATGAAAGCAATGAAAAAGGCAAGCTCTTGGTGGAGTTTTCTGCATTGATTTCAGTGTGCTTTAAGGTACCATCGGTATTTTGAAAAGCCTATATTTCTTTTATCTAATGATTATAACACAGGGCTTTGATTGCTTTATTTAGTATTGGTTCCCCGAGACGTATGGGTGCGTTTATTAGAGAAGAGGTGTTTTCAGAGAACATGCGGTATATATAGGTTGTACTATAAGCATACAACCGCGTCGTTCATGTCCAAGGGGATAATTCTTTTCACTGTTTTTGTTTTGTTGTTTCAATGTCTTTTGTCAGGTAGAGTCATAGTGTATGACAAAAGCAGGAAAGTATAGGCTAAGCGCTCTGTGAATGTTTCATCCAAAGGATGTCCTTAGTGAATTGATCAAATACAAATACAGTAAAAACTCGATTCTACGAACAATCAAATACGTAATATTATTGATATTTAACACAGGTGGCAGATTCATATGTTACAGCTGGAGCAATGATTGTACAGCTGTTTGACAGAAACTAGCACCATTGTAAATATGTTGACTGCAGCTGTGGGAAAAGCCTAATCCTTTCAGTTGCGAAAATGAGTCTATATAATATTGGTATAGTCCATTTGAAAATCCAGCATTGAAAGGGATACATACTTGCAATATTACCTACCGTGTGGGTACTTTAATATCACAACAATGAATGTATGTAGAATGAATGGCATTGTTTATTTAAAGCTCCACTTTTTCAAAAAGTTGAGCTATTGTCATGACCCTCTCGTTGGCGTCGGCGTTGGTTAACCTTTTTGGTAAGGTCCTTTTCTCAGAAACCCTCAAAGATATTTGGTTCATATTTTGTATGTATGTTTACTATCACAAGGGAAACCCATTTCACAAGGGTAGGTAACCCTAAAATTAATTGTGCCATAGTTATGCTCCTTTTTCGATTTAGAATTTTCATTGTTGGTTATGTTTTATGTTCAAGGCCATGTCTCAGAAACTGCCTAAGATATTTGGTTCAACTTTGGTATACATGTTAACTATTACAAGGGGCCCCATTTTACATGGGTAGGTAACCCTAAAATTAACTTTGCTATAGTTATCTCCCCTTTCTGACTTAGACCTCCACTGCACTATTCAGCACTAAAGAAAGTGGAGTGCGCTATCTGCGGACAGCTCTTGTTTAAATAGGTTTACGATGACTTCGTTTGTAAGAGTACTGTGCAACTGATTCTAAGCAGTTGATATCTTCACTTGATGGGTCACATAATCTGGAATTACACGCATAAAATTTGCTCCACAAAATATATTATTTAACCATTTCCCTGGTCTATATTCATGTAAGAATTTATGACGTCATGAATATTTATAACGTCAAGTTTATTGTGGAAACGGCTGACGTCAGATCTATTAGGATTTCAGTACTAAAACAGAGCAGACCCTAATCAGACCCTAATCAGACCCTCAGACCCTAATCAGACCCTAATCAGACATCTTCTACAGGAGCCGTCTGATCTGGGTCCTGCGTGTTTGCAATTGCGTGATTTTTATATTTAAAGATTTATTATGCGCGTTTTTCGCATTGATCAATCAACACCAGAAGTTGTTCACGTGTACATAACATGAAAATAATGCTTAAACTCTTTTTTTCCGACGGGATATTTTTGTTTAGCTAAATGTTATCGCTATCCGAATATTGCTAAATCTGTTTAAATGAGCCTCTTCTATTAGAAACGGAGATTTTGTACGGAAATCAGCGGACATCATCAGCCAATTTCCGAATGACTCCGATTCTATTTCGGAACAACCCTTTGAATATTAAATAGGTTATTATCACATATAACAAGTGCTGCTACTGGTTCAAATGCAAATATGAATCTTACGACAGATTCCGGTCAATGGCGAACGCTGTTCCGCTGGCTTCCGTAGCAATCCATTTTTCATTTGTTTTCGATAAAACAACCCTTTACTTACCTCACTGTTAATGTTAAGTATGTGTTAAGGTACATAAATTACGATTCTGAAGTCAGTTTGAAACGCAAAATTTGCTGAGATTCTACATCCAAGAGTTAAACTGTTTAGTCTTTGTTTCATATCAGACATTTCACTTGTGCACATAACATTCTTGAATATATGCTGGTTTATTAGGTTGGCTGGGCAATGTGAAGAAAATAGTTTCAAAAGTCTATATTCCCAGCATGTAGATCATACGTCTAGGCCCCGAACTGAAAACTGCTAAATACATTTTGTTTCTTTAGACTGTGTTTCACGGGAAATGTTATGAACGATTATCCAAATCATGCCCATTTTTTACTTGTAAACATAACGTTGTATAGTTTACCTTAAATCTATAACACCACACATATCGATACTGTTTACACATATAAACCCTAAGAAATACATCTAAATATAATCATGTTATACCCATCCTTTAACCAGATTGTACCAACGTATGATATACGAGTATGTGTGGGTTGAACGAGAACAGCGATAAACTAATCACGATGATAAAGCACAAAGTCTGAGACTTATCTAAATCAAAATGACGGACGTAGTCCACTTTGGATCGACAGCGACAGCTCTTAATGTCTTATCAACAGTGATAAATTGGTCTATAAAGATTCGATTTAACATTATTTTTTTTATCTTACTTTGTATCAACCTACCTGCGCTGTCACACTTTGAAAATCGTTATGTCACAAGCGTGACCCATTTATAAAAGTCTAAAACAAACAACATGAAGGCATTTGATCCTCACTATATTAACGTAATCTGAATTAGTTTCAAGTCAATAAACTTTTTAACCATTTTAGGAAGATGACCCATACCCATGACATTGGGAATTTCGTCTGATTGGGAAAGTTTTGACTGGAACAAATTATTCCCTCCTGCCAATGTCCATTGCAAACATAGTAGGCACAGTCAGGCCAAACCTTTTAAATGCACAAACAAATAGCAGACTCAGATCAGACAGCTCCTACAGGGGTAAGCTGTTTGTTTTTGAATTTTATAACTCTAGGTCTGGCTGATGTTTCTGGCTAAACACGTTTACATCTGAATTGTGAATTTTTAATCAGATTTGGGAAACACTACGTTTTGCCGATGGGAACATTGCCAAATAACGGCTATAAAATCACTTGGACAAATCCCTGATAACTGATATATATAAAAAGCGTTAGGTCAATGTGTGTGATATAAGACTTGTTGATACCAAGGTCTTTTAAAACAACTCATGTGACAACTCATGACCAAGGTCACAAAACATAAAAAGATATACTTCTTGTCCGATTGACCGTCGAATTTCATGAAAATTTGCTTAAATGTTTATAATACAATAAGACAATGTGCACTGTCCGTGTTTCAGCTGTTTTTTATTATAACAAACTTGCATCAAGCATGCTTAACGTATGTGTAGATACATGGGAACACAATGTTCTTATTGTATCACTCTTCCATCGTCATTGGTAGATCATGCAATTATTATCACAGATAGTTTAAATGCAAATGAGACGTCGAATATACGATTAACTGGGTGTTTCATCAATATCAACACTGTCTATATGTTTTGAAACAAACAGGAAGACAATATACATATACAACATGAAGGGGATGTCAAATCCGTACATCCGAGTATGTGGCCGAAATGGTTAAATGATAAATCGTCAATTGCAAAGTGAAATTGAGGTTTAAGTGAGAGAATACGAGAGTACTTCATGTGACCGATGTGTTTGCATTAAGCAGTACATATTTAGGTTGTAGCAATTTTATGTTTACATGAAATATGCCAGTGAACAATAGACAAATAGACACTTTCCAGCATGTATACTACAATACACGTAATAGGTACGGACTGTTAAAACATTAGCTTGGAGCTACAACGAGCATTTAAAAGCATTAATTATAATTATGATGCGTTAAGTACAATTCATTTCATTTTGTTTTATTTTGGATATTAATATCTAACAACGTTTGTTGGTAACTGATTTGCCGTATAATATACTTCTGAGCCAGCAAACACCACACTAATATATCAACCACCGGATTCATGCTGACAGGTTACGTGAAAATTCTCTGATTGCCACGGTATTATTTTGGCTTTTGTGACAGGATCATTGACAGAGTATTCTGTTTGTCGTCCTCAAAGCTGTTCTTTTACGGCTTCTTGTCTCATATCAGTGACCGACACAACATCAACATCGATTTTTATATATACCATGTTATGCACAGAATTTGTAGAAGCAGAAGTTATGAACTGTTTGCATAATTAAATTATGTTTGTTCCAATACAAACCTGGTTTAGCTGCATTAACAAACGATATACAGCGCAGCTGATAAACAGATAACATTCATAGGTCATAGTTATATGTTAAGTCAATCTGTGTTATCAGTCATTTCATTGCACATCTTTTTTTAAATAATTTATAAAACTTTATTTGCAAATAAATCCAATATACGTACATGCATTTTTACAATAGTGATGTTTGTAGTTTTTAAGACACTGTTATCAACATACGTAAATAGCTTAATTGGTTTGTTTGAGTTCATCTATTTCCCTTACACAGATTAAGTGATACAAACAGGTACTTGTTACTGATTGGATAATAACTGGAATAATTTGATTGTTTTACCTTACCATTACATTTACATTAACTAAGTGTTAAAAACAGATAGTTGACAGCTGTGATTGGTTTATCAATGAAAGTTCAAAGGGCTAATTGTTGAAACAGAGAAACACGCCTTGGAGTGATGGGTTAAGTATAATGTAAAATAATTATGAATACATTATAAAAAAAGACAAAGAGATATTTCCTATATTCCAGCAGATGGTAACTTAAATCAGGTTTAAAATGGAGTAAAATGCACCTTAACTTAAGTAGCATTTCATTTCACTTTACACCAGCTTTAAACCTAACAATAGGTTATGGAGTAATCGGTCAGATATGTTGAAATATGATTATGAATACATTATGAATAAACATTGTTTGAACAGGTCGCACTGTTTTATATCCAATCGATACCATGCAGTACAAAAGTATAAAGGTAATGTCGATTCATACTTTTCTTATAATGACTGAAGATTTTTTCCGTCATTTCACGAACAGTCTCACCCAAGTCAAAACGTTTGTATTACCAATCATTATAAAGTAATACATAAAGCTAAAGTCGATCCAGTCATTTCATGAAATGACTTAACATTTATAGCATTTGGTTAAATGACTAAATTAAACCGTCATTTCACAAAACGACTGAAATTTTCAGTCATTTCATGAAATGACTGATCACACAGACTGACTTTAACGTATACAAGGGCTAAGTTTTAAGCTTTAGCATTCTGAACAAACTTTTGTTGGTAGAAATTGTCATTGATTCAGTTTAATTTAATTTGCATTTCTATTCTATAGAGTATCAAACAGTTTGGATCATGCACTCTTTGCACTGCTTATACTCATCGTGCATCAGGCTAAAGGTTAATACGTTAAAAGGCAATATATAATGTACTACAATCCTAAGAACCATTTCAGCAACAGCACGTTGGTAACGCCTGGTAACATATCTTACATAGCCCGTTATGAATTCTAAAGGAATATGCAAGGATATAAGACACTGATTTCACAACTCGTAAGAAAATCACAAGTAGCTCTTGTACACGAGGCCACATGATACTCATATAATTGTGGAGAGCTTTTGGAAAACAATAAAGCATACATGCGGGGACAATACGACCCCGTTAGTGCCCTTATTGTATATTTGTGAGTTGTTCACGGTGCACATGCTTTCAAAGTCTGCATACTCCAGTAACTCCCGCGAGTTCTCCTCCCGATTCCCGCAGGATTCAGCGACAGTTTAAATACCTCCTCAGAGAATTGCCCATTTGGGCTAAACAGGGGCGGTACCGCATTTCCCTTGAAATGGATGTGGTCAAGCTATAACGCGGTACCCTCGTTTCGTTACAAACACTAGTTTTCACAGCCGTAGAAACAGCAAACCGTATAAAACACACTCGCCGG
Organism: Azorinus chamasolen; assembly: GCA_963576725.1. Classification (NCBI taxonomy): domain Eukaryota; kingdom Metazoa; phylum Mollusca; class Bivalvia; order Cardiida; family Solecurtidae; genus Azorinus; species Azorinus chamasolen. Next base: position 4,853,353 of record OY755236.1, read on the forward strand.
AACAGCACAATGAGAAAACAGAACAGCAAATATGCATGCTTATTAAACTAAAAGAAGAGGCACACAAAGACATAACCACAAACAATAGGGGCAAATGAAAGTACCGCATTTGAACGGTCAGTGACAATTGTCACTTTGAGGGACGCCCTATCTCACACTTATTCCATCCCCACCCTAACAGACCAACAGTGTAAATAGATGTTTACCTCTCCGACTAATCTATAGCAACTACGACTAATCTATAGCAAATACAGTGACAAAATGCATGTAAAATGAAAACATATTTAAGTGAAACAAACTGGATTCGCCTATCGCTAGTGTACTCAGTGACTGATCTGCAAACAGAGTAACTGAGGAAAAGTAATAAAGGGTACTGCAAAATGAGATGAGTATCATTGAGAGCAGAAGGATCTGACGTCGTCTTTCCGTTTCCAGAGTTTAGAGGGCGTCTTCATAGATTACTTAAACTTTCCTGTAGGCGTACATGGAAAGAGGGCATCGTGATTGCCAACTGTAAAAAGGCTGACAACCAGAAATGCAGTGTGTTGTAGTTCTATAGGATCATATCCGTTTTAAATGAATTTGTAAACATATTTGGCGAACAAGGAAATAGGTATGTTCAATAATATTACGAAGCTTGTAAAGCACATCACCATAATATTTCGAATGTGAAATACCGTGTCGCAGGAGCACTTTAAGATTGTACTTACATTAAATGTAAATTACATTGCCAATTTATGCTTTAATCGATACCATTTAAATGGTGACTGAAGATTATCAGACGATACATTTTGCACTACTAGATACTGGCAGTAATTCAGATAAATAGAAAGCTTCATTAATCATCACAAATTTATTGACATAAATGAAGTACAAAGATGGTATGCATATCAAACAGACATGTGTATGTTTGGGTTAGCACTTTCCATAGACGTATGCGTGGAACTCCTTTAGTGTGTTTGGTAATTAAAAATTCTGAAGAGAGGTGATCCCCCGAAAGCAAAAATTGCAATACAAAACGAGAAAATTGCAGACTCGGTTTTATTGAGTTTGAAAAGGGGTTTATTAAGTTTAAAAAGATGTTTTATAGGATAAACGGACCACCGGTATGATAAATAAAGACGCATTTCCTTTCGGGATGGAGAATGGCTACATAATACTTTAATAGGATTCAGAGTTCCAGATAATATGCATACATTAAAACATTCCTTTCAATAATAATGTTTTTCTCCACCAAACCCAATGTTGTGACCACGCTTTAGAATAGTCACAGGAAGGGGTTTGGTGGAGAAAGGACCCGTTCAGTATTTGAGTACACACATTTATCTGTAACTCTGTAATTATTGTAGCGCAAAATGGCTCTAACACCAGCATATTGCCATCTACTTTAAAACATAATTTATATGTCATTAATGGTGCAACACTTTGTGAATTTTATAGGCGGTGATATAATTTTGTCAATAACTTGTTTAGTAAGATTGAGTGAGTACACACCTTTAAATGTCGATAAATATGCATCGGAAGCTTAAATTAAATATTATGATAAACACATGTTAAAGTGTATTACCTGTAGGAACTCAGTTTCAGGACATAATGTATTTCGTACCACTGCAAATGATATGTTTGAATGCATGTTTATGTAGATCTGGAATATTTCACAAAAGGCAGGACATCAGAGGAAAATCAATCAATACATGCCCGTGATTGAGTTGCTGATTTGGCATTGTGAAACTGGCTTGTATGTCATGTTGGTAGCAACATAGAACTGAAATTCTTATCAGGAGATATATGCCCTTGTTGCACCTAATGTTTTCTAGATACTGTGTTCATGTCATATCAAGTATAATTCTCTACATACCGCGTAAGGTGCAGATGATTATGAATTGTCCCAGTCTATAGACTGTATAACGTGTGGTTATATAATATGACAGAGGTAATGGTTTATTTTGTAAACATGGCCTGGTTACGTCGATAATTGAAAACAGGATTAGCAAGGTGGCTGTTGCACAATTGTTGGAGGAATTCAGATCAAGATATGTATACTAGGACAAAAAAGTAACGCAGGGTACCTACAAAAATGCAACAAAAAATGCTTGACCTAAATTGATGACATTTGGTCAGGTCAAATATCGGTCATGGTCCACAATATCCGGTGGATAAAATTACGCAACATTATAAAAGTTCGCGAGCTAATTGTGATTGACGATAACCCCAACGCCGTATGGTAAAGAGATGAAATACTGTTGTAGTTACATTGTTACAGAGGCATATTCCATCAAAATACCACAAGACCGCATTTTAACCTGATTTGTCCAGATTTTCTTACAAACCTGAATACCCAGCCTCTTGACTGGCCAGCCTACATATTAATCCCCTATTTAGCACCTCTGGAACGAACTTGACATTCTTGGATACAGGATGAGCTTACCAGACGCATGTATTACTTTTTCCCTGTCGTGCCCTTAACGGCTTACCTGCAGGTGTTCTGACTTCAGCAAAGCCATTGAGTACATATTTGACGGATTGTCACAGTTGTTATGCTATGTTTTACATGTTGTCCTGTGTTCACTGTCGTCTATGTTGTGGGTAAGTCCAGCGGGATACCTTTATTTACACTATTTGTAAAGCTAGGGTGACTTTGAGAGAAGTGTGAGGTTAGGACGTCCGTAAACCGGTTTAAACCCCCAGTGGTGTTTTTGCAACTGACCGTGCCAAGGCGGTACTCTCTTTGTCACCCTTCCTTTTGTTTGCCCTGTGTCTTTGTGCTTGTGATTTTGTTCATATGTGGAACGTTTGTCTTTGGTTCTTGTGTGTCTTTTCGTGTTTTCTGTGTTCATCTCGTGTGTGGGTGTGCGTTTGGGTGTCTATAGGTGTTTTGGTGGTGGTTGCGTCTTGTATGTTACTTTGCCTGCTTAACTTTACTACTTTTCCATTGACAGCAGAGTCAGGAGACGCCAGAACCCCCTCAACAGATCTGATCCAGCTGAGGCATGCTCTATTACAAGAGTGGGAAAATATCCCCATGGCAACAGTTAACCGGCACAGGAGTGTCATAGCTGCGACAAATGTTCGAGGAGGCAATACGAGGTATTGAACAAACTTCGATTCTCCATGTGCAGTCAGGCACTATACGGTAAAAATAAAATAGTTGACTTTTGTCACTGACCGTTCCAAGGCGGTACTTCCATCTTCCTCCTATTGTATGTTTGTTTTGTCTTTGTGCGTCTCTTGTTGTTTTTTCTGCCTATGTACATTTGCTGTTTCCTTGTGTTGCTGTTCGGGCGAGTGTTTGTTCTGTATGTGGTGTTTCCTGCATGACTCATTTTTTTACTTTTGATAATTCAATTGTTATACACATTCGAATTACCTTGAAAGTTTACCCTGCGCTTCTTCTTCGTCCTAGTATACTTGTATACTGTATAAACTGCCTTAAAGGTCATTCATTTATTGACTGTAATACTGGTAAAGCGTCGCAAAACCCGATAAAAAACAAAATAATCATTGATTGAACATAGGAGTCTTAAACAGGAGGTTGCTTAATGCAAGGTAACGTATATAATGCTATGGGAGCTTTCAGCATTACTGTTGACCTGCATTAAACTTCGACCTGACTTACAGACCCGTAATAATACTTATTTTGAACGCCGCTTAAGACCGGTTCCATAATGATGATCGTTTATCACACCAATATAGCGGTTCATTTCATCATTTCGCACTTCAGAATTATCTCCGTAGCATTAATAATTTTTTTCCTTTGCTTATAAAACAGAACATATACAGCTGAGTTCGTTACAAAAAAGAACAAAAACAAAACAAAACTCACTATGATATTATTTTTTCTAGCCAGGATCTTTATTGCATTTACGATTTGGGAATGTATTCAGTTTACAATTTTATAAGAGCTGTTTGTGTTAATTTGCTTTTAAGAACACACTTGGGTATTTTGGCAATGTTTAATTGCTTTCATATTGCCTGGTATAGTGTGACCTCATAATATATCTGATTTACTAAGAAAAATGTGAAGCTTTTAACAGAAGGTTAATTCCACTGAGAGGGGTTCAATAGCAAACATGTGCTGATAGCGATGTGCTAAAATGCCATACTAAAGTACGATGCTCTTTTCCCATCAGCCTAAGTGTGCAATGCGAACACGTACCCTTATTATTTAGGTGAAGCAATTATATCGGCTAGACGGAAACTATATACACGTATACAGTGGAACCTCTCTAAACCAGAATCTTATCTAAGAACAATTTAGGTACAGTAAAACCTCTCTATAACGGCCACTAAATTGTGTTAATTCGATGGTATATTAGGGCATTTTACTGCTTAAAGCAAGGTGAAAGAAAAACAGAACGCTCCTATAGGAGTGTTCGTTTTTACTTTCACCTAGCTTTAAGCAACCACCTGCCTTTAACACAAAATACTTGAATAGCAGGTGGCTGTTTTACGCAGGTTGAATGTCATGCAGATCGAGACATTACGGTACTTTTTTTAGTTAGCTATTCGTTTTCGACCATATATGCAATTAGATCTCCAGGAAGAGGATCGTTACTTCAATGCTTTCTTGATTAAAATTTAGTCTGCCTTTGATGATGTGCTCCAGACGATATCGTTCATTCACATGCTGTTTTGACATAGATGCAAACAATTCATATATGTATCATCCATGTATGGACCAATTTGATGTTTTTCGAGTGACCATGCATTAACATGATATACGTTGTTTTACGTTCTATTCAATAAGCATCTTATTTCAGAACATATACAACCGTGCATGTATATCTTAAACTTGACCTAGCAGGCAGTTATATATAACAATTATATCACAAGGTTTGTAGCCAGTAGCATTTAATGCTTATTGTAAATTTAAATGTCATGTCTCAGTGGTATAGTATCACCTGAAACGACGTTTGTTAATGTAATACGTGGTACAGCAGTTCAGTATAATTCAATCTATCGCTTCTGGGTAAACTGCCTTGACAGACAATACACTGAGTATGTCAGACCCGTCCTGTTAAACATGTTACTCGTTTGTTTAAGGTTTTTATAAATTCGTAAATGTGCAATAAACGACTGAGACAGTCATCCGTATACCTGTGATATTATTATATTCTTACGTGTAAATGTCTTTTTACTTTCTTACGTTTTGTTTTATTAAATATGTATTGTATCTCAAAAATATATATGCGGAATGCTCAAAACTATGGGAAGTTAATGTGAATAAATGTGTTGCATTTGTTTGTTTAGGCGTTGTGGCGAACTATTTTTAGTTTGCCCCAAGTCCGCACACATCGAAAACAATTTTCCTTTTCTACACGGGTTGGAGAAAGTAACGACAGCAATTATCCACTTTTATATCTTTTAATTTTTCACTCTTTTACAATAACTCCGTTTCTTTTAATGTAGCGTATTTCCTCACTTGTAAAGACCTAAACTCTGACCAAAATAACACTAACCAAAACTTTAAAAATGGCGTCGTTATATACCCTACGCTTAACAGGTGAATCACATGAATCACGATATACTTCGGATTCATGTAGTCACGTGGTTTACCAGGAGCAATTTAATATTAACCGTGCACGTGACACCGGAGCAAGTTAATTAGAACATTGCACCCGGTAACAGGAGCAAACATGAAAACTGTACTTTTACCCGGAGCAAGTTAAGAATTACATGTATAACAAGGAGCAAATACGCTGCATAGGACAACATAATATTATAATTAACAAACACATGAATAACAAAGTATAACGAATCGCGATCTTGGCGACATTCCCCACAGGGAAATGCATTTTCTTAAATGCAACATAATTGAGTAACTCTCAAATGTCCACACTGTCTGTGCTTGAACTTTGATGATTGTTTTGCTAAACAATTGTCTAATTATATAGCAACTAGGTATTTTTCATGGCGTAAACAAAGTGATCAATTTCATACTTTAAAGTTTGAAACAGAGGCTTATTGTCTTTATATGTGGTATATTTGTGGAGGGTTTTGGTTACCGTTTCTACTTCCGTTCTCATTGTCCTTTTTTCTATTTCATTTTCATCATCAGAAACAATTATAACGGATTCATCTGAATGTAATTACCATGAACTGTTTTTAAATCATGTATTGTTTCTGTTTACATCATAGTCATCAGGCTCCTGTGAGCCTGTGTAACTCATGGCACTTGAGGTATCATTGTAAGCAACACTATAGCTGTCTGCATCAGATGGTTTATCTGCGTAGCTGTACTCATTTGAAGAACTCGAGCGCACAGAATGTGATGAAACACTATTTCTATCACTGTCATCGGAACAGGATCTTACTTCTCCATGATCAGAATACACATCGCTGACGTCACTTACGTCCGCGTCAAAATAATTCACATCTCTGTCTTGACTTATTTCCACGTCACCAGAAAACACATCACTGACGTCACGTACTTCTACGTTACAAGAAAACACATCTCTGACATCACGTACTTCTACGTCACCAGAAATCACATCACTGACGTCACGTACTTCTACGTCACCGGAAATCACGTCACTGGTGTCACGTACTTCTACGTCACAAGAAAACACATCTCTGACGTCAACATCATCCAAATACACATCACTGACGGCATCATTTCCTAAATTGATATCACTGAAATTATCATAGCTTGGATATTTATCATAATTACCTAAATGAACATCACTGACGGCACATCTACTAAGAGGTACATCACCAGTTAGACAATTTATGACATCACTACTTTTGTTCTGCTGATGATTCTCGGAGAGAGGGAGATTTAATGAAATGTCACTTGAAATGTCTACATTGGTCTTCCGTTGGGGTGTTGTTTCAAAGGTCAAAATGGCGATGCCTGCTTCCTCGGCATCGGCTTCTTGAAGTAAATCAAAAATGTCTTCATCAGAAGATATGTCCTCATAGTAGCATTGTTGCTGAAATGCACTATTTGTGCGTTTAGCACTCAACGCTATAGTCCTTGCACTTTGTCTTGACCATTTATGCACATTTGCCAGATGATCACATAAATAGCTTCTGCGGATGAATTTCGCTGCACAGTCTGGTATGGTACAGCTCCAATGCTCTTTTCTGATGTGGCTTTCTACCACATGTCGTTTGAAATTCCTTCGGTATTTATACGACTTATTACAATGTTCACAAATAAACATCTTCTTTAAATTTAAGCAGCTGACTTTTAATAATGTATGACTGTAGGTTTCGAATATCTGACAGGTAATGACTGATAGAGTTATACAGACTAGAAACATAATGGTAGCCACAAGATACACGGAAAGCTCGTGCAACAATTACATGTATATTGTTCTGTTGATAAAAGTGTGCTCCTGTGAATTAGCTCTTACCAACGATTTGCTCCGGTCGATGAATGGATTAGAAATTAAGAAAGCGCAAAACACGTGCTTTCTCGTTGTTGCTCCGGTGTATGTAGTTTCGGAATTTTGTACGGTAGCCCATTTTTGCCGTTATTACAATTTAAACATGTACATTTGGAAATAAAGCACACATTTTATCTGTTTAACACATACACACGGTTAGTTTACAATGTGACGAAGTTTTTATGTCATCTCGAGTATGCCACATTCTATGGAAACACATATTCGCCAAAATTGTTGTTAGTCCATAAGTAACACTTACTTTTGACAATGATTTATACGGAGGCTCATATTCGCCAAAGAATTATGTTTTCGCAATATGCGACCATCCCGCCGCGAAGAATTCGAAATATCCACATACATTATAGCATTTCTTTAACTAATTTCCTAGCTGTCACTGCAGCTTTCCGTTGTGGTCATGCATATTTGTCTTCTACTGTTGTTGTCAACTGGGAGTCGATCAAAGAATCACTTTTACGCTGGGAGTCTACGGCTTCAATTGGGTATAGAAGATTCAATGGTCTCCTTAACATGTTACCCGTTGATGTCTGAATTTCGGCTGAGCGCACTAGACTATCTTGACTCAGACGTAGTTCTGTCAGTCTACCCATTTTCCACTGGCCACGAGGAACGTCATCTTTAATCAAAACGACGTCACCAATATTTGGAGATTCCTGTGACTGCACTCTTGGTGACTTTATGTTCCTTTGAGTTCTTTCTCGTAAACTGGTGAGATAATCTGAACGCCATATCTGCCAAAATGCGTTAAGCAACTTTTCACCCTTTTCCCACATTTGCAATAGCGTTTGCGATGAATTCTCACGAGGTAGATAGTCCAAATCTTCTTCAAACAAGCCACTGTCCGGTATGCCTGTGTACGGGTTAAGGCAAAGAAAATGTCTCGGGGTGATCGCTATAGTTGACTTAATGTCATCTCCAACGTACACTAAAGGCCTGTTATTAACAATGGACTCCACTTCTTTGACCACTGTAGTCATCTGGTCCAGAGTTATGAGTTTTCTTCTTATGGTTTTACCTAAAGCTCGTTTGACGAGACCTACCAGGCGCTCATAAAATCCACCCATCAAGGGTGCCAGTTCTACTATGAAAGTCCACTGGATGCCTTCACTTGAAGCATAATTTTGTACATCACCATCGTGTATCACTTTTGTCCAGACTAATTTAACTGTATCACTTGATAATTTGAAGTGTTTTGCATTGTCACTTATAATTTCACAAGGCGTTCCTCTAATAGCGACAAATCTTCTCAATGCATAGAGAAACGTTTTGGCAGTCATGTCTTGCGTTAATTCCAAATGTACAGCACGAGTTGTGAGACAGGTAAAGAGACAAATCCAGATTTTCTTGGGTTCTTTGTTTTCTTTAATGTATAGTGGTCCAAGATAGTCAAGACCAATGCTTGAAAATGGTGATGACACTGACACACGTGATTTCGGTAGTTGGGCCACAGGAGGCATCTTGTACGGTCCTCCTTCTACCCTTTTACATATTTTGCACTCTTTCAGAACCTTTCTGACTGTAGCTCTGCCCTGCGGTACCCAAAACCTTTGTCTTAACTCACTCAGTGTTTGTGACACGCCACTGTGTAAAATCCTTTTGTGCACCTGCTGTATGTATAAATGAATCAGATGATCACGTTGTGGTAGCAATATAGGGTATCTGGCCGCTTCAGTAAGACATGCATTACCGAGACGTCCGCCACATCTGAGAATACCTTGACCGCCAGTATGTACATCAAGCTGTTTAAAGAGGTTGCAAGAGTTTCTAGTAGGTAAAGATTCAGACATCTCTGTGAAATGCATTTTCTGAATGTATGTTAACCACATATTTTCAGCTTCTTTTATTTCATCAATTGTGAGGTATTTGCTGGTAGTTTTTTCCCTTTTTAGGCCTTTTAAGAAGCGAATGCACCATGCAGCTACTCTAAAAAGTCGCCTAACCGATGAAAAATTCTTTGAATTGATGTCAAAAGGTGCTGCACTAAGCATAGGTTCTGCTGTGTCATCATAACACTTTCATTCACCTTATTACTTGTTTGTTTTTCTTTTACCACTTCATCCTCAGTCTGTAATTTAGGGCTTGAATTTTCGGACACTAGATTCTCAACACTTTTGCTGTTTTCAGTTATCAGAACTGGCCACTTCTCAAATGGTAACACAATCCATTGTGGCCCATGCCACCAGAGAACATCGTCTAATAACTTGCTTGGGGAACAGCCACGGCTTCCAAGGTCAGCTGGGTTCTCTTTTGTATTCACATATATGAATGTGATATCTTCGTGGCTCCTGATTTCCTTCAACCTATTTTGAATAAAAGTAGGCTGCACTTTGGTCGACGATATCCATTGCAGGACACATTGTGAATCTGATAGCACAACCACTTTCTTAAGGGGTATCTTGATTTCTGATGCTACGAATTTCACACATCTAACACCTATGATCACCGCCAGTAACTCAAACTTTGGAATAGTCATTGTCTTTGTAGGTGCAAGTCGGCATTTTGAAAATACCAAATCTGAACGGGACAAATATGTCGTTGTTTGCACTAGATACACTGTTGAACCATATGCTTTATTTGACGCATCACAGAAGCACACAAGGCTATAATGCACAGCACTGTCGCCACAATGAAGTGCAATGCACCGGGGGAGTTCAACACTTGCAATGTTTTCCAAATCACTTTTCACTTTTAAGTTAACCACTCACAACAATCTACATCATCGAGTAAATCATCCCAGTCCAAATGTTTTTTCCATAGACTTTGAAGAATCAATTTACCTTGTAGGATCACCGGAGAAAACAACCCCAGTGGGTCAAAAACCGAGGCCAGCTGTTTCAACACATTTCTATTTGTCACAGACAACTTCAAACTGAGAGTATCACTGCTCTTTATAGCAAGTGTATCGTTCTGTGTATTCCATGTATGGCCTAGGACCTTTGATGAAGTTTCTGTCGCTCTGTCATGAGTTGGAATTGCCTGATTTACTTCTGCACTGTTTGTAATCCATTCCCTCAGATTCATTTTTGCATCATTGAACATTGCTTTTGAGTCCTTGTACAAAGCGATAGCTTCCTCAGTAGACATGCTTCCAGTGATAACGTTATCCATATAGGTGTTTTCTTTCAGCTGCGATGCAAAATCGGAGTCATACTTGTCCAAATGACTTTCAATTGTTGCTCCCAAAAGGAATGGACTAGAGATAACTCCAAATGGAACACGACAAAACCTGAATTCTCGTAGGTGCGTTTGGTCAACTATTGGTTATTTGCAATCTTTAAACCAAAGAAATCTGGTTGCATCTCTTTGGGAAGGTTGGAGACCTACCTGTAGAAAGGCCTTTTCGATGTCGGAAACAATTCCGACTTTTGGCAACCTGAAGCGCATAAGTATTCCACAGAGGTTTTTAAGCAACACTAGAACTCTGAATAGGCACTCATTCAAACTTTTGTTTTTCGTTCTGACCTTTGATGAAGCGTCATACACTACTCGCAGCTTGGTAGTCGTCTTCTGTGGCGTAATTACTGCGTGATGAGGTAAATAATGTTTGATACCATCACTAGAATGTCTGTCGACCTTCACAATGATGCCATTTTCCAGTTGATCTTCAATCGTGGCATTGTATTTTTCCATGACGTTAGGATGTCGATCCAGCTTATTCACGAGTGACCTTAATCTCCCAACAGCTAAGCCTCGATTTTCCGGAAGATCAGGAATTTCTTCCTTCCAAGGCCATGTCACTTGGTATCTGTCATTTTCTCGTTTGAGAGTACTCTTGAAACGCTTCATTGCCTTTTCATTGTCTGTTTCACTAATTGGGTCAGTAATCCCAATTGATTCAACATTCCAGAAACTCTCTAGATCTGGCTTTGTAGGCACAACACTGTCTAAGCTTGCAAATAGGCCATTTTCCTGAACACTGTTACCGTACGTCAGTATCAGCATGCTCATGTCCTCAACTTTAGGAACATGCCTAGTTCCTGCACGTCCTGACAAAATCCAGCCAAGCTTGGAAGAAACTAGATACAGTCCTGGGTTCACTTCGATCTTCTCAGAATCAATAATGCCCAGATAATAGTCATTGCCAATAAGTACGTCCAATGACTCGGACTCTCTCTCGTTCGGGATCGTATCAGCCATTTGCAGATGTTTGGCGAGTTCTGCAAACTTACCTGCATGTGATACATCCATTGGATATCTGTCTAATGTTCCGCTGATGTTTGGCACGATGTTTGCAGATATCGTCATAAGCTTTCTACTCTTTAATCTGATATTCAGCGTTGTCGATTTTATTTTAATGGCTTTTGATTTTTCACTTCCGAATGTTACCACATTGATTGTTTGCTCTCCCTTTTCTTTAAGACCAAGTCGATCTGCAAGCTTCTTTGTCACATAGGTCCTATGGAAGCCAGAGTCTAGCAGTAAACGCACCTTTTCACCTTTGTCATTATTGCTTCCTTTGACCTCTGTGGTTGCTTTTTGCATCAGAACAGTTTCGTCGAATGACAGTAACCCACTTTCCTCGTTAACACTTTCTGTACTATTTGAATGCACTTCTTCAGAAAGATGTACAGTTTCTTTCCTGACATTGTAGTTGAACTTTTTTCCACAAAGGCTTCTGTGATGTACCTTTTTCTGGCCACAATAAACACAGATCTTTGAGCTTTTGCAATCTTTTGAAATGTGGTTATCCTTTAAACACTTGTAACAACACCCTTTCAATTTTTGTTTTGTCTCATGTACTGTTTTATATTTACGACACTCATCACTCCAGTGAGTGTCGGAACAGAATACACATTTTTTGATGTACTGCGTCATTGGGCTTGGCTTTTCTGCAGCTACCAACGTTTCTGTCCTTTTTGGTGTTGTATGGTAGTAACGGTCATTGTATGTGTAGCGTGACTGATAAATCTTATATGTCATGCTTTGGCATTTGGCTCTGTGGTGTTGATTCAGCACTGTAGCTTTTTCCAGACTTCTCCTTGGACACAATAAACTGACGTAACAGATCTCGCAAGACAGGCACAGACCAAGCATTATCGGCGCCTTTGAATACTTCCAAATGTAGGAGTACTTCACTTGGTAATTTGCGACGAATCATTGACACAAACACCTTTTGATCAACGTTCTCTTTAAGAACTTCAAGACTTCGTAGGTGGCGCTCAACTTGGTCTAAGAATGACCTTAAACTGTCTGTTGTATTTCTTGCTGGTGCCATATTGATCAGTCTGTTATAATGGAGGTCAATAATTTCTTGCACATCTCCAAATCTTTCTCTCAAAATCTTTAATGCAATGCTATAGTTCTCATTGGACAAATATAGTCCAGATATTGTTTCTCTTGCTTCTCCGGTCAATTTGCCTTTTAAGTAATTGAACTTATCTACGTCAGACAAACCTTTGTTTTTATTAATTGCTTTCTCAAATGAGTCCCAAAATTCCAACCAAAGCAACTTATTTCCGTTAAAGGTAATAATATCAATGTTTGGTAACTTGACGTGTGTGGCCTTTTCAGCTTTCTGTCCTAAAAACTCGTTCTGTAACTGCATTTGTAACTCATAGTTTTCTTGTTGCTGTTTGAAAAACTTATTTTGCAATTGCATTTGATGCTCAATAATTCTGTGAAAATCTTCACTTGCCGGGTCAGTTGAAGAAGGCATTTCAGATTTGACGTCTTCTGTTTCCTTATTCTCAATGTCGTGAAGATCTTCTTCGAAGTGTTGAAGCTTGTAACTCAAAGTCAATGCACTTTCTGTTAATGACGAATCTTCGTCTATAATTGCATCTGTCAATTCAGCATCTGTATCTCCTATAGCTTCAGCCAACTTTCCAGACTGAACACACAACTTTTCTATGTAAGTGCGAATTTTTAGCTTACACTCAACCACTTTTTGACGAACATCTTTACACTCCTCAGTTGTTATTGTCCTTATATTTGTATCCAATAAGGACCTCGCCTCCAGACTTTCTCGATCTAACACGTTATAAAAACACGTACGCACTGCCTTCAGGTACTGTAAATACACATTTTCCGCCAATGTAGTATAACACGTTCACTTTACTGTAACCGCTTTAATTCTTTCATTCACTTTCAAAGAATGCTTCTTTTATAACACACTGTTGGCAGTTCCTCTTTTATTTCTATATCCTTTTGAATGCTTGTTCACTTTAAGCAACCGAACATGTTTCCCGGGTTCCGGCACCATTCAATGTGGCGAACTATTTTTAGTTTGCCCCAAGTTCGCACACATCGAAAACAATTTTCCTTTTCTACACGGGTTGGAGAAAGTAACGACAACAATTATCCACTTTTATATCTTTTAATTTTCACTCTTTTACAATAACTCCGTTTCTTTTAATGTAGTGTATTTCCTCACTTGTAAAGACCTAAACTCTGACCAAAATAACACTAACCAAAACTTTAAAAATGGCGTCGTTATATACCCTACGCTTAACAGGCGAATCACGATATACTTCGGATTCATGTAGTCACGTGGTTTACCAGGAGCAATTTAATATTAACCGTGCACGTGACACCGGAGCAAGTTAATATGAACATTGCACCCGGTAACAGGAGCAAACATGAAAACTGTACTTTTACCCGGAGCAAGTTAAGAATTACATGTATAACAAGGAGCAAATACGCTGCATAGGACAACATAATATTATAATTAACAAACACATGAATAACAAAGTATAACGAATCGCGATCTTCGCGACAGGCGTGTTATTAATTACCACCAAAATGGTTTGTCGGCAACCGTGGTGCAATTGTTGTGCAACGTCTATAATATTATCACATGTTCTCATATCAATGATAATTTAATTACTGTTAGTTTGATTATAAAGTGAGATTGTACCCGCAAAAGTACTGTCAGCAGTATACCAAGACAAAATGCTGACATCAGGATATCTTACCTCGAGCTGTCCTTACCTAGCTGTCTTGACAATGATCATGCATGCTGCAAGTTTTGGTTGGAGGTGGGGATGAAGAAGGACATAAGAAACAAGTAAAATTGAATGCTCGCAAAACACTGATTATTACCAAACGAAGAATGCCGGCGGGGCCTCCTCATAGGTATTACTCAGTAACATCAGAACGCGTGCTAGAAGCTGGTTACCGGGTTGATAGGATGGTTACCAGTTCCAATAACATAATCAAAGTATGAGCGGTTCACTAGTCTGGCAGAGAGGGTTATGTTATTATTATATAATAATACATCGCTACCGAGACAGCAGCGATCTTGTCCCGCATCATAATTGCAGTCTCTCGCGGTTATAATTTTAAGTTTTCTTGGTTGTAAATTTTTGTGATATCAATGCGATAACAATACGAAAGAATCAATTTTATACATATGCACTTCCTTCTAAATCATTGTCGTCAAATACTCGTATTAGAACATTTAAAGAATGAAACACATAATTTTATTAAATCAATTTTTTTTGTGTATTCTGACAAACATGATACTTGGATATAAAAATTAAAAGGTAGAATAGTTTGAATACATGTCATTTCGGTCAAACCATCGCAAAGTATGTTTTGATGTGTTAGATATGGGTTCTTTAAATAATATTTTTGAAATTCGGTGTTGTTATATTTTCTGGTCCTTCGGGATCACTAGTGTTTGTATTTTAGGTATGGAAATCGAATACCGCTTAAGCTAGTGGGCATGAGTAGTGTTGCACTTTTGATTACTACTTATGAACAGACTCCATAAAACCGAGTTTGCAATTTTCTCGTTTCGCATTGCTACTTTTGCTTTCGAAGAATCTTCCCTTTTCAGGATTTATGCATTTCAAAGAAGCAGGTTTTAAGTGTACGTGTGGCGGCCGTACTTCATATCAATGTTGTTATATTTCCTGGTCCTTCGAGATCACCAGTTTTTAGTGTTGTAGTATGACAATTGAATACCGGTTAAGCCGGCGCAAGGAGGTATGCGTAGTTTTGCACTTTTAATTACTACCCATGAACAGATTCAATGAAACCGTCTCTGCAATTTTCTCATTTTGCATTGCTACATATACTTTCGAAGGATCTTCCACATTTAGAATTTAAACCCCCAGTGACATTTGTCACTGACCGTTCCATGGCGGTACTTCTTCCCCATATTGTTTTCTTTGATCGCAAATCCAAATACCCATAGACCGACCGCCAAGTTGACTCTTTGTTTTACTCTTTGAAAACTTTGTGTGTGTGTGGAGGGGTGTGTATAATTAAGCTGTATATGAGGCTACATGTAGAACTTCAGTGAAAACATCGCTTGAACCTCTGCCTTAAAATAGCGTTCCAAGAATACAATTAAAGATGATGTCTAAAAAAATAAACAATGAAGAAAATATTCCAAAATAGGGAATTAATATATTACATAAATACTTAAACTGCTCTGATCTAATATTTCGACCACTAAGGGCCTTTGTCAAAGATTATCATGTCAAAATACACATCACATTTTTGTTACATGCATTCAGCCATAAAATCAAAGAGAATAATCTTTGATTTTATGGCTGAATGCATGTAACAAAAATGTGACGTGTATTTTGACATGATAATCTTTGACAAAGGCCCTTAGTGGTCGAAATATTAGATCAGAGCAGTTTAAGTATTTATATAAAAAATTAAAAACACATATTATACATAACATTTTAAACGAAGTCGGAGTTTTCTGCACCGTGGTCAGATAAATACTTGTTTCTTGTTTGTTAAAAGAGAAATTAATGATTCAGTAACCAGAGCGAGCGTAGCGAACGGCGACTTCGTCACCTTCAACATCATTTTTTTTGATAAATACTAACTTACTTAGAGTTTGGCACGCCCTATTATTACGTCACACTGCCATATTTGAAAGTCCGCGCAAACACTCGTAGTATGACTGTCGTCCCATTTTTCATTTAGTTATTATGTAGTGAAATAGTAAGTCACGGTGATTTTGATTTGAGTAGTTTCGAGTTAGAATGTTCGTGTAAATTTATTTTGTAGATGTTTTAGAAGGTGACCCCGTCGTCAGTTATTTGATATAATTACTCAGTAGCTGATAGACTCCGAGAAAATTAGGACTGTGTAATTAGGTCAATACTGAACGCTTCTGAAAACCGCTGTAAGGCGACGTCATTAAAGCTAGAAACAATGAAGGAAAGTAATTGAAAGTGCAGTAATTGAAAGTGCAACACTGCTCATGCCCCCTAGCACCGGCTTAAGCGGTATTCAATTTTCAGAACAAGAAGTACTGAAATTAATGATCCCGAAGGACCAGAAGGTATAATGGGTTATTTCAGTAAGCTGTGTCTCATTTTGTGTACTATCATGTACGCATTATATGGTTTAATGTTTTCAAGAAGTTTGCCTAGGAACTATTCGTCATTATACAACCGATAACGGGTCTTGTCACACTCCACGTGAAAGTGTAGTAAACATTGCCATATAAATCTAACACGACACTGGGTGGGTCTTGAAACAAACTCCTCCCTTGAGCATTGCCTAGTAAACACTAAATAATGCAATTTCGAACTCTAATGAATTAAGAATGAACGTATCACCAAATCTCGAACTCTTAACAATGAAAGCGAGCAAAGCATACACCTAAACAAAACATGGAATATTTTACTTCCCTTGTTTGTTTTTCTTAGAGCTACAGATAAAGGTGCGTACACAAATACTAAAATCGTCCATGTTTCCACTCTTGAGATACATCTTGAAGTGACGATCCTAAAAAGTGGTCACAGCACAAGGATTGGTGAAGAAATAAAGAAAATATCTTTGAAAATATTTTAATTTACGCATCTTATCTGGATCCCTGTTGAATAAGTTAGTATTAACTACAATATCTCTAACATGTCTGAGCCTTGCTTAATCTGACGACGATGTATGTCCGCGATAAATATGATAATGATGATACCTTTAGAAGCAATGTCTATTGACCGGACATGCAGATGACATGACTCACTTATCCTTAACAAAAGCTCTACGGTGCAGGCGAAATAAAGAATAAAGTGTGTCCCAACTATATTCCGTGTCAGATGGGTAATTTTAGGGTTAATTTAGTTTCTTCGTTCAATAAAATATTGCACAGAGCGCATGAAATTGAGACACTCAGTAAGGATTTTGATCCCGCTCGTGCATTCCTAATGTGTGCGTATGGTGCTACATACTTTGTAAATTTAAATTACGAATATCGATGTATTTTTATTTTTTATGATTGAATGAAACACACGTACAAGAGATGGACGTCGATCTGGCATGCTTTATCGTGACATAAACTGTTTGAGTTAATGAAATGTTGCTTAATTAATCAGTGAAAACAGAAAAGGGTACACAAGAGCTGACATTCCGCATTCCTGGATAAGGATAATGATCACATAAAGTGCATTTCAAACCTTTCTAGGACTGACGAAGTTTACCGACTTCCGTTGATTAAATAATTAAATAAAGTGCTTTGCCACTCAATAGTGTGATTGTTACAACTACTATACTGCTATACAGCACGATGAGTTGAATATCCGAACAGTATCACCTTCAAAGAATTCATCCCAATTAATATTAAGAATACAAACAACGTATACCTTATATTTCAAAATGTTTTAAACTGACACCCTTGCACCGTAGCTTGCAATTTATATTTATCTGATGTTTGTAGATGACGTTTAAAACTAAACTATTTATAGGAGTGTTTTCATTCCGCAAACAAAATGTGATACGATATCGCGTATCATTCCACCAGATATGTCTGCGTTATAATCGACTTGTCGGACTAAACGAAGGGTTCTGATTGCTTATTGTAGAGTGTTACTGTTTCTCCATTTTTGATTTCATGACAGTATGTTATAGACAGTTATGTACGGGTATTCTTGAGTTGTTTCGCTGTCACAAACGTATCTTTGATTACATTTGCAAACAGTTTGGATCCAGATGAGACTCTGAGTAACTCGGCGACTCACAAGAAGCCAACCCGTTTTTAATGATGTAATATGTGTAGGAAGAAAACAGAGAAGAGAAAATTAAACGAACGATAATTGTAGCAGACAACAAATGTTACGGACAATACTTAACGTTATTCCTTGATTGTTCATATTCAAAAAGTAAGACACTATTATTATTAAATAACAATATAAAACTACACGGTTTCTGAAGAATATTCCATGCAATGTCATTTATATACGGCATTTAATCCTAGTCAATATGGTAGTAATGAGTGTCCCTAACAAGAGTGACGTTGAGTAACATATAACTAAATTTGCTATATATTTTGCTGTCAATTTTGCATGAAATTGATTCTATGATACTATTGTACACGTGTGTAAAACACAATTGGAAGTTATTGCTTATATTTTACTGTTTGAGTTATTTTTGATTGGTAAATCTGTTGAATGGCGGCCCTCGGTCGATCGAGGTCCCGCTTCCAAAGTTAAAGATGCAATATTTTCTTCTACTTCTTTATTTATATCATTTTTATGTGAATCAGTTCTATAAATATTGTTTATATCTCTTCGACCAAAACATTATTTCGTAACATGTACTTTAATGTCATTGTTGTCAGCCGTGTAAATATCGGCATGCGGACGGTCGAGGTAATGCATCGAAAAGTAAAGATGCTGTGAATTTTGCTATAGTTCATTATTTATATAAAAATTATATATGAATTAAGTCTATAAATAGTGTTCTACGTAAACAAATAGATTTTTACTTGTATTTTATATGTAACAGCATTAATGAAGGATACCCTGTGAAAAATTAGGCGGTGATCATCGACACAACACATCGAAGATGCTGTATGTTTGCTGTAGTTATTTATTTCAATTCATATGTGAATTAATTCTAGAAATAGTGTTTTGCATCTGTACCACATATTAATATATTTTGTTAGACATATATTGTATTTTTTGTTGTTTATGTTGGGTAAACTGTATAAAACACGATTTGTCGGCTATCATCACGCATCTGCTCGTTGGCTGTCGAAGCGGGCAGCATTTAGATCCCCTTAACCTATAGCGGAACTATGGTTTGTTTTAATTTATTGTTTTCACGTCGTTGATTAGATATTTCTCAACGAGTATGAATAAAGAGACGACAACTTGTTCTCGAAATACATTCCATTTATGTAGTTTTGCTTTTGCAAAGTTTGATTATTCCTTGAAATATTGAAACATAACTAATATAACACATTGAGGTAAGTACTGATTAATAATTGTTTGTGGTTTCGTCGTCTGGATCATGTTCTCCAGAGTACTGTTAGGATCGTATTGGAGGGGTATATGATCAGTGAAAGAAATAGTGGATTTATTAATTTCATTGTATGTACATTATACAGAAAAACATTGGTCTGGACGGCGTCATTTTTATGATGTGTATGTAAATTAAATACATGTATATGAATATTAAGGTATGAAAATACTGCTGTAGCTGGTTTGTCTTTCGTTACGACACATTTTGCTGGAATTATCGGTAACATGCCTGAACAAATATTTGTCACATATATGCACCCCATGCTTTAAAAATTGTATGATTTCGCTACACGCGTATAAAACATAATGCGTCTGTCGATTTCGTGTGACATCTGTCTAACTCTATTGTCTATTTCAGACAACATAACACTAGTAAAACATGATTCTTGATTGGTAACAAGTTATTTATTGTGTGGGTGCGTGCGTGTGTGAGTGTTTGTATGTTTCACAACACTGTAAGAAAGTGTTGCTGCCGTGTTTATCGAGTTTAATAACCCTTTCCCTTTTCAGTATTTATGTATCAAAAGATAGCATAATGATTATCTATCAGCTGACATTTTTTAACGTTCAAGGAACTTGTTGCTGTGACAAAAATGTAGAATAAGATCTATATCATGTCAAAAGCAGCCAGAGCAGATCCCGATCAAACGGCCTCTATAGGAGCAGTCTGATCTACATATACTCTGTGGTTTTCAAATTCATGAAAATGCGTTTATATGAGGGAAAGGTTTCTCGCAGTCATCAGTTAGAAACATCAAAACAAAGCATTTAATTTGCGCAACGTGCATTCCGCTGTGTTTTCAATACAGAACATGAACAGAATACATACGGTAAAAGTACATCATTATTTAGTTCTAATGACATACGATACGACAATTAAATAATCTTGGAACGTACACAAACGGTTTTCATCATGTATGGAAACTACAGTTTTAACTCGATAACATCATTTTGTTCTCAAAGGTGAAAGTATGGTTTACTTTAGCGTCATAAGACACATGTGTTGATTGGGATTTGTTACAGTAATATTGAACACTTTCAGTGTAATGTGACTAACAAACGTCCGCATTAATGTATTATCACTCACACGCTAGACTGCACTTATTGTACACATGTGTACATGTTACTTTGAAGTGTATGTAGTAAATTGTGTAGCGACATTGACAAATAGTTTAACATTTTCCCTGTTGAATATTCATGTAAGAAATAATGACGTCATGAATATTAATAAGATTATTCTTTATAATGGCATATGAACACAGGACAATTGGGCTGACAGAAACAGTAGAATCAGATCTATATTACACCATAAGCAAACAGATCAGACCCTGATCAGACGGCTCCTATAGGAGCCGTCTGATCCGGGTCTACTCTGTTTGCAGATGCGTAAAAATATGCTTACATAAGGGAAAGGGTTAACACTGACATCTGGACATTGGATGTCTACATGAATTATTTTGACGGCGCATAGCTGTTCATTCAAGAGCAAATTAATATCACGGAATTAGAAATCCCTAAAATAGCCATTCAAGCGCAAATACTACTTGTTGTCCGTAGATATTATTTGAAGTAATCTACTGTAGTGTCATGACCAAGCTATACTAACTACATTGATTTGTACTACGTGTTCGTTCAAATAAAACAGCCAAACCGTAATTAGTTTAGTCCCTAAAGACCGAGTCATTGTCTCGACGACAATCTACGACGTTCTTTATCAGTAGCAGAAATGAGACTAATTTGAAAGGAGATGTGCGGCTAATTTGAAGTGCGCAGCGGGCACTTCTTTATGGCCAGTGAGACTAAAGTACCTTTTCTTCAAACAGTATTATCTAAATATCGTTCCCGGGGGCGTTGCATTTGTTAACAATGAAGGTCTTGCAGTTTGTACACAGACGGTTTCTTAATGCAGAATGAAAGCAATGAAAAAAGCAAGCTCTTGGTGGAGTTTTCTGCATTGATTTCAGTGTGCTTTAGGGTACCATCGGTATTTTGAAAAGCCTATATTTCTTTTATCTAATGATTATAACACAGGGCGTTGATTGCTTTATTTAGTATTGGTTCCCCGAGACGTATGGGTGCGTTTATTAGAGAAGAGGTGTTTTCAGAGAACATGCGGTATATATAGGTTGTACTATAAGCATACAACCGCGTCGTTCATGTCCAAGGGGATAATTCTTTTCACTGTTTTTGTTTTGTTGTTTCAATGTCTTTTGTCAAGTAGAGTCATAGTGTATGACAAAAGCAGGAAAGTATAGGCTAAGCGCTCTGTGAATGTTTCATCCAAAGGATGTCCTTAGTGAATTGATCAAATACAAATACAGTAAAAACTCGATTCTACGAACAATCAAATACGTAATATTATTGATCTTTAACACAGGTGGCAGATTCATATGTTACAGCTGGAGCAATGATTGTACAGCTGGTTGACAGAAACTAGCACCATTGTAAATATGTTGACTGCAGCTGTGGGAAAAGCCTAATCCTTTCAGTTGCGAAAATGAGTCTATATAATATTGGTATAGTCCATTTGAAAATCCAGCATTGAAAGGGATACATACTTGCAATATTACATACCGTGTGGGTACTTTAATATCACAACAATGAATGTATGTAGAATGAATGGCATTGTTTATTTAAAGCTCCACTTTTTCAAAAAGTTGAGCTATTGTCATGACCCTCTCGTTGGCGTCGGCGTTGGTTAACCTTTTTGGTAAGGTCCTTTTCTCAGAAACCCTCAAAGATATTTGGTTCATATTTTGTATGTATGTTTACTATCACAAGGGAAACCCATTTCACAAGGGTAGGTAACCCTAAAATTAATTGTGCCATAGTTATGCTCCTTTTTCGATTTAGAATTTTCATTGTTGGTTATGTTTTATGTTCAAGGCCATGTCTCAGAAACTGCCTAAGATATTTGGT
The DNA here is from genome assembly GCA_963576725.1 of Azorinus chamasolen. NCBI lineage: Eukaryota > Metazoa > Mollusca > Bivalvia > Cardiida > Solecurtidae > Azorinus > Azorinus chamasolen. The sequence goes on from OY755236.1 coordinate 4,875,893, forward strand.
TCAACTTTGGTATACATGTTAACTATTACAAGGGGCCCCATTTTACATGGGTAGGTAACCCTAAAATTAACTTTGCTATAGTTATCTCCCCTTTCTGACTTAGACTTCCACTGCACTATTCATCACTAAAGAAAGTGGAGCGCGCTATCTGCGGACAGCTCTTGTTTAAATAGGTTTACGATGACTTCGTTTGTAAGAGTACTGTGCAACTGATTCTAAGCAGTTGATATCTTCACTTGATGGGTCACATAATCTGGAATTACACAAATAACATTTGCTCCACAAAATATATTATTTAACCATTTCCCTGGTCTATATTCATGTAAGAATTTATGACGTCATGAATATTTATAACGGCATGTTTATTGTGGAAACGGCTGACGTCAGATCTATTAGGATTTCAGTACTAAAACAGAGCAGACCCTAAGCAGACATCTTCTACAGGAGCCGTCTGATCTGGGTCCTGCGTGTTTGCAATTGCGTGATTTTTTTTATATTTAAAGATTTATTATGCGCGTTTTTTCTCATTGATCAATCAACACCAGAAGTTGTTCACGTGTACATAACATGAAAATAATGCTTAAACTCTTTTTTTCCAACGGGATATGTTTGTTTAGCTAAATGTTATCGCTATCCGAATATTGCTAAATCTGTTTAAATGAGCCTCTTCTATTAGAAACGGAGATTTTGTACGGAAATCAGCGGACATCATCAGCCAATTTCCGAATGACTCCGATTCTATTTCGGAACAACCCTTTGAATATTAAATAGGTTATTATCACATATAACAAGTGCTGCTACTGGTTCAAATGCAAATTTGAATCTTACGACAGATTCCGGTCAATGGCGAACGCTGTTCCGCTGGCTTCCGTAGCAATCCATTTTTCATTTGTTTTCGATACAAACAACCCTTTACTTACCTCACTGTTAATGTTAAGTGTGTGTTAAGGTACATAAAGTACGATTCTGAAGTCAGTTTGAAACGCAAAATTTGCTGAGATTCTACATCCAAGAGTTAAACTGTTTAGTCTTTGTTTCATATCAGACATTTCACTTGTGCACATAACATTCTTGAATATATGCTGGTTTATTAGGTTCGCTGGGCAATGTGAAGAAAATAGTTTCAAAAGTCTATATTCCCAGCATGTAGATCATACGTCTAGGCCCCGAACTGAAAACTGCTAAATACATTTTGTTTCTTTAGACTGTGTTTCACGGGAAATGTTATGAACGATTATCCAAATCATGCCCATTTTTTACTTGTAAACATAACGTTGTATAGTTTACCTTAAATCTATAACACCACACATATCGATACTGTTTACACATATAAACCCTAAGAAATACATCTAAATATAATCATGTTATACCCATCCTTTAACCAGATTGTACCAACGTATGATATACGAGTATGTGTGGGTTGAACGAGAACACCGATAAACTAATCACGATGATAAAGCACAAAGTCTGAGACTTATCTAAATCAAAATGACGGACGTAGTCCACTTTGGATTGACAGCGACAGCTCTTAATGTCTTATCAACAGTGATAAATTGGTCTATAAAGATTCGATTTAACATTATTTTTTTTATCTTACTTTGTATCAACCTACCTGCGCTGTCACACTTTGAAAATCGTTATGTCACAAGCGTGACCCATTTATAAAAGTCTAAAACAAACAACATGAAGGCATTTGATCCTCACTATATTAACGTAATCTGAATTAGTTTCAAGTCAATAAACTTTTTAACCATTTTAGGAAGATGACCCATACCCATGACATTGGGAATTTCGTCTGATTGGGAAAGTTTTGACTGGAACAAATTATTCCCTCCTGCCAATGTCCATTGCAAACATAGTAGGCACAGTCAGGCCAAATCTTTTAAATGCACAAACAAATAGCAGACTCAGATCAGACAGCTCCTACAGGGGTAAGCTGTTTGTTTTTGAATTTTATAACTCTAGGTCTGGCTGATGTTTCTGGCTAAACACGTTTACATCTGAATTGTGAATTTTTAATCGGATTTGGGAAACACTACGTTTTGCCGATGGGAACATTGCCAAATAACGGCTATAAAATCACTTGGACAAATCCCTGATAACTGATATATATAAAAAGCGTTAGGTCAATGTGTGTGATATAAGACTTGTTGATACCAAGGTCTTTTAAAACAACTCATGTGACAACTCATGACCAAGGTCACAAAACATAAAAAGATATACTTCTTGTCCGATTGACCGTCGAATTTCATGAAAATTTGCTTAAATGTTTATAATACAATAAGACAATGTGCACTGTCCGTGTTTCAGCTGTTTTTTATTATAACAAACTTGCATCAAGCATGCTTAACGTATGTGTAGATACATGGGAACACAATGTTCTTATTGTATCACTCTTCCATCGTCATTGGTAGATCATGTAATTATTATCACAGATAGTTTAAATGCAAATGAGACGTTGAATATACGATTAACTGGGTGTTTCATCAATATCAACACTGTCTATATGTTTTGAAACAAACAGGAAGACAATATACATATACAACATGAAGGGGATGTCAAATCCGTACATCCGAGTATGTGGCCGAAATGGTTAAATGCTAAATCGTCAATTGCAAAGTGAAATTGAGGTTTAAGTGAGAGAATACGAGAGTACTTCATGTGACCGATGTGTTTGCATTAAGTAGTACATATTTAGGTTGTAGCAATTTTATGTTTACATGAAATATGCCAGTGAACAATAGACAAATAGACACTTTCCAGCATGTATACTACAATACACGTAATAGGTACGGACTGTTAAAACATTAGCTTGGAGCTACAACGAGCATTTAAAAGCATTAATTATAATTATGATGCGTTAAGTACAATTCATTTTATTTTGTATTAGTTTGGATATTAATATCTAACAACGTTTGTTGGTAACTGATTTGCGATATTTAGTATGTCTATACAACAGATGCCGTATAATATACTTCTGAGCCAGCAAACACCACACTAATATATCAACCATCGGATACATGCTGACAGGTTACGTGAAAATTCTCTGATTGCCACGGTATTATTTTGGCTTTTGTGACAGGATCATTGACAGAGTATTCTGTTTGTCGTCCTCAAAGCTGTTCTTTTACGGCTTCTTGTCTCATATCAGTGACCGACACGACATCAACATCGATTTTTATATATACCATGTTATGCACAGAATTTGTAGAAGCAGAAGTTATGAACTGTTTGCATAATTAAATTATGTTTGTTCCAATACAAACCTGGTTTAGCTGCATTAACAAACGATATACAACGCAGCTGATAAACAGATAACATTCATAGGTCATATTTATATGTTAAGTCAATCTGTGTTATCAGTCATTTCATTGCACATCTTTTTTTGAATAATTTATAAAACTTTATTTGCAATAAATCCAATATACGTACATGCATTTTTACAATAGTGATGTTTGTAGTTTTTAAGATACTGTTATCAACATACGTAAATAGCTTAATTGGTTTGTTTGAGTTCATCTATTTCCCTTACATAGATTAAGTGATACAAACAGGTACTTGTTACTGATTGGATAATAACTGGAATAATTTGATTGTTTTACCTTACCATTACATTTACATTAACTAAGTGTTAAAAACAGATAGTTGACAGCTGTGATTGGTTTATCAATGAAAGTTCAAAGGGCTAATTGTTGAAACAGAGAAACACGCCTTGGAGTGATGGGTTAAGTATAATGTAATATAATTATGAATACATTATAAAAAAAGACAAAGAGATATTTCCTATATTCCAGCAGATGGTAACTAAAATCAGGTTTAAAATGGAGTAAAATGCACCTTAACTTAAGTAGCATTTCATTTCACTTTACACCAGCTTTAAACCTAACAATAGGTTATGGAGTAATCGGTCAGATATGTTGAAATATGATTATGAATACATTATGAATAAACATTGTTTGAACAGGTCGCACTGTTTTATATCCAATCGATACCATGCAGTACAAAAGTATAAAGGTAATGTCGATTCATACTTTTCTTATAATGACTGAAGATTTTTTCCGTCATTTCACGAACAGTCTCACCCAAGTCAAAACGTTTGTATTACCAATCATTATAAAGTAATACATAAAGCTAAAGTCGGTCCAGTCATTTCATGAAATGACTAAACATTTATAGCATTTGGTTAAATGACTAAATTAAACCGTCATTTCACAAAACGACTGAAATTTTCAGTCATTTCATGAAATGACTGATCACACAGATTGACTTTAACGTATACAAGGGCTAAGTTTTAAGCTTTAGCATTCTGAACAAACTTTTGTTGGTAGAAATTGTCATTGATTCAGTTTAATTTAATTTGCATTTCTATTCTATAGAGTATCAAACAGTTTGGATCATGCACTCTTTGCACTGTTTATACTCATCGTGCATCAGGCTAAAGGTTAATACGGTAAAAGGCAACATATAATGTACTACAATCCTAAGAACCATTTCAGCAACAGCACGTTGGTAACGCCTGGTAACATATCTTACATAGCACGTTATGAATTCTAAAGGAATATGTAAGGATATAAGACACTGATTTCACAACTCGTATGAAAATCACAAGTAGCTCTTGTACACGAGGCCACACGATACTCATATAATTGTGGAGAGCTTTTGGAAAACAATAAAGCATACATGCGGGGACAATACGACCCCGTTAGTGCCCTTATTGTATATTTGTGAGTTGTTCACGGTGCACATGATTTCAAAGTCTGCATACTCCAGTAACTCCCGCGAGTTCTCCTCCCGATTCCCGCAGGATTCAGCGACAGTTTAAATACCTCCTCAGAGAATTGCCCATTTGGGCTAAAACTCTACTCGTAAGGAATTCACAGGGGCGGTACCGCATTTCCCTTGAAATGGATGTGGTCAAGCTATAACGCGGTACCCTCGTTTCGTTACAAACACTAGTTTTCACAGCCGTAGAAACAGCAAACCGTATAAAACACACTCACCGGAACAGCACAATGAGAAAACAGAACAGCAAATATGCATGCTTATTAAACTAAAAGAAGAGGCACACAAAGACATAACCACAAACAATAGGGGCAAATGAAAGTACCGCATTTGAACGGTCAGTGACAATTGTCACTTTGAGGGACGCCCTATCTCACACTTATTCCATCCCCACCCTAACAGACCAACAGTATAAATAGATGTTTACCTCTCCGACTAATCTATAGCAACTACGACTAATCTATAGCAAATACAGTGACAAAATGCATGTAAAATGAAAACATATTTAAGTGAAACAAACTGGATTCGCCTATCGCTAGTGTACTCAGTGACTGATCTGCAAACAGAGTAACTGAGGAAAAGTGATAATGGGTACGGCAAAATGAGATGAGTATCATTGAGAGCAGAAGGATCTGACGTCGTCTTTCCGTTTCCAGAGTTTAGAGGGCGTCTTCATAGATTACTTAAACTTTCCTGTAGGCGTACATGGAAAGAGGGCATCGTGATTGCCAACTGTAAAAAGGCTGACAACCAGAAATGCAGTGTGTTGTAGTTCTATAGGATCATATCCGTTTTAAATGAATTTGTAAACATATTTGGCGAACAAGGAAATAGGTATGTTCAATAATATTACGAAGCTTGTAAAGCACATCACCATAAAATTTCGAATGTGAAATACCGTGTCGCAGGAGCACTTTAAGATTATACTTACATTAAATGTAAATTACATTGCCAATTTATGCTTTAATCGATACCATTTAAATGGTGACTGAAGACTATCAGACGATACATTTTGCACTACTAGATACTGGTAGTAGATACCGATTTTATCACAGTAATTCAGATATATAGAAAGCTTCATTAATCATCACAAATTTATTGCCATAAATGAAGTACAAAGATGGTATGCATATCAAACAGACATGTGTATGTTTGGGTTAGCACTTTCCATAGACGTATGCGTGGAACTCCTTTAGTGTGTTTGGTAATTAAAAATTCTGAAGAGAGGTGATCCCCCGAAAGCAAAAATTGCAATACAAAACGAGAAAATTGCAGACTCGGTTTTATTGAGTTTGAAAAGGGGTTTATTAAGTTTAAAAAGATGTTTTATAGGATAAACGGACCACCGGTATGATAAATAAAGACGCATTTCCTTTCGGGATGGAGAATGGCTACATAATACTTTAATAGGATTCAGAGTTCCAGATAATATGCATACATTAAAACATTCCTTTCAAGAATAATGTTTTTCTCCACCAAACCCAATGTTGTGACCACGCTTTAGAATAGTCACAAGAAGGGGTTTGGTGGAGAAAGGACCCGTTCAGTATTTGAGTACACACATTTATCTGTAACTCTGTAATTATTGTAGCGCAAAATGGCTCTAACACCAGCATATTGCCATCTACTTTAAAACATAATTTATATTTCATTAATGGTGCAAAACTTTGTGAATTTTATAGGCGGTGATATAATTTTGTCAATAACTTGTTTAGTAAGATTGAGTGAGTACACACCTTTAAATGTCGATAAATATGCATCGGAAGCTTAAATTAAATATTATGATAAACACATGTAAAAGTGTATTACCTGTAGGAACTCAGTTTCAGGACATACTGTATTTCGTACCACTGCAAATGATATGTTTGAATGCATGTTTATGTAGATCTGGAATATTTCACAAAAGGCAGGACATCAGAGGAAAATCAATCAATACATGCCCGTGATTGAGTTGCTAATTTGGCATTGTGAAACTGGCTTGTATGTCATGTTGGTAGCAACATAGAACTGAAATTCTTATCAGGAGATATATGCCCTTGTTGCACCTAATGTTTTCTAGATACTGTGTTCATGTCATATCAAGTATAATTCTCTACATACCGCGTAAGGTGCAGATGATTATGAATTGTCCCAGTCTATAGACTGTATAACGTGTGGTTATATAATATGACAGAGGTAATGGTTTATTTTGTAAACATGGCCTGGTTACGTCGATAATTGAAAACAGGATTAGCAAGGTGGCTGTTGCACAATTGTTGGAGGAATTCAGATCAAGATATGTATACTAGGACAAAAAAGTAACGCAGGGTACCTACAAAAATGCAACAAAAAAATGCTTGACCTAAATTGATGACATTTGGTCAGGTCAAATATCGGTCATTGTCCACAATATCCGGTGGATAAAATTACGCAACATTATAAAAGTTCGCGAGCTAATTGTGATTGACGATAACCCCAACGCCGTATGGTAAAGAGATGAAATACTGTTGTAGTTACATTGTTACAGAGGCATATTCCATCAAAATACCACAAGACCGCATTTTAACCTGATTTGTCCAGATTTTCTTACAAACCTGAATACCCAGCCTCTTGACTGGCCAGCCTACATATTAATCCCCTATTTAGCACCTCTGGAACGAACTTGACATTCTTGGATACAGGAAGAGCTTACCAGACTCATGTATTACTTTTTCCCTGTCGTGCCCTTAACGACTTACCTGCAGGTGCTCTGACTTCAGCATAGGCCATTGAGTACATATTTGACGGATTGTCACAGTTGTTATGCTATGTTTTACATGTTGTCCTGTGTTCACCGTCGTCTATGTTGTGGGTAAGTCCAGCGGGGATACCTTTATTTACACTTTTTGCAAAGCTAGGGTGACTTTGAGAGAAGTGTGAGGTTAGGACGTCCGTAAACCGGTTTAAACCCCCAGTGGTGTTTTTGCAACTGACCGTGCCAAGGCGGTACTCTCTTTGTCACCCTTCCTTTTGTTTGCCCTGTGTCTTTGTGGTTGTGATTTTGTTCATATGTGGAACGTTTGTCTCTGGTTCTTGTGTGTCTTTTCGTGTTTTCTGTGTTCATCTCGTGTGTGGGTGTGCGTTTGGGTGTCTATAGGTGTTTTGGTGGTGGTTGCGTCTTGTATGTTACTTTGCCTGCTTAACTTTACTACTTTTCCATTGACAGCAGAGTCAGGAGACGCCAGAACCCCCTCAACAGATCTGATCCAGCTGAGACATGCTCTATTACAAGAGTGGGAAAATATCCCCATGGCAACAGTTAACCGGCACAGGAGTGTCATAGCTGCGACAAATGTTCGAGGAGGCAATACGAGGTATTGAACAAGCTTCGATTCTTCATGTGCAGTCAGGCACTATACGGTTTTACTGGGGAGGTGTTACTGTCAGATGCTATTTTCGCATGGTCTGTTGGTCACACTGAAATGAAAAGCTGGTAAAAATAAAATAGTTGTTTTGATAATTCAATTGTTATACACATTCGAATTACCTTGAAAGTTTACCCTGCGCTTCTTCTTCGTCCTAGTATACTTGTATACTGTATAAACTGCCTTAAAGGTCATTCATTTATTGACTGTAATACTGGTAAAGCGTCGCAAAACCCGATAAAAAAACAAAATAATCATTAATTGAACATAGGAGTCTTAAACAGGAGGTTGCTTAATGCAAGGTAACGTATATAATGCTATGGGAGCTTTCAGCATTACTGTTGACCTGCATTAAACTTCGACCTGACTTACAGACCCGTAATAATACTTATTTTGAACGCCGCTTAAGACCGGTTCCATAATGATGATCGTTTATCACACCAATATAGCGGTTCATTTCATCATTTCGCACTTCAGAATTATCTCCGTAGCATTTATAATTTTTTCCTTTGCTTATAAAACAGAACATATACAGCTGAGTTCGTTACAAAAAAGAACAAAAACAAAACAAAACTCACTATGATATTATTTTTTCTAGCCAGGATCTTTATTGCATTTACGATTTGGGAATGTATTCAGTTTACAATTTTATAAGAGCTGTTTGTGTTAATTTGCTTTTAAGAACACACTTGGGTATTTTGGCAATGTTTAATTGCTTTCATATTGCCTGGTATAGTGTGACCTCATAATATATCTGATTTACTAAGAAAAATGTGAAGCTTTTAACAGAAGGTTAATTCCACTGAGAGGGGTTCAATAGCAAACATGTGCTGATAGCGATGTGCTAAAATGCCATACTAAAGTACGATGCTCTTTTCCCATCAGCCTAAGTGTGAAATGCGAAGACGTACCCTTATTATTTAGGTGAAGCAATTATATCGGCTAGACGGAAACTATATACACGTATACAGTGGAACCTCTCTAAACCAGAATCTTATCTAAGAACAATTTAGGTACAGTAAAACCTCTCTATAACGGCCACTAAATTGTGTTAATTCGATGGTATATTAGGGCATTTTACTGCTTAAAGCAAGGTGAAAGAAAAACAGAACGCTCCTATAGGAGTGTTCGTTTTTACTTTCACCTAGCTTTAAGCAACCACCTGCCTTTAACACAAAATACTTGAATAGCAGGTGGCTGTTTTATGCAGGTTGAATGTCATGCAGATCGAGACATTACGGTACTTTTTTTTAGTTAGCTATTCGTTTTCGACCATATATGCAATTAGATCTCCAGGAAGAGAATCGTTACTTCAATGCTTTCTTGATTAAAATTTAGTCAGCCTTTGATGATGTGCTCCAGACGATATCGTTCATTCACATGCTGTTTTGACATAGATGCAAAAGATTCATATATGTATCATCCATGTATGGACCAATTTGATGTTTTTCGAGCGACCATGCATTAACATGATTGTTATATACGTTGTTTTACGTTCTATTCAATAAGCATCTTATTTCAGAACATATACAACCGTGCATGTATATCTTACACTTGACCTAGCAGGCAGTTATATATAACAATTATATCACAAGGTTTGTAGCCAGTAGCATTTAATGCTTATTGTAAATTTAAATGTCATGTCTCAGTGGTATAGTATCACCTAAAACGACGTTTGTTAATGTAATACGTGGTACAGCAGTTCAGTATAATTCAATCTATCGCTTCTGGGTAAACTGCCTTGACAGACAATACACTGAGTATGTCAGACCCGTCCTGTTAAACATGTTACTCGTTTGTTTAAGGTTTTTATAAATTCGTAAATGTGCAATAAACGACTGAGACAGTCATCCATATACCTGTGATATTATTATATTCTTACGTGTAAATGTCTTTTTACTTTTTTACGTTTTGTTATATTAAATATGTATTGTATCTCAAAAATATATATGCGGAATGCTCAAAACTATGGGAAGTTAATGTGAATAAATGTGTTGCATTTGTTTGTTTAGGCGTTGTGGCGAACTATTTTTAGTTTGCCCCAAGTCCGCACACATCGAAAACAATTTTCCTTTTCTACACGGGTTGGAGAAAGTAACGACAGCAATTATCCACTTTTATATCTTTTAATTTTCACTCTGTTACAATAACTCCGTTTCTTTTAATGTAGCGTATTTCCTCACTTGTAAAGACCTAAACTCTGACCAAAATAACACTAACCAAAACTTTAAAAATGGCGTCGTTATATACCCTACGCTTAACAGGTGAATCACATGAATCACGATATACTTCGGATTCATGTAGTCACGTGGTTTACCAGGAGCAATTTAATATTAACCGTGCACGTGACACCGGAGCAAGTTAATTAGAACATTGCACCCGGTAACAGGAGCAAACATGAAAACTGTACTTTTACCCGGAGCAAGTTAACAATTACATGTATAACAAGGAGCAAATACGCTGCATAGGACAACATAATATTATAATTAACAAACACATGAATAACAAAGTATAACGAATCGCGATCTTGGCGACATTCCCCACAGGGAAATGCATTTTCTTAAATGCAACATAATTGAGTAACTCTCAAATGTCCACACTGTCTGTGCTTGAACTTTGATGATTGTTTTGCTAAACAATTGTCTAATTATATAGCAACTAGGTATTTTTCATGGCGTAAACAAAGTGATCAATTTCATACTTTAAAGTTTGAAACAGAGGCTTATTGTCTTTATATGTGGTATATTTGTGGAGGGTTTTGGTTACCGTTTCTACTTCCATTCTCAGTGTCCTTTTTTCTATTTCATTTTCATCATCAGAAACAATTATAACGGATTCATCTGAATGTAATGACCATGAACTGTTTTTAAATCATGTATTGTTTCTGTTTACATCATAGTCATCAGGCTCCTGTGAGCCTGTGTAACTCATGGCACTTGAGGTATCATTGGAAGCAACACTATAGCGGTCTGCATCAGATGGTTTATCTGCGTAGCTGTACTCATTTGAAGAACTCGAGCGCACAGAATGTGATGAAACACTATTTCTATCACTGTCATCGGAACAGGATCTTACTTCTCCATGATCAGAATACACATCGCTGACGTCACTTACGTCCGCGTCAAAATAATTCACATCTCTGTCTTGACTTATTTCCACGTCACCAGAAAACACATCACTGACGTCACGTACTTCTACGTTGCAAGAAAACACATCTCTGACATCACGTACTTCTACGTCACCAGAAATCACATCACTGACGTCACGTACTTCTACGTCACCGGAAATCACGTCACTGATGTCACGTACTTCTACGTCACAAGAAAACACATCTCTGACGTCAACATCATCCAAATTCACATCACTGACGGCATCATTTCCTAAATTGATATCACTGAAATTATCATAGCTTGGATATTTATCATAATTACCTAAATGAACATCACTGACTAAGAGGTACATCACCAGTTAGACAGTTTATGACATCACTACTTTCGTTCTGCTGATGATTCTCGGAGAGAGGGAGATTTAATGAAATGTCACTTGAAATGTCTACATTGGTCTTCCGTTGGGGTGTTGTTTCAAAGGTCAAAATGGCGATGCCTGCTTCCTCGGCATCGGCTTCTTGAAGTAAATCAAAAATGTCTTCATCAGAAGATATGTCCTCATAGTAGCATTGTTGCTGAAATGCACTATTTGTGCGTTTAGCACTCAACGTTATAGTCCTTGCACTTTGTCTTGACCATTTATGCACATTTGCCAGATGATCACATAAATAGCTTCTGCGGATGAATTTCGCTGCACAGTCTGGTATGGTACAGCTCCAATGCTCTTTTCTGATGTAGCTTTCTACCACATGTCGTTTGAAATTCCTTCGGTATTTATACGACTTATTACAATGTTCACAAATAAACATCTTCTTTACATTTAAGCAGCTGACTTTTGATAATGTATGACTGTAGGTTTCGAATATCTGACAGGTAATGACTGATAGAGTTATACAGACTAGAAACATAATGGTAGCCACAAGATACACGGAAAGCTCGTGCAACAATTACATGTATATTGTTCTGTTGATAAAAAGTTTGCTCCTGTGAATTAGCTCTTACCAACGATTTGCTCCGGTCGATGAATGGATTAGAAATTAAGAAAGCGCAAAACACGTGCTTTCTCGTTGTTGCTCCGGTGTATGTAGTTTCGGAATTTTGTACGGTAGCCCATTTTTGCCGTTATTACAATTTAAACATGTACATTTGGAAATAAAGCACACATTTTATCTGTTTAACACATACACACGGTTAGTTTACAATGTGACGAAGTTTTTATGTCATCTCGAGTATGACACATTCTATGGAAACACATATTCGCCAAAATTGTTGTTAGTCAATAAGTAACACTTACTTTTGACAATGATTTATACGGAGGCTCATATTCGCCAAAGAATTATGTTTTCGCAATATGCGACCATCCCGCCGCGAAGAATTCGAAATATCCACATACATTATAGCATTTCTTTAACTAATTTCCTAGCTGTCACTGCAGCTTTCCGTTGTGGTCATGCATATTTGTCTTCTACGGTTGTTGTCAACTGTGAGTCGATCAAAGAATCACTTTTACGCTGGGAGTCTACGGCTTCAATTGGGTATAGAAGATTCAATGGTCTCCTTAACATGTTACCCGTTGATGTCTGAATTTCGGCTGAGCGCACTAGACTATCTTGACTCAGACGTAGTTTTGTCAGTCTACCCATTTTCCACTCGCCACGAGGAACGTCATCTTTAATCAAAACGACGTCACCAATATTTGGAGATTCCTGTGACTGCACTCTTGGTGACTTTATGTTCCTTTGAGTTCTTTCTCGTAAACTGGTGAGATAATCTGAACGCCATATCTGCCAAAATGCGTTAAGCAACTTTTCATCCTTTTCCCACATTTGCAATAGCGTTTGCGATGAATTCTCACGAGGTAGATAGTCCAAATCTTCTTCAAACAAGCCACTGTCCGGTATGCCTGTGTACGGGTTAAGGCAAAGAAAATGTCTCGGGGTGATCGCTATAGTTGACTCACCCTTCCTTTTGTTTGCCTTGCGTCTTTGTGCTTGTGGTTTGTTCATGTGTGGAACGTTTGTCCCTGGTTCTTGTGTGTCTTTTGGTGTTTTCTGTGTTCATTTCGTGTGTGTGCGTGTGTGTGCGTTTGGGTGTGTGGTTGTGTGTGTGTGTGTGATGCTGTCTATCGGTGTTTTGGTGGTGGTTGCGTCTTGCATGTGGCTTTGCCTGCTTGACTTTACTACTTTTCCATTAATGTCATCTCCAACGTACACTAAAGGCCTGTTATTAACAATGGACTCCACTTCTTTGACCACTGTAGTCATCTGGTCCAGAGTTATGAGTTTTCCTCCTATGGTTTTACCTAAAGCTCGTTTGACGAGACCTACCAGGCGCTCATAAAATCCACCCATCAAGGGTGCCAGTTCTACTATGAAAGTCCACTGGATGCCTTCACTTGAAGCATAATTTTGTACATCACCATCGTGTATCACTTTTGTCCAGACTAATTTAACTGTATCACTTGATAATTTGAAGTGTTTTGCATTGTCACTTATAATTTCACAAGGCGTTCCTCTAATAGCGACAAATCTTCTCAATGCATAGAGAAACGTTTTGGCAGTCATGTCTTGCGTTAATTCCAAATGTACAGCACGAGTTGTGAGACAGGTAAAGAGACAAATCCAGATTTTCTTGGGTTCTTTGTTTTCTTTAATGTATAGTGGTCCAAGATAGTCAAGACCAATGCTTGAAAATGGTGATGACACTGACACACGTGATTTCGGTAGTTGGGCCACAGGAGGCAACTTGTACGGTCCTCCTTCTACCCTTTTACATATTTTGCACTCTTTCAGAACCTTTCTGACTGTAGCTCTGCCCTGCGGTACCCAAAACCTTTGTCTTAACTCACTCAGTGTTTGTGACACGCCACTGTGTAAAATCCTTTTGTGCACCTGCTGTATGTATAAATGAATCAGATGATCACGTTGTGGTAGCAATATAGGGTATCTGGCCGCTTCAGTAAGACATGCATTACCGAGATGTCCGCCACATCTGAGAATACCTTGACCGCCAGTATGTACATCAAGCTGTTTAAAGAGGTTGCAAGAGTTTCTAGTAGGTAAAGATTCAGACATCTCTGTGAAATGCATTTTCTGAATGTATGTTAACCACATATTTTCAGCTTCTTTTATTTCATCAATTGTGAGGTATTTGCTGGTATTTTTCTTCCCTTTTTAGGCCTTTTAAGAAGCGAATGCACCATGCAGCTACTCTAAAAAGTCGCCTAACCGATGAAAAATTCTTTGAATTGATGTCAAAAGGTGCACTAAGCATAGGTTCACCTTTCTGCTGTGTCATCATAACACTTTCATTCACCTTATTACTTGTTTGTTTTTCTTTTACCACTTCATCCTCAGTCTGTAATTTAGGGCTTGAATTTTCGGACACTAGATTCTCAACACTTTTGCTGTTTTCAGTTATCAGAACTGGCCACTTCTCAAATGGTAACACAATCCATTGTGGCCCATGTCACCAGAGAAAATCGTCTAATAACTTGCTTGGGGAACAGCCACGGCTTCCAAGGTCAGCTGGGTTCTCTTTTGTATTCACATATCTGAATGTGATTTCTTCGTGGCTCCTGATTTCCTTCAACCTATTTTGAATAAAAGTAGGCTGCATTTTGGTCGACGATATCCATTGCAGGACACATTGTGAATATGATAGCACAACCACTTTCTTAAGGGGTATCTTGATTTCTGATGCTACGAATTTCACACATCTAACACCTATGAGCACCGCCAGTAACTCAAACTTTGGAATAGTCATTGTCTTTGTAGGTGCAAGTCGGCATTTTGAAAATACCAAATCTGAACGGGACAAATATGTCGTTGTTTGCGCTAGATACACTGTTGAAGCATATGCTTTATTTGACGCATCACAGAAGCACACAAGGCTATAATGCACAGCACTGTCGCCACAATGAAGTGCAATGCACCGGGGGAGTTCAACACTTGCAATGTTTTCCAAATCACTTTTCACCTTTAACCACTCACAACAATCTACATCATCGAGTAAATCATCCCAGTCCAAATGTTTTTTCCATAGACTTTGAAGAATCAATTTACCTTGTAGGATCACCGGAGAAAACAACCCCAGTGGGTCAAAAACCGAGGCCAGCTGTTTCAACACATTTCTTTTTGTCACAGACAACTTCAAACTGAGAGTATCACTGCTCTTTATAGCAAGTGTATCGTTCTGTGTATTCCATGTATGGCCTAGGACCTTTGATGAAGTTTCTGTCGCTCTGTCATGAGTTGGAATTGCCTGATTTACTTCTGCACTGTTTGTAATCCATTCCCTCAGATTCATTTTTGCATCATTGAACATTGCTTTTGAGTCCTTGTACAAAGCGATAGCTTCCTCAGTAGACATGCTTCCAGTGATAACGTTATCCATATAGGTGTTTTCTTTCAGCTGCGATGCAAAATCGGAGTCATACTTGTCCAAATGACTTTCAATTGTTGCTCCCAAAAGGAATGGACTAGAGATAACTCCAAATGGAACACGACAAAACCTGAATTCTCGTAGGTGCGTTTTGTCAACTATTGGTTATTTGCAATCTTTAAACCAAAGAAATCTGGTTGCATCCCTTTGGGAAGGTTGGAGACCTACCTGTAGAAAGGCCTTTTCGATGTCGGAAACAATTCCGACTTTTGGCAACCTGAAGCGCATAAGTATTCCACAGATGTTTTTAAGCAACACTGGAACTCTGAATAGGCACTCATTCAAACTTTTGTTTTTCGTTCTGACCTTTGATGAAGCGTCATACACTACTCGCAGCTTGGTAGTCGTCTTCTGTGGCGTAATTACTGCGTGATGGGGTAAATAATGTTTGATACCATCACAATGATGCCATTTTCCAGTTGATCTTCAATCGTGGCATTGTATTTTTCCATGACGTTAGGATGTCGATCCAGCTTATTCACGGGTGACCTTAATCTCCCAACAGCTAAGCCTCGATTTTCCGGAAGATCAGGAATTTCTTCCTTCCAAGGCCATGTCACTTGGTATCTGTCATTTTCTCGTTTGAGAGTACTCTTGAAACGCTTCATTGCCTTTTCATTGTCTGTTTCACTAATTGGGTCAGTAATCCCAATTGATTCAACATTCCAGAAACTCTCTATATCTGGCTTTGTAGGCACAACACTGTCTAAGCTTGCAAATAGGCCATTTTCCTGAACACAGTTACCGCACGTCAGTATCAGCATGCTCATGTCCTCAACTTTAGGAACATGCCTAGTTCCTGCACGTCCTGACAAGCTTGGAAGAAACTAGATACAGTCCTGGGTTCACTTCGATCTTCTCAGAATCAATAATGCCCAGATAATAGTCATTGCCAATAAGTACGTCCAATGACTCGGACTCTCTCTCGTTCGGGATCGTATCAGCCATTTGCAGATGTTTGGCGAGTTCTGCAAACTTACCTGCATGTGATACATCCATTGAATATCTGTGTATTGTTCCGCTGATGTTTGGCACGATGTTTGCAGATATCGTCATAAGCTTTCCACTCTTTAATCTGATATTCAGCGTTGTCGATTTTGTTTTAATGGCTTTTGATTTTTCACTTCCGAATGTTACCACATTGATTGTTTGCTTTAAGACCAAGTCGATCTGCAAGCTTCTTTGTCACATAGGTCCTAGATGGGAGCCAGAGTCTAGCAGTAAACGCACCTTTTCACCTTTGTCATTATTGCTTCCTTTGACCTCTGTGGTTGCTGTTTGCATCAGAACAGTTTCGTCGAATGACAGTAACCCACTTTCCTCGTTAACACTTTCTGTACTATTTGAATGCACTTCTTCAGAAAGATGTACAGTTTCTGTACTATTTGAATGCACTTCTTCAGAAAGATGTACAGTTTCTTTCCTGACATTGTAGTTGAACTTTTTTCCGCAAAGGCTTCTGTGATGTACATTTTTCTGGCCACAATAAACACAGATCTTTGAGCTTTTGCAATCTTTTGAAATGTGGTTATCCTTTAAACACTTGTAACAACACCCTTTCAATTTTTGTTTTGTCTCATGTACTGTTTTATATTTACGACACTCATCACTCCAGTGAGTGTCGGAACAGAATACACATTTTTTGATGTACTGCGTCATTGGGCTTGGCTTTTCTGCAGCTACCAACGTTTCTGTCCTTTTTTGGAGTTGTATGGTAGTAACGGTCATTGTATGTGTAGCGTGACTGATAATTCTTATATGTCATGCTTTGGCATTTGGCTCTGTGGTGTTGATTCAGCACTGTAGCTTTTTCCAGACTTCTCCTTGGACACAATAAACTGACGTAACAGATCTCGCAAGACAGGCACAGACCAAGCATTATCGGCGCCTTTGAATACTTCCAAATGTATCAGTACTTCACTTGGTAATTTGCGACGAATCATTGACACAAACACCTTTTGATCAACGTTCTCTTTAAGAACTTCAAGACTTCGTAGGTGGCGCTCAACTTGGTCTAAGAATGACCTTAAACTGTCTGTTGTATTTCTTGCTGGTGCCATATTGATCAGTCTGTTATAATGGAGGTCAATAATTTCTTGCACATCTCCAAATCTTTCTCTCAAAATCTTTAATGCAATGCTATAGTTCTCATTGGACAAAGATAGTCCAGATATGGTTTCTCTTGCTTCTCCGGTCAATTTGCCTTTTAAGTAATTGAACTTATCTACGTCAGACAAACCTTTGTTTTTATGAATTGCTTTCTCAAATGAGTCCCAAAATTCCAACCAAAGCAACTTATTTCCGTTAAAGGTAATAATATCAATCTTTGGTAACTTGACGTGTGTGGCCTTTTCAGCTTTCTGTCCTAAAAACTCGTTCTGTAACTGCATTTGTAACTCATAGTTTTCTTGTTGCTGTTTGAAAAACTTGCAATTGCATTTGATGCTCAATAATTATGTGAAAATCTTCACTTGCCGGGTCAGTTGAAGAAAGCATTTCAGATTTGACGTCTTCTGTTTCCTTATTCTCAATGTCGTGAAGATCTTCTTCGAAGTGTTGAAGCTTGTAACTCAAAGTCAATGCACTTTCTGTTAATGACGAATCTTCGTCTATAATTGCATCTGTCAATTCAGCATCTGTATCTCCTATAGCTTCAGCCAACTTTCCAGACTGAACACACAACTTTTCTATGTAAGTGCGAATTTTTAGCTTACACTCAACCACTTTTTGACGAACATCTTTACACTTCTCAGTTGTTATTGTCCTTATATTTGTATCCAATAAGGACCTCGCCTCCAGACTTTCTCGATCTAACACGTTATAAAAACACGTACGCACTGCCTTCAGGTACTGTAAATACACCTTTTCCGCCAATGTAGTATAATACGTTCACTTTACTGTAACCGCTTTAATTCTTTCATTCACTTTCAAAGAATGCTTCTTTTATAACACAATGTTGGCAGTTCGTCTTTTATTTCTATATCCTTTTGAATGCTTGTTCACTTTAAGCAACCGAACATGTTTCCCGGGTTCCGGCACCATTCAATGTGGCGAACTATTTTTAGTTTGCCCCAAGTCCGCACACATCGAAAACAATTTTCCTTTTCTACACGGGTTGGAGAAAGTAACGACAACAATTATCCACTTTTATATCTTTTAATTTTCACTCTTTTACAATAACTCCGTTTCTTTTAATGTAGCGTATTTCCTCACTTGTAAAGACTTAAACTCTGACCAAAATAACACTAACCAAAACTTTAAAAATGGCGTCGTTATATACCCTACGCTTAACAGGCGAATCACGATATACTTCGGATTCATGTAGTCACGTGGTTTACCAGGAGCAATTTAATATTAACCGTGTACGTGACACCGGAGCAAGTTAATATGAACATTGCACCCGGTAACAGGAGCAAACATGAAAACTGTACTTTTACCCGGAGCAAGTTAAGAATTACATGTATAACAAGGAGCAAATACGCTACATAGGACAACATAATATTATAATTAACAAACACATGAATAACAAAGTATAACGAATCGCGATCTTCGCGACAGGCGTGTTATTCATTACCACCAAAATGGTTTGTCGGCAACCGTGGTGCAATTGTTGTGCAACGTCTATAATATTATCACATGTTCTCATATCAATGATAATTTAATTACTGTTAGTTAGATTATAAAGTGAGCTTGTACCCGCAAAAGTACTGTCAGCAGTATACCAAGACAAAATGCTGACATCAGGATATCTTACCTCGAGCTGTCCTTACCTAGCTGTCTCGACAATGATCATGCATGCTGCAAGTTTTGGTTGGAGGTGGGGATGAAGAAGGACATAAGAAACAAGTAAAATTGAATGCTCGCAAAACACTGATTATTACCAAACGAAGAATGCCGGCGGGGCCTCCTCATAGGTATTACTCAGTAACATCAGAACGCGTGCTAGAAGCTGGTTACCGGGTTGATAGGATGGTTACCAGTTCCAATAACATAATCAAAGTATGAGCGGTTCACTAGTCTGGCAGAGAGGGTTATGTTATTATTATATAATAATACATCGCTACCGAGACAGCAGCGATCTTGTCCCGCATCATAATTGCAGTCTCTCGCGGTTATAATTTTAAGTTTTCTTGGTTGTAAATTTGTGTGATATCAATGCGATAACAATACGAAAGAATCAATTTTATACATATGCACTTCCTTCTAAATCATTGTCGTCAAATACTCGTATTAGAACATTTAAAGAATGAAACACATAATTTTATTAAATCAATTTTTTTTGTGTAGTCTGACAAACATGATACTTGGATATAAAAATTAAAAGGTAGAATAGTTTGAATACATGTCATTTCGGTCAAACCATCGCAAAGTATGTTTTGATGTGTTAGATATGGGTTCTTTAATTAATATTTTTGAAATTCGGTGTTGTTATATTTTCTGGTCCTTCGGGATCACTAGTGTTTGTATTTTAGGTATGGAAATCGAATACCGCTTAAGCTAGTGGGCATGAGTAGTGTTGCACTTTTGATTACTACTTATGAACAGACTCCATAAAACCGAGTTTGCAATTTTCTCGTTTCGCATTGCTACTTTTGCTTTCGGAGAATCTTCCTTTTTCAGGATTTATGCATTTCAAAGCAGCAGGTTTTAAGTGTACGTGTGGCGGCCGTACTTCATATCAATGTTGTTATATTTCCTGGTCCTTCGAGATCACCAGTTTTTAGTGTTGTAGTATGAAAATTGAATACCGGTTAAGCCGGTGCAAGGAGGTATGCGTAGTTTTGCACTTTTAATTACTACCCATGAACAGATTCAATGAAACCGTCTCTGCAATTTTCTCATTTTGCATTGCTACATATACTTTCGAAGGATCTTCCACATTTAGAATTTAAACCCCCAGTGACATTTGTCACTGACCGTTCCATGGCGGTACTTCTTCCCCATATTGTTTTCTTTGATCGCAAATCCAAATACCCATAGACCGACCGCCAAGTTGACTCTTTGTTTTACTCTTTGAAAACTTTGTGTGTGTGTGGAGGGGTGTGTATAATTAAGCTGTATATGAGGCTACATGTATAACTTCAGTGAAAACATCGCTTGAACCTCTGCCTTAAAATAGCGTTCCAAGAATACAATTAAAGATGATGTCTAAAAAATTAAACAATGAAGAAAATATTCCAAAATTGGGAATTAATATATTACATAAATACTTAAACTGCTCTGATCTAATATTTCGACCACTAAGGGCCTTTGTCAAAGATTATCATGTCAAAATACACGTCACATTTTTGTTACATGCATTCAGCCATAAAATCAAAGAGAATAATCTTTGAGTATCCAAAGTATACGATAAAAGAGAATATTTTAATTTTAAAATTGTTAATTATCCTTTTCTAGATGGGGATGTGCCACGTTCTACATCTTATGGTGTTTATATTTCTCAACTTATTAGGTTTGCCCGAGCCTGTTCTTTGCTTGAAGATTTTAACAGACGTAATCTAGTTATAACTGATAAACTTCTTAAGCAAGGTTACAGATATCACAAACTTCGGAAAACCTTTTCTAAATTTTATTATCGAAATTTACCTCTCATTAGTAAATATAATTGCAATCTACGGACGTTACTGCGACAAGGCATTTCTCAACCAGAATTTTATGGGGATGTTATCTACAAACTTAGGAAAATTCGGGGTCATATCCATTTTCATGATTTGTTTATAAAACGCATTAAAAAATTTAAAAAGAAAGGTTATGATCCTATTATATTGCAACACACTGCATGTTTGGTTATCGACCCTTTTACAGTCGGTAGCTACGCTTCCCTCTTTGCTTGCGCGATGACAGGCCGAGGGTAGTACTCTATGATGGTATACTCTTAAACTTGGATACAGGAGGAGCTTACCAGACTCATGTATTATTTTTTCCCTGTCGTGCCCTTAACGGCTTACCTGCAGGTGCTCTGACTTCAGCAAAGTCATTGAGTACATATTTGACGTATTGTCACAGTTATTATGCTATGTTTTACATGTTGTCCTGTGTTCACCGTCGTCTATGTTGTGGGTAAGTCCAGCGGGGATACCTTTATTTACAATATTTGTAAAGCTAGGGTGACTTTGAGAGAAGTGTGAGGTTAGGACGTCCGTAAACCGGTTTAAACCCCCAGTGGTGTTTTTGCTGCTGACCGTGCCAAGGCGGCACTCTCTTTGTCACCCTTCCTTTTGTTTGCCTTGCGTCTTTGTGCTTGTGGTTTGTTCATGTTGTGGAACGTTTGTCCCTGGTTCTTGTGTGTCTTTTGGTGTTTTCTGTGTTCATTTCGTGTGTGTGTGTGCGTTTGGGTGTGTGGTTGTGTGTGTGTGTGTGTCATGCTGTCTATCGGTGTTTTGGTGGTGGTTGCGTCTTGCATGTGGCTTTGCCTGCTTGACTTTACTACTTTTCCAATGATAATCTTTGACAAAGGCCCTTAGTGGTCGAAATATTAGATCAGAGCAGTTTAAGTATTTATATAAAAAATTAAAAACACATATTATACATAACATTTTAAACGAAGTCGGAGTTTTCTGCACCGTGGTCAGATAAATACTTGTTTCTTGTTTGTTAAAAGAGAAATTAACGATTCAGTAACCAGAGCGAGCGTAGCGAACGGCGACTTCGTCACCTTCAACATCCTTTTTTTTGGATAAATACTAACTTACTTAGAGTTTGGCACGCCCTATTATTACGTCACACTGCCATATTTGAAAGTCCGCGCAAACACTCGTAGTATGACTGTCGTCCCATTTTTCATTTAGTTATTATGTAATGAAATAGTAAGTCACGGTGATTTTGATTTGAGTAGTTTCGAGTTAGAATGTTCGTGTAAATTTATTTTGTAGATGTTTTAGAAGGTGACCCCGTCGTCAGTTATTTGATATAATTACTCAGTAGCTGATAGACTCCGAGAAAATTAGGACTGTGTAATTAGGTCAATACTGAACGCTTCTGAAAACCGCTGTAAGGCGACGTCATTAAAGCTAGAAACAATGAAGGAACGTAATTGAAAGTGCAGTAATTGAAAGTGCAACACTGCTCATGCCCCCTAGCACCGGCTTAAGCGGTATTCAATTTTCAGAACAAGAAGTACTGAAATTAATGATCCCGAAGGACCAGAATGTATAATGGGTTGTTTCAGTAAGCTGTGTCTCATTTTGTGTACTATCATGTAAGGTTTAATGTTTTCAAGAATTTTGCCTAGGAACTATTCGTCATTATACAACCGAAAACGGGTCTTGTCACACTCCACGTGAAAGTGTAGTAAACATTGCCATATAAATCTAACACGACACTGGGTGGGTCTTGAAACAAACTCCTCCCATGAGCATTGCCTAGTAAACACTAAATAATGAAATTTCGAACTCTAAATGAATTAAGAATGAAAGTATCACCAAATCTCGAACTCCTAACAATGAAAGCGAGCATATTTTTTAATATCCGGCTTGGTGATTGGTCGAAAATCTTCGCCAAATGCTAAATACAATTGTAACAAGGGAATTGAGATATATGTATACATGTATTGAAAATAAAACAAAATCTCAAAATTGCTTGAAGTGCAAGGGGGTTGACTCTTTTGAGAAAAACGTTAGTTGTGTTTTACAAACTGTGTTATCAAAACATTTAAACTATGCCACTGTGATATAGAAAGCAGACAAACTCCTACTACATAAACATAACGCTTAAGTTCATTGTATTATTTTCAAAAGATTGTGCAAATGTATTTAAAGTGAGATTTGCAAATTCAAAACTATGAATCGATACTATCCGTTAGTTCTTCTTTTTGTAATAAATATTTTATTTCATCAATGTACAACTATTGTTGTTACAGTATATTAACATAGCTTGAACGACAATGTTGTATGCGAGAGCTGAATAAATTCTGAAAGTAGGAGATCCTTCGAAAGCAAAAGTTCCAGTGCGAAAAGAGAAAATTGCAGACTCGGCTTTATTGAAGAAGAATTTACATGACAGGGCAGTGTAAGTGTAAGTGGGTGCTAGTAAGGAGATGGCAGCAATACAGCTTTGTCTTAAGAAGGGTAATGTTTATCTAGCCGTATGCGAGATCTTATAGACCAAAATGTCTCCATTTCATTTTATTGATGATCTGTTTATTCTCATTGTTTGACAATGTTGAAGTTTTTTAAAAGATACCGTATAAACTGGAAGAAAATTTGAACCTCTTTACCAAATTGCTGGCGTGACTTCTCTTTACCAAATTGCTGGCGTGACTTCTCTTTACCAAATTGCTGGCGTGACTTCTCTTTACCAAATTGCTGGCGTGACTTCTCTTTACCAAATTGCTGGCGTGACTTCTCTTTACCAAATTGCTGGCGTGACTTCTCTTTACCAAATTGCTTTACCAAATTGCTGGCGTGACTTCTCTTTACCAAATTGCTGGCGTGACTTCTCTTTACCAAATTGCTGGCGTGACTTCTCTTTACCAAATTGCTGGCGTGACTTCTCTGTACCAAATTGCTGGCGTGACTTCTCTTTACCAAATTGCTGGCGTGACTTCTCTTTACCAAATTGCTGGCGTGACTTCTCTTTACACAATTGCTGGTGTGACTTCTCTTTACCAAATTGCTGGCGTGACTTCTCTTTACACAATTGCTGGCGTGACCTCTCTTTACCAAATTGCTGGCGTGACTTCTCTTTACCAAATTGCTGGCGTGACTTCTCTTTACCAAATTGCTGGCGTGACTTCTCTTTACACAATTGCTGGCGTGACTTCTCTTTACCAAATTGCTGGCGTGACTTCTCTTTACCAAATTGCTGGCGTGACTTCTCTTTACACAATTGCTGGTGTGACTTCCTGTTGATGAACGTTTGAATTATTTTAAGGAAATCCACTATTGGGTCAGTTTAATCAATGGCGATATCCGATATATTGGCCTCCCCATTGCTAATAGTGCAGTCGGATGAACTAAGATTAAACATGTTTGGTCCGGCCCGTCCATAAGCTAGTCAATCCTACTCTCACACGTTTGAGCAATGTATAACACTAATAATGTATTGATCGTGGACTATAAAATGACTAACCATTTACTCCATGAATATTAATGAAAGAAGTAATGACTTCCTGAATACTAATAAGCGAGATTTTTTACAAAGACAGAAACAGTAGAACCATGTGTATATTATTTCATGAGCAAACAGAGCAGACCTAGATCTGACGGCTCCTATAGTCTACTCTGTTTGCAAAGGAGTAGAAATGCGTATTTAAGAAATAAGGGGTTAACTGTTATGTACGAATACGCACAAAGTTTATGTTACTGTACCAATGACATTCTCAGTAGGATTATAGTCCGTGTAATATATCATACCCAAGCTACACGGTCAATTTCGTGTTCAGTGGTTGCATTGCTGTTTTATATGATTTATAGCTCAATGACGCGGCTGAATTATGTACCGCGTGTGTCTTAAAAGAAACAAAGAAACTGATTTACTCCCAAGAGAGCCATACGTTTATTTGCAATTTAACATGACAAGAACTAATTGACCTTATAGACAGATATACGAGTATATACATATGCATGGTACTCTGCATATGTTTAAGGTTACTCGCATCAACGAATTGCGGTTTGTTGTTAGGGTTTAACCCTTTACCCGTATACTAACACATTTTCGAGAATTTGCAAACAGAGTAGACCCAGATCAGACGGCCCCTATAGGGACCGTTTTATCAGGGTCTGCTCTGTTTGCTTATGGTATAATATAGATCAGTTTCTACAGTTTCTAACTAAACCAAACTGTCACGTGCGCATATGTCATTATACAAATTCAGCTAATTAATATATTCATGATGTCATTATTTCTTACATTGATATTTAACAGATAAAGGATTAATGACACGTCGTTGTAGGCGCGTATCAGCTGAACATTTTGTGCTGGTTAATATAACATTAGATGGGCCTTTACACTGAACACTAACTAGTCTTCCTTCTAAAATGTTGTAGGGATGTTTAAAACTTAGTACTCTATGAAAGCGATGTCTTAAATCCAGAAACTGAAGGAGAACGTCGGATATCTGTACTATTTCGTTTTTGTCGTACCCTTTATTACTTTTCTACAGTTACTCTGTTTGCAGCTCAATCATTGAGTACACTAGCGATATGTGGATACAGTTTGTTCACTTAAATGTTTTCGTTATACATGCACTTTATCATTGCATTTGCCATCGCGGTTGTTGTAGATTAGTCGGAGAGGGGATACGTTTATTTACACTGTTTGTCTTTTAGGGTGGGGATGGAATAAGTGTGAGGTTGGGCGCCCATAAACCGGTTTACCCCCCCCCCCCGTGACTTTTGTCACTGACCGTTCCAAGGCGGTACTTCCATCTTCCCCCTATTGTATGTTTGTTTTATCTGTGTGCGTCTCTTGATGTTTTTATAGTTATGTACATTTGCTGTTTCCGCTGTTCGGGCGACTGTTTGTTCTGTATGTGGTGTTTCCTGCATGACTCATTTTTGTACTTTTATAGCAATAGTTCGCAAATGTTTGTCTGTCAGATCCAATCTAACGGTTTCAGTTAATAGCATAATTAGTTTATTTTTAGACAAATAATTTAGCAAACATTTACTTTAAGCGACATTTCCAGAGCAAGGTAATATACATATTAACGAAGAATTGTTCAAACGACAACTCTTAAACCGCTGCATAGAATATAATTGCACACGAATAAATCTTTGATAATCTTCTATTAACTTTATATACATATTTTTGTTTTACTAATATATTTTATGTTGATAATGTTTTAGTTGTACCCTCTCTTAAATCTACGTCATATATTCGTTTAAGTGTGATATCTTTACCCTAATACCTCTCTATGTCAACACCTTCTATTGCAGAGGATCACACTGGAAATAAGAGTACTTCTCTTTCTTATGTATGGATGGGTTTTGATGTAGTGCATGATGATTATATATATTTATAAAAAATGATTCATAGTATACATTGTAAAGTAAATTTTACATATTGATGTTTAAACCACCTTTGGTTATATACACCATTATTTGTATGTATCTATGCTGAAATAAATACAGTGAACCTTCGTTACAACGGAGGTGTTTGTTTCCAGACATTTTGCTGGTTTAACGAGGTTGCCATTATAACGAGTTTAAATATGAAAGGAACCATCTGGCCAGTGTTAAACTAATACCAACAGGATAACGCTTAATGCAGCACACAAGAAGTGCAAAAAGCTCCGCTTTTTGCACTGTTTGTGTTATGCATTAAGCGGTCAGTTGTCTTATTGGCATTGTACCTATTTATTCAGTGGTTGTTTAAAAGACTTAACAGTAATTTTGTTTCAATGTATACTGTCGGTATAACGAGGGTGCCATTGTAACGAATGCCAATATAATGAATGTTCATTGTTATAAAAGATACATAAGCAGATGAGCCAGAATATATTTTACTGTAACCAAACATCACTTACAGCCCGAACAGTAACAATTGGAGGCCCGTATAATATCATATTGTAGCATCTAGTGCGTTTTATCTAGATGTTTAACGTCAGAGCTAGTGCTATATTGGCTTTAAATAATGCACAGGTTATACTTAGTATCAATGGTATACGCCAAGGTTTCCAGTAAAACGTCACTGTGTTCATGCAACACGTATCTGTTCATGTCACTTTGTTAAATGTTAAATGTAGGAAGCGAGAGTATTACCATTTACAAATCATGTACACCAACGTTAGAAGAGCAATACTTTGATCATTGTATGTAATATTAATTTTGTCATTCAAACCCAGCTAGTAAATATGAGCTTTCAGTACTATTATAATAGCTCTATAGTTACGCAGTGGTTTGCCATTTTACTTTGCATAAATACTTGAACTGCTCTGATCTAATATTTCGACCACTAAGGGCCTTTTTCAAAGATTATCATGTCATGATAATCTTTGAAAAAGGCCCTTAGTGGTCGAAATATTAGATCAGAGCAGTTCAAATATTTATGTATTATATTAATTCCCTATTTTGGAATATTTTCTTCATTGTGCATTTTATTTTGAATATTCAGTAATACCAGAGGTCCAGATAAGATGAGTAAAATTCATAATTTTTAAGAATAGCTCCTATATTTTTTCACCAAACCCTATACTGTGACCTCTTCATTGTTTTTGCATAGCTCTGGGGTATCAGATGTACTCTCTATATAAAACGCGATGGGGATCAGGCTGCAAAAACCGTTGCTATGATGTGAAACATAATGCCACATAGGCACTTACTAATTGATAACAACCCAATAATTAAGAAAATGGTGATTGTTTTCGAGAAAGCAATACAGATATTGGCGTTTTTACATACATTTGTTAGTTTGCGGAATTCATAAGAAATATATTATTAGTAATGTTTATGCACCACAATGGTATAAAACCACTACAGGAATAAAATCAATTTGTATTTTCAATGTTTAAGCTTAACTAATAATAAATATAATACGTGTATGTGCTTACAAAAAATACAAAAATGAGTCATGCAGGAAACACCACATACAGAACAAACAGTAGCCCGAACAACAACACAAGGAAACAGCGAATGTACATAACTATAAAAACATCAAGAGACGCACAAAGACAAAACAAACATACAATAGGGGGAAGATGGAAGTACCGCCTTGGAACGGTCAGTGACAAAAGTCACTGGGGGGTTAAACCGGTTTATGGGCGCCCAACCTCACACTTATTCCATCCCCACCCTAAAAGACAAACAGTGTAAATAAACGTATCCCCTCTCCGACTAATCTACAACAACCGCGATGGCAAATACAGTGGTAAAGTGCATGTATATATGGAAAATAGTCAAACAGGGAGAGCCACACACGAAATGACACCGCACCAAACACCATCTAACAAGAAATGGTAAGGCCACAAGACAAAACATAACAAGACGAAACACATTAAACATTAAGCATATTAAACAACAAAATTGACCGTAGGCTGAAAGCAGGAGTGCCGCCTTGGAACGGCCAGCAACCAAAATAAGCTACTGGGGGACTTAAACCTGGTTTATGGGTACCCAACGAAATAGTACAGATATCCGACGTTCTCCTTCCATTTCTGGATTTAAGAGGTCGCCTTCATAGAGTACTAAACCTTTCTTGTCGGCGTACATGCAAAGAGGCCAGCGTGATTGCCAAATTGTAAAAGGTATCACAACCAAACATGCAGTATGTTGTAGTACTACAGGATCATATCCCTTTTTAATGATGTTTTTAACATATTTGATGAACAAAGTGAGAAAATGGGTATGTCCAAACTTTTTACGAAGTTTGTAATTCACATCACCCTAAAATTCAGATAGATTGCAGGTTCTAATCACTGGGTTGTATTTTAAAATACACAAACAACAACGAAGTTGCACATATAAAATGCAACGTATGCTGTCTTTCGGCTCCAAGATGCATACTGATAAAAACCAAAACCTATTATATTATGTTGTTTCTATTATCTAAACGCTAAAGCCTCGTGCAGCAAGACAATAACCCTTACAATTTGAAGAAACATGGCGCTTGCATTAGTTGTTTCAGATACTTATTTCAGTTCAGATACCGATCAAAATTTGCACATCCACCATTATCGTAGAGTGTATCCGTTCACAAACTGATTATCCCATCTAAGGTATCTACAAATGGCTTTTATAATGTTTGTGATTACAGGTAATATACTTAAATTACCATTTGTGACCGAAATCGAAATACATGGCCAGCTTTTATCTCGTGATTGATGTTAATAGGAAATATATTAACGCTCATTATCGTTTTCTATAACCAACAGCTACAATAGAATGTGCTTTCAGCGGCCATTCATTCATTGAACATGGGTGTCTTTAAAAGCAGACGGTTGCGTAATGCAGGTTAAAAGTAAAGCAAAAAGCTCCTATAGGCTTTTTTTTGCATTACGTTGAACCTGCATTAAGCTTCCATCTATCTTACATACCCATAATTAGACCTATTGTTAATGGCCGCTTAAGACGGGTTCTACAGTATAATGCAGTACTTGAAGGTCAGAATGTTGCTGATAAATGTCTTTATGAACGTTAATGTAACGTTCAAGCAATAACTAATATGTTATGGTTTCTTCTAATTTATGACTGGCATTACGCCCAACAATTATTATTTTCACTAGTGTGTATTTATTTGCCAAGCATATAGGAGTCTTTTATCTAAATTAAAAGTAAATGGTTGCATTGCAATGATCTTTGAGGTTTTCACTAAGGTATTTTCCATAGCCTTAAGTCTGCTGTGAGTTGATGAATGAGTACCAAAGCCAACAGTTTGGATTCAGATGAGACACCGAGCCACTCATCGTCCCATCTAGACTCTGACTCTGACCGTGTTGTTGAAAAGAAATGCTAGAAATGCAACCAGCTGTGTCAAATGAAGTCGAAGACATTTTCTACGGACAAGAATTTGCTTAGCAAGCTAAAGGTTAAACCGGTATGACGTTAGATTTTGTTTAGATATTTACAATCAACCACAACTGAGGCTTAAATAAGTATTTATCATTTTACTTCATAAGTCTTTCTACGCCTTTGCGGGATAGATCAGGATCAGATGCCTCCTGTATGATCAGTGTCTGTTCTCCTTGCTTATGAAATAAAATAGGTTTGATTCTACAGTTTCTGCCAGAGCCAAATATATATACAACACTACGAGAAATTATAGCACTAAATAATATCTGACTTTGTTCTTTATCTCAGCATAGACATTGACTCTTCATAAATGTATTATACAGGCATGGCCTTACCGTTAAACTAACCTTTATATATAAAGCATACCGCAGATACCTTTGTACTTTATCGCTACAGAAACATTGAGTTTAATATGCTAAATGTATTACATATTTCAGACATTGCCGTAAAAATAACCTTTATCACCATTTCGCTAGGTATTGTGTTTAATACTCTACGTATAGGTATGATAAATGCACGATATTGCCGTTAAATTAATCTTTATCACCATATCATTAGACAGTTGTGTACTTCATCTCAGAAAAGGCAGTGAGTTTAATACTCTAAATTTATTATACAACCACGATCTTGAGAAATAATGACATCAAGATTTTTCAAATAGCATATGGACACAGGAAATTTGGCTAAGACAGAAACATACTGTAGAATCGTATCTATATTGGCCGTCTGATTTGGTTTTACTCTGTTTTCGAAGGCGTATAAAGGCGTATTTCTTTAGTAGAGGGCTTTCATCCAATTCACGCCATGTCGTTATATAGTGGAATGTAAGTATTTCACACTCAGTTCCAATGCTTGATTCTCAAGTGTAGTAGATCTAACCTTTACAGAAACACATAGAATGTAAACAGAAATCTAAAATATCTAGATATTACATTGCAAGAGAAAACAGAAATGAAGTGTGTGCTCGAATATGTGTGTTCCTATCTGTATATTATTTTAAAAGCCAATATATCAGACCCTGAACCGACGACTCTTACAGGAGCCGTCTGGTCTGGGTCTGCTCTGTTTTCAAAGGCGTATAAAGGCGTATAGGAAAGTAAAGGATTACTTTAATTAACGCCATATCGTTAAATACTGGAATATAAGTTTCCTAGATATTTCACACTCAGCTATAATGCGTGACTCTCAGGAGTAGTAAATCTAACAATAACAGAAAAACCTAGAGTGTAAACAGGAATCTTCCATCTCTAGAGATAACATTGCCAGGGAAAAGATGTGCTCGTATCTGTAAAAGTGCAGCGCTTCTTCAATAGGTCTTTGATTACACGTGTGTCAAATTAATATGTGATGATGCGGCTAAGCCATTTTCATCATAGAATCGTGCAACGTCTTGGTGTAAATAACTATCGAAGCACAAAGGTATTTGTTTTGAAGAGTATTCCTATGGCAAATACGTCGATACGGAGCCTGATGATTTGCTCGATTTCAATTTCCAGTATGATGTACTGTTGAACTTCGATGTCTGGAAAATCAGGAACTATACATGTTACTTCCGGACAACAGATATTCGTGTCATCCAATTTCTAATCTGGACAATTTTTCAAGTTCACAGCTTAATACAGGCTTTAAATAAAGCTGAAAACTCCAGTAGTAGCTTTCAGCATTACTTTAGACCTGCATTAAGTTAACACATGTTTCTAGATATGCCATGTGACACATTTAAGAACATTTGTATATTATATATTTTGGAAGGACCGAACTTTTTCTTCGAGTTATCCCGAAGTTATCGAAGCTCAACTGTACCTTTAATTGGTTGCCTTTCGATATCAAAGTGACAGTGCAGAGAATTAAAATTATGCGTGTGTCAGCGTACTATAAAATGGCTTAAAATACAGTATAAGTAATATTTCAACCACTCCCTTCATATACACGCCTGTTCATGCATTTATACACAGAGCAGACCCTGATCAGTTTAAGTAATCAGTTTAAGTTATCCGTTTAAGTTATCAGTTTAAGTAATCAGTTTAGTAATCTTTAAACCCTTTCCTTCATACGCACGCCTTTTCATCTATTTGCGAATAGAATAGATCCAGATCAGACAGCTCCTGTAGGAGCCCTCTGACCAGTTAAGTAACACTTTCAAGATGTTCGGTGTCTCGCCTCATGTTTTCAGACGCGTGTACTTATGTTCTTAAATAGGTTTACCAGCTGTCGAACAAACACTCAGCATCGGCAGCTATCATGATTGAGTAACGTTTGTCGTCTTCTGTTATCCACAAATGTCCAAATGCTTATTGCTGTGAATCAATACATTGCGTTGATAAAAAGTGAAGCTTTATAATGATTGATTGTTCACAGTAATGGACACATGGTTTAAGTTATATTCCCGAGACAATGGAAACACGTTTTGTTTATATTGTCTCACACCGACTAGACCAATTATTGACCAAGTCCTTTATTCAGACTAAAGAAACATTTATAAGTAAATAACTAGAGGTATGTGGAAAATATTAACTCAAGACACATAACATTATTGCACCAGTGGGATGTGATGAGTTCGAATGCATAACAACTGTATGACTGTAGCAACTAGACACGTGCATAACAGAAAAAGTACATGTAACTCTGTGAGAAAACGTATGATAAATATACTTAATATGATGATGTTGATGACGATGACATGTCGACGGTGATGACAGTAAATGTATGAGGAAACACCACATACAAAACACACAGTCGTCCTAACAGCAATATTGCAAAAAAAGAAAGTGAAAGTATATACACAGGTACCTATAGTTATGGCCTGCTATCAGTCCGAATGATTGCTAAGCCAATTTTTCATTTACTGCCCTGGTCATTGAGCCATTCGCCTACATCAAAAGACAAAAAAAGAGAGGCACAAATAAAGATATAGCAAACAAAAATTATAGGGAGATATGGACAAACCGCCTTGAAGCGGTCAATGACAAGTGTCACTGTGTTTATAACCGATTAGAGGGGCCCTGCCTCACACTTATTCCACCCCACCCCAAAAGGACAATCTGTTTAAATAAATGTACCCCCTCTCCGACTAATCTGCAACAACCGCGATGACAAATGCAGTGGTAAAATACATGTAAAACGAAAATATATTTAAGTGAAACAAACTGGATCCATCTGTCGCTAGTGTACTCAATGATTGAATTGTGACCAGTGTGGTTGTAGAATAGCAATAAAGCATACGATTAGGATGATGACGGCAGCAAAGATGATACTGGTGAGGACGGCATTGATAAACATATTAATGACGATAATGATGGTGATAATGATTATCCTGACGTTAGTGGTAATGATGATGTTATTGATGATGTTAGAGATGTTGATGATGATAATGATGATAGATATAAAATATGATAATGATTTGTCTCTGTTAGAAGGATATCTAAAATATTAAAACAAAACTAGACACGCAAATAAAACTCTTCTATCTCCAGTCTTAGAGAAGCTTCCGTGAATACACAACTAATGCTGGTATCTATAAACTGCAGAGTAATTGCAGTAGTCCTTGGGATTCAGTTTTTGTCCATTAGGTGATGGTAACGATTTTTCCAGACCACTTTGCTCTTAGACACAGTGTAAGATATTAGCCGAGTGTGTCTTCTGTGGTTATGATGAGCAAAAATTTACGAAACAAATGAATGTGCAAATCTCCAACTTTTTCTCAAATTCTATTTTACAGATGTGTATGTCAGCATGTTCTTATACAGAAAATACAGGGCAAGTACAACTGTACTCAATATACATGTATAATGCTTGGACCATTATAATATAAACTATGTTTATTTTATTACAAAGGGACTATTAATTGAATAGCATTATATACACATAACTCAGTTGTCAATATTTCGGCCGTAGCCTTTTTCAAGAAATAAAACGCAATTAAAAATTCACTACATGTTTAGCATTACAGCAACAAAATGGAAATCGGACCGAGTTATTTGCATATAATGCTATCATTATAATATAGTTTGAAGAAGTATAATTTCGGGCGGAAACTGTAGAATCCTATCTATAGTATACCATTAGGTAACAGAGCAGATCCTGGTCAGACGGTTTCTACAGGGGCCGTCTGATCTGGGTCTACTCTGTTTGCAAATGTCTAGACAAGCGCATGTATGGAGTAACGGTTAAAACAGGACATAGCTATTAATGTTAAAAATATGGAAAATATGCCTTATCCTTAAACTGCTAAGCTGTGGTTTTCGCTTGGAGAATACCGTAAGTTACATATTTAATCTACAGTGCGGGTCAATAAATAATAAACAATTAACTGTGCTGATCTACAGTGCGGGTCCATGACTAATAACAAATTAACTGTGCTGACGATTCTTTGAAATTGTTAGCTTCTAAATGTACTCACTAATTACTGATAACGACAATCCCATTGTATTCACGTGTTTGTCTGAAAACAGTAAATATGTAAACCATAAAGACAACAATTAACATTTCAACATAAACCAGATTTTTTTATAAAGTATAACACGGTTATTAGGGACGAATGTTACTTACTTAATACACATACATGCCAGCTGTCCATTTTGTTTTTCTGAATTCATTAATTGCCCGTTGCTTATTGCATATTACCTCTATAATTGAAGTCACCACATGCAGGCTTTACGATGCGTTTGCAAAAACAAACACTTAATGGATACACGTAGTAATATAGGAAACGTGTCTCATTAACGCAGAAAGAAAACACATACAGCATGCTCCTATCTGTCTGCATAATTATAGTCCTCTCTTCACTTATCACCTGCATTTTTAGACTGCAAAGCAATAGGTGTATTTTAGTAACAGGTGTGTTTTAGTAATACTACATGTTATATCGCTTCGCTATTTCTCTTGCATTTCCAATATCTTCATGTTTATGTATTTGTGTATATGCAAATGTTGGTTCTACACTGTTTGACTAAGTGTATCTGTCAGAATTCTAACTTAATGAGGACAATCTATGTTTTCATTGCATCAAATCTTTTAAGCATTGCACGCATATTTTGGGAGGTTTGCCTTCTAGTTTCATTGACATATATTTGAGTGAAATGATTACATGCAAAGTAAACAAATGTATTTTGGTGCGTTTCTCTTTGACATTAATAGATTTCAAATGCATTCCTATATTTAAGATACTCATAAATACATAATATGACTGAACACATCTGTAAACTCTAGCATTCACATTTATATTTGTAAACTATAAACGTCCCATTCATCATACGTATTCACATCAAAGCAAGATAAATACGTCATAGGATGTCTAATTGTACCTCAGCGTGAACTCGTATTATGCTTCACATCTTTTCCTCATACAGACACTTTCTAACACATCCGCAAACAAGATAGACACCGACCTAGTAACTCCTGTCGGAGCCATTTGACCAGGGTCTACTTTGTTTGCTTATGGGCGTACATGTAGTAAATGGATATTCTGAACGTAACAGATCGGGTGCTTATGATACGCCAATGTGTCCGGCATCTAATCTGAGTCTAAACTCTTTGAGCGAATTAATCTCACCGCGCTTAGTGCAACCATTGATAGAAAATATGTGGGTTTAATAAAATCTCTCTCATATGAGTCATTACCTTTCTGACACTGGCGTGATTAAGCTTGAACTACGAAGAAAGAGTGCGCACAATTTTAACTTTGTCGTCTGTTAATTTTGTCGTCTGCTACAATTTTCATTTTATATTGTTAATTTTGTTACAGCCATTCACTCCTAGACCATTTTAGGCCCTTACAGTAAATTTACTATAGAAAAAGAAACATTGAGTATTGTGTAGTTTTGAAAACATTGTGGTGTATAGAGCATTTTGTTCCTATGGAGCAAATGCTCTGTTCATCACAATGGTTTCAAAACACGACTTTTACAAAAGCGTCCAAATGCTTCAGTATGGAGGAATGTATCGACACAACAGACACAGTAATAAACAGTTAAACAACAGACACAGCAATACACAATTAAACAACAAAGTAATAAACAGTTAAACAACAGACAAAGTAATACACAGTTAAACATCAGACACAGTAATAAACAGTTAAACAACAAACACAGTAATACAATGTAAACAACAGACACAGTAATACACAGTTAAAACAAAAGACATGGTAATACACAGTTAAACAACAGACACAGTAATAAACATTTAAACACCAGACACAGTAATACACAGTTGAACAACAAACACAGTAATACACAGTTAAACGACAAACACAGTAATACACAGTTAAGCAACAGACACAGTAAAAAACAGTTAAATACCAGACACAGTAATACACAGTTGAACAACAGACACAGTAATAAACAGTTAAACAACATACACAGTAATACACAATTGAACAACAGACCAGTAATAAACAGTTAAACACCAGACACAGTAATAAACAGTTAAACAACAGACACAGTAATACAAAGTTAAACAACAGACACAGTAATAAACATTTAAACACCAGACACAGTAATACACAATTGAACATCAGACACAGTAATACACAGTTAAACAACAGACACAGTAACACACAGTTAAAACAGACACGGTATTACACAGTTAAACAACAGACATATTAATACACAGTTGAACAACAAACACAGTAATACACAGTTAAACAACAAACACAGTAATACACAGTTAAACAACAGATAGAGTAAAAAACAGTTAAACACGAGACACAGTAATACACAATTGAACACCAGACACAGTAATAAACAGTTAAACAACAGACACAGTAATACACAGTTAAACAACAGACACAGTAATACACAGTTAACAGCAGGACACAGTAAAAACAGTTAAACAACAGACACAGTAATACACAATTGAACAACAGACACAGTAATAAACAGTTAAACACCATACACAGTAATAAACAGTTAAACAACAGACACGGTAATACATAGTTAAACAACAGACACAGTAATACACAGTTAAAACAACGGACACAGTAATACACAGTTGAACAACAGTAATACACTGTTAAATAACAGACACAGTAATACACAGTTAAACAACAGACACAGTAATACACTGTTAAATAACAGACACAGTAATACACAGTTAAACAACAGACACAGTAATAAACAGTTGAACAACAGACACAGTAATACATAGTTAAACAACAGACACGGTAATAAACAGTTAAACAACAGACACAGTTAAACAACAGACACAGTAATACACAGTTTTGATCCGTATGAAAGGCTTACTAGGCGTCTCATCAGGATCAAAATTGTTTGCATAGGTAATCACACAGCTATGCAACATTTGTACCTAAAGAGTTAACCCTTTCCCTGTTGTATATTCATGTAAGAAATAATGACGTCATGAATACACGTATTAATAAGACTATTTTTTACAATACCATATATGTATGCACACAGGACATTTTGGCTCAGGCAGAAGCTGTAGAATCAGATCTATATTACACCATAAGCAAACAAAGCATATCTTGATTAGACGGCTCCTATAGGAGCCGTCTGATCTGGGTCTACTCTGTTTGCAGATGCATGAAAATGCGCTTACATAATAAGCTATAAGGGTTAAACCACGAAAACAGTAGACTATAAGGAAAATAAACGTCATAGTTAATCTAGATGAGTTTTCTAATGACTGTTAAACATGTTAACCATTTCCCTCATGCATTACGCTTTTTTAAGCATTTGCAAACAGACTATACCCAGATCGGGGTCTGCTGTGGAATTAGACAGATCAGGGTCTGCTATGGAATTAGACAGATCTGTTTCGTTACGTTCTAAAATCGCTACAATGTCCCACCTTCAATATTTCTTTATAACTATTTTGTCCATGAATATTTGAAACTTTGGAATTAACATAAAACAGGGAAAGAGTTTAGAAGACAAGCAATTAAGTTTACATCATGAAAAGTGGAAATGAATGCAGCCCTAGAGTAAGTATTTTAACCGTTACAACGCTAAAGTTTAAAATGGACTATCCCAAAGTTCAAACAGGTCATGCTTACTGTGAATATTTAGCGATTATTCTAAAGAAAGGTGTAATATGAAAACTCTAGAAGCCCTCTCATCTGGATCTACATTGTTTGCAAAGGACATTAGTGGCTCGTGTCCCTCACTGTCAGGGTTAACGTGAATCACCGATAATGTTTTCGATAAACACATTCACAATGTCCTTCAAGTATTCACGGTGGAATATTATTCATCTACCATTTGAACATAATACTTCGCACCTATGTACTTAACCCTTTCCCTACTATTGACGCAGTTTCACGACTTTGTAAACAGAGTAGACCCAGATAAGTGGGCTGCTGTACGAGCCGTCTTATTGGTTAACATGTTGGTAACATTATGATTTCATACTTTCTTCCAATTGTAACACTTGCTGTGTGGATCATTATGACAATTCAGCTGAATACAGTTATTTCTTGCAATATAATTGAAAAGCAAAGCGGGTACAATTCAACGGAAAGAAGTATTTGTAAGTGCGGTGTATTTCCACGTAACTTTGTGCGGGTGCTAATTTTGATATAGGCCTACAGTTGAACTCCTATAAACCGGAATTTTATGACAAAACAATTTAGGTTTTAGGCAAGTGCCTGCTTAATGCAAGGTGCAAGTCATGTAGAAAGCTATTAGAGGAGCTGTCTGCATTACTTTTAACCTGCATTAACCCTTTCCCCCATAAATACGCCTTTCTACGCCTCTGTAAAAGTCACTTCTTGAAACTACTGTGATAAAAAGAGCATTTGCTCCTATAGGAGCAAATGCTCTATTTATCACAATGGTTTCAAAACTACACAATTCTAACATTTTTTTTTTCTCTAGCAAATGCTCCTTATCGGTAGATTTCTTCAAAGAGGTTTGGTCTAAAAATAGCCTATGGAGGAAAGAGTTAAACCTCTCTAGACGATCCGTTATGATTATGAAGATATTTTGACGTCCGGTTTAGAGGGTTAACTACGATTACTTGTAAACAGCTATAGGAATCGTATATGCGTGGTAAGAACAAATGGTTGAACTTCCGAGCCGGTGATAGTGAATCGAAGCGTCAGACAGGGTGGGGGTACTATCGGACGTTTTATTACCTTGCGTTTTAAACGATGTAGTGCTTTATGATCTGGAAACATGTGGGAATGGCGTAATGATTGGCTCTGTCTATAGAGGACACCCCTCGTTTGTATAATTGGCTCTGTCTATAGAGGACACCCCTCGTTTGTATAATTGGCTCTGTCTATAGAGGACACCCCTCGTTTGTATAATTGGCTCTGTCTATAGAGGACACCCCTCGTTTGCAGATCATATAACGTTAGTCTCCTTAACACCTGCTAATTTACAGAGACACATAAATGTAGTGCGTAATTATTCTACATCACGGCAATTTGACGAAAGCGTTGAAAAGTCGTGCGTCATAAATTACACTAGCAAATGCCATCGGTTCCCGGTACCTATTCAGTAGGTATTAAACTTCTTACATACAGATATTGCGCCGTGTTTCTGTATCAGATTTATAACAAATTAACAATACATCTTAAAGACTAAGATGTGAGATATTAGCCAGAAATTGGCCCCGAACGGTTCTTATGTGTAACTCAACGTGTCAATTGTGTAGCGAGAAATATGATGATTAACTGACACATATAGTAACTGATTGTTCTGTAACTGATAGCAGACGGATGCATTTATATACAGACTTGTTAAAAATAATTCGGCTCAGACTTTATAGATGAACTTAATGGTCTTGGTAACAAACATGTTTTCTACGTCTCCTAAGAACTCCAATCGAACCTAGAACAGCGTCTTGAGTGCGAATTCTTGACTCTTACACATTATTACGTGTTAGACTGTACGGCCTTGTTGTATGATGTAGGTGTTAACCATTAGTGTAACTAATGGAAACGTAATGTGAGATGTATATTGATTGAACCCCTTCAGTGCAATAAAGGCGGGTCTGTGACATCATATACACACAGTATGCATCCAGATGAGACGTCGAGTAACTTGGCGTCTCATCAGGATCTGAACTGTTTGACACCCTGTTTATCTGTTTATAAACAAGCTCCCACTCTAAATCTTGAAGCAGGCGAACACGTGTCTAGCAGACGACAATGCTGACACTGAAAGGACTAAATGTGTAGTATGTGTCGAATTGTGCATAGAACAGTGGTCGGCTCCAGTTTAGCGATTGAGCTGGTAACAGTAGGATATTGCGGACACTAGAGACGCATACCTCACATGTACTTATACTAGTGCATCGAGAACAATTGTAGACGGAGAAACTTAGACTTGATGAAAAATATATATGGTATTTTTCCCTCTATCACTTTATATGCATGTTCATTTGTTATTTATGATGCCTATATACGTATATGCACATGGCTACCTCCCATGAGGAAGAGCAAAAAATTGTCTGTCTGTTGGACAACTGTTACAAAATTACTTCTACTTTTTACTATTACTACTACTTATTCTACTACTAATATTACTACTACTATAACAACAACAACAACAACTACTACTACTACTACTACTACTACTACTACTACTACTACTATAACTACTACTACTAGTACTACTACTACTACTACTACTACTACATTTACTACTACAACAACTACTACTACTACTACTACTACATCTACTGCTACTACTACTACATCTACTACTACTACTACTACTACTGCCACCACAACTACTATTACTACTACTATTATTATTACTACTACTATTACAACCTTTACTACTACTACTACTATTAATACTACTACTACTACTACTACTACTACTACTACTGTTACTACTACTACTTTACTACTACTACTACCACTACTACTACTACTACTACTACTACTACTACTACTACTACAACTACTACTAATTCTACTACTACTACTACTACTACTACTACTACTACTACTACTACTACTACTACTATTACTAGTACTACTACTACTGCTACTAATAATACTACTACTACTATTACTACGTTTACTACTACTACTACTACTACGTTTACAATTTTACTCATATAACTAATGTCATTGCCTCGAACGAAATACTGATAATGATTCAGCTATAACGTACACAGTGTTATTATTCAAATGACGGCAGACGAGCCATTATACGTCTTTAACAATGTTGGCATTGTACTTGTGAGAAACAATTTTACCATTAGTATCGAATGTTTTACAGTGCACCCGACATGTATTCAATTAAGAGGCATCGTTAAAGTTTTATGCATCCGTTCGCAAATTTTAAGACAAATTTGTTACGACTACTGCTGTAAACGCATCATTTTGGTCTTAAACTTTGCGAAACGTTGCATAAAGCATCAACGGGAACTGGTAACTGAATGCAGGGCAGTATAGTTGTATCCGTTGCTAAATGTTTACACGGAAAACATGTTTCCTGCATTTAGTAATATAGTTTATTCACTAGCTACATAACAATGGATATAACATTACCTGTTGCATACAGTAAAACCTCTCTATAACGGCCACTTAATTACATCAAGTAGTCTGTGTTAACGGCAGGTGGCTGCTTAAAGCAAGGTGAAAGTAAAACAGAACGCTCCTATAGGAGCGTTCTGGTTTACTTTCATCTTGCTTTAAACTGCCACCTGCCCTAAATACCAGATAATTAACACAATTTAACAGTTTACATATAAAACAAAACACCGGATAAATGTTCTGCAAAATAAGATTTTAAGAAACTGTCATATAATGCCATCCGCAGCTATCCGGTTTACAAAAATTGGGGAGCAGTCATTAAAATCTGCGAATAATATGTGTGTGCTTTTAAGACTTTTCGGTAAAGGCTAAGTAGTCAATACAACATGTTTTGTTTTATCTTTTGTTGTGTGTGTTTGCACTATTTGCTTCATGTTTAAATACAGTAAATACTACAATATAGCCATGCTAATACCATGCCTTTCTTCATTTCACGACTCCATAACGGACGTCGTCGTTTGCACACACAAACTGAAGTGTAAAAAGAGTTTTACTTTCAGTAAGAATGCTGCTGCTGATTATTATGATGATAAAAATATTCTCGAGAGTTACATGTGTGTACTTTCTGTTCACATGTGTATAATTTGTTACAGTGGTGTCGTTTTCAAACATATGTCATTAATACAGGTAGGAAACAGAGAGTATCTGGAAATTTATGCACCGTAATGAACACATGTCGGTAATTAGCTCTGCATAGCTAATGCTACATGATTATACATACACCGGACACGTAAGATTATTATGCATAGAAAACGTCCTCGTGATAGATACAAATATCATTCTAACGCAATCTGTCAATTTCCTGCAATCTGATTGGCTCACGTGACCAAATTTACGGCACTTAAAAAGTGTTTTATATGTCACAAATTCAACCAATCGCAAACGACCGAATAATACCACGGGCCTGTAAATATATCAGTGCGCGTTGTTTATCTAACACTTACTGTGATATTCGTTGTAAATGAAACAGTAAGCAGGAAAAACACACAAAACGCAACCACCAACAAAACAACGACAGAAATCAAGTAAAATAAACACACAACCACACGCACACACACGCACGCACAAATACACCACACCATACACTACACCACGCCACACACACACACACGCGCGTGCGAGATTAGATTTTTAATCATGAACAGATGCTCAAGTACAACGACACAAAGACACCAAACAAACATATACATACTTGTTTAGATTACAGACAGAACATGCATGCGCGAGCTAAGGTGAAAATGCAGTTCAAGCCAAAAAGGTCATGTAGCGAAGTTTAGTGGACTGTTTTTGCGATGTATATTTGTGGCTGATGTCAAGAACGATCACTGTTGAATAAAATAATGTTTACGAAAATGCATAATTTTAAATTGTAGTATGCGACAATAATAATAATAGAATAATTAGATTGTAAACGATGAAAATTGAATTTGTGGTAAAACATTTGGACAGGAAAACTGCATGCTATGGACTTGTAGTACATCGTAAAATGTACTTACTACAAATTTAATAAAATTTAAAAAACTGAATTTAACTTGGAAAGGTAGGAAACACGTGTTTGCTCGACTGTACTATACAGTCTACTTTATTTGAAACTTGAAGCTTAATCACTTGGTTAAACTTTATTTAACATAGATGTTTTCCCATTCTTGCCACACTTACTCAGGGGGCCTCTGTGTCCGAGTGGTAATGGTCACCTAGCCCCTCACCATTCTTGCCACACTTACTCAGGGGGCCTCTGTGTCCGAGTGGTAACGGTCACCTTGCCCCTCACCATTGTGGTTCGAATCCCGGCATTGGCATCTGGATTCATTATGATAGATAGATAAATAATATTTATTGACTTAAACTGTATACAGTTCATCATCATTTCAATAACTACAATACTAACAGTAAATAGTATTGGTACACGTGACAGACAAATGTAACATAAACAGTGCAATACATATTACAATCGCGTTTATACATTTATAATACCATTTTTTAAAGTTCAACAAATCTCCTTAAAAAACAAATGACAATTAGTTACGGTTAAATTAGAGGATGGAATAAAGTCAAGTGAATTGGACAGCTTTACGTACTTTATACGCTTCATTGATATATTTACTCAAATTGTAAATTTTCCTTATTGATGAATTAAACAATTGTACAAATTTATACATATTAGGTCTAGAAATATAATATTTCTTAAGAAACTTTCTCCTAATTTCAGTATACATCGGGCATTCCATAATAAAATGGTACTCGTCTTCGACTACACATTTATCACAAAAAGTGCATATTCTTTTA
This sequence comes from Azorinus chamasolen, assembly GCA_963576725.1. NCBI lineage: Eukaryota > Metazoa > Mollusca > Bivalvia > Cardiida > Solecurtidae > Azorinus > Azorinus chamasolen. Next base: position 4,919,853 of record OY755236.1, read on the forward strand.
TTTCTTTCTAATCTTTCTCTAGCATATCTTCCTGTTTCAACTCTTAAAAATGTGCTTAAATTCTTAGTTTTGTTAGTATGAATCTATTTTGTTTATTCGTAATAAATATCAAATAATCTTCCATCTGAAAATGTAATTTCATATTTTTATACAACAACAGTTTGCTGTTATTATGAATATCAGAAACCCATTTTATGTAAGAAAGCCTTCCAGCTGACATGCAGAAGGTCGGCGGTTCTACCTGGCTGTTCTGTACACGAATCTTATGCGATTGCATGCACAAACAGTCGGGTAGGGTCTATTAGTTTGATGTCGCGATATGATTGAGATGACCTAAAATACCAATACTAGCAAACACATTTAATCCCTTCATCTTCTTAGCTTCTAATGTAGCATCTCTGTGTAACTTTTATCTAGAGCTTTCTGATACAAAGAGAAAACATCATTCTGTTTAGTGACGAAATTGTGAGTTACAAGCCTTTACACTCAAAGGTTATTTCTAAAAGTTTAAAACAGTATTTATCCTGTTTCGATGAATTGCTATTTTAAATATGTAGTTAAACAATCACTTCTACATGAAACGTATTCGTAATGATCTACTTATTGTAAGTAGGACACTGGACATTTGAAGTTAAGACCGTCTTTAACGAGCTCAAGTTTTAGCTAAAAGGGTGATTACGATAATGGCGGAGGCTTGTTAATCATGACAAATCAAGGCAGGAAATTTTGTTTCCTGTCTCTGTCTGCAGATGTCAGACACAAATTAACCAAGGCATTAATAAGCTTAGTGTTTTTGCTTTGTTAAAGAAACAACCCCACATTATCATCAAATGGGAGTTCTTACAAGGTTTCTACCTTAGAATCGGCCGTTGAAGATTTCAGAATTCAGACATTAAAACTCAAATTCAAGGAAACACAGTGAGTCTTGGTGGGATGATATCAAATGACATGCAGCATATTTAAAGTTAAACAAACTGTTATTATTATTTTATTATCGAACACATATATGGTTGCGTTTTATTACACCTCAGTCACATTTTCTGACGCTAATTCTCAAGGCACATTTTGACAAAAAATGGCAACTTTTCAGGAAAACTGCACAATATTTTTATTACACTTATATTCCGCCTTACTTGGTGTTTTCCAGTAAGGACACACATGTTTAACACATATAGACGTGATGTAGAGTTGATAGATGTCATGGTCAATACATACGGTATCTACAAAACTAAAATCTATACACTTATTAACACCATAAATGTGATGATAAATGACATGGTAAACGGTAAACTGCAGCTGCGGGATTTGTGTAAACATTTACTTTCCACTAATGCTCATATCTGAGTACCGTTACGGGATTTGTGCACTTATCTACCAACCCGTGTTTTCAAAAAAGTGATCTTCACATTTTGATAAAAAACTATTGTTAGAAAATGCAATACACACATTCTAATACTTAATGCATTTTATTGATTGGTTGTCACAATGGATATTTTCTTTACCAAAATGCAGACAATGCAATACATCGTGGTTCCAGTTTCAGTTACAGAATTTGAGCAGAAAAAAAGATGGGAGCCAGTTACATTTAAGTACTTGGTCACATGCCAATTTTGTTAACATGTCATTGGCTTTCAGAAGAATGTAGACACAGGATATGTGCAGCTCACTGATGATATGTAAGAATTAATGTTGCGAAATACAGCTTAGAAAGGAAATGTGCATATTATGTATATTATCACAAAAAATGTTTTGTCGAATTGATGACGTTTTCGCATTGGTATACTATCGGTATAAATTATGTTTGAGACAAACAAAATTGTACATTAAAGTCTTAATCAATTAGTTATGCCTTTCATTATTTGACAATTTAATTCAATCACTGGTGTCGTATTCTCTCTCTGTCCATCACCCTCTCTCCCCTTCTCTCTCTCTCTTGTCGTAATCTAGCTAGACAATCGATCATTTTAGAACGAGCTTCTACCTGGGTTCGAACCGTCGACATCCCTGTCCTAAAGCCGTTCCCTTATTCACTTGACCACTTGTTAAACATCTCTTCAGTGTAACTAGGTAACTTCCTTCAAACCAGTGTGACATTATTGTGCGGTTAAAGTTATACATCACACTACTAGGCCATGAGCCTGAGCTCCAAACGTTGACCATCGGTACCATCTTTGGGGAATAATGCTATCAATGTTGTTTGGCAAGATATGAGTATCTAGAATTACAAAATACGTGATAATAGTAAATTGGTGGTAGCTATTTTGTATGTTTTCATCAATGTTAACTATGGTACAAATATTGTGTTCTAAATCTTGTCTAATAGAGAAGACAGCATTAAATATCAAACTTCTCTCTTGTTACACCCTGAGTCTACATCTTGAAAATTGAAAGCCTGTTTCCTTGTGTTGCTGTTCGGGCGACTGTTTGTTCTGTATATGGTGTTTCCTGCATGACTCATTTTTGTACTTTTTGTATTGAAAATTGAATACTGCTTAAGCCGGTGCAAGGGTGTGTGAGTAGTGTTGCACTTTTAATTACTACTCATGAACAGACTCAATATAACCAAGTCTGCAATTTTCTACTTTTGCTTTCGAAGGATCACCCATTTTCAGAATATTTGTAGCTGAAGTTACTCATATTTCATTTATGTTGTTATTTTTCCCACCAAAAAGAATGCATATAAGGTAAATTCTTGCTCATAAGTACGTGCCAACATGTTTATATGCATGTATATTTTGCATAAGTAAATTTCTCTAAATTTGTGCATACCTTCATCATCTTTATAACTAAGCTCATAAAACTTCATATGTATATTCACTATAATGATGGCAATGAATGGACCTCAGACCAGAGCTCTTATATGTACATGTAGACTCTCTTAATGTTAATTGTCCCTTTTAAGAATTCAACACACTCAAATAAAGTCTGTAACATCTTAAGCGTTAGTCCCATGGAAAAAAGTACAAAACTGAGTCATGCAGGAAACACCACATACAGAACAAACACTCGCCCGAACAGCAACACAAGGAAACAGCAAATGTACATAACTAGAAAAAACAACAAGAGACGCACAAAGACAAAACAAACATACAATAGGAGGAAGATGGAAGTACCGCCTTGGAACGGTCAGTGACAAAAGTCACTTGGGGGTTAAACCGGTTTATGGGCGCCCAACCTCACTCTTATTCCATCCCCACCCTAAAAGACAAACAGTGTAAATAAACGTATCCCCTCTCCGACTAATCTACAACAACCGCGACGGCAAATACAATGGTAAAGTGCATGTATAACGAAAAAACATTTAATTGAACATACTGTATCCACCTATCGCTAGTGTACTCAATGATTGAGCTGCAAACAGAGTAACTGTAGAAAAGTAATAAAGGGTACGACAAAAATGAAATAGTACAGATATCCGACGTTCTCCTTCCATTTCTGGATTTAAGAGGTCGCCTTCATAGAGTACTAAACCTTTCTTGTCGGCGTACATGCAAAGAGGCCAGCGTGATTGCCAACTGTAAAAGGGTTGACAACCAAACATGCAGTATGTTGTAGTACTACAGGATCATATCCCTTTTTAATGAATTTTTTAACACATTTGATGAACAAAGTGAGAAAATGGGTATGTCCAATAATTTTACGAAGTTTGTAAATCACATCACCATAAAATTCAGGATGTGAAATACCGTGTCGCAGAAGCACCTTGAGATTACATTGGTACTTGCCAATAAGCGAGAGATTTCGATAGTAAAATTTAGAGAAAGTTTTTCTTAGTTTATGGTATCTATATCCTTGCTTAAGCAGCTTTTCAGTTAAAATGAGATTTCGACTGTTAAAATCGTCAACAGATGAACAAGCTCTAGCAAAACGAATAAGTTGAGATATATAAACCCTGTAAGATGGAGCACGGGGAACATCCCCGTCAAGATGAGGAAAATTTACAATACTAAAATCAAAATCATCTCTTTTGTCATATATTTTAGAAGAAATCATTCCATTATTAATTTTAAGGTCTAGATCAAGAAACGCTGCATAATTGTCGGACGGGTTAGCTTTATTCAATTTGAGTTCTTTAGGATAATTGTAGGAATCAGAGCATCAAGAAAGTTCACAATCATTTTACTAGCATTGTATCAACGACCAAATATATGATTATAACCCTTTGAGCCAGAATCCAGTCATTGCTTTGGCCAAATGATGTCACTTTATGAAACTTGTAAGTAACAGTTAAAATGTAATTATCCGACCAACCCCTTCAGAGCTAGCGTATACATATATATATATACTGGTACATATAAACTAATAGATTTATTTTTCATCACAAGCATAACAACTTGAACTAGAAACGTGTCTATATGACACAACCCCCCTCTTTCCTTATGATGATATTGTCTCTAATCAAGTATGCATTTAGTGAAAACACAACAACAATACAGTCCCGTAATTTTGGTAACTACAAAATGTCCTTTCTTTTTGACAATGTTCACATCAAGTTGTTTATCTGTGAAGCGCATGTGCGTTATAGTGAAGAAATTTGTCAAGCCCTGTAACTCTGGCAAAAATGGTCAGAACAAACATGCCTTCTTAACGGCCATTTTCACATCAAGGTTGTCAATTTTTGGTGTATGAGGATTTGGAAACAGAAACATTGCGAGACATACGTAGGAGCCTAAAAAGGTGATCACCATATCAAGCATGCTTATACAGTGACATTCTTGTTTCACTTCTTTTAATTTGAAGTAAAACGTATTTTGTCTGACCATTTGTTTGTTTGTCCATTTGTTCATGTTAGGTTATCAGGTCATACTCTCTCAAATGCATCTATTAGCACATGATGGCAAACTGTGGGTTTAAACAACCCACCAAATAAAAATTCAAAGGACCTAATAATATTTGATCGGGTACTGGTGATAGATTTGGACAGCAAATACAGAGTAGTGGACAGCTTTACTTTTCATTGATCATTTTGTCTAGAAATGCGATATAGTATAGCATAATATAAAACGCAATAACATGTAGAAAGCTACCATCGATGCAATGGTATCATATATTTTCTAATTGAAAAAGTAGTAAAGTCAAGCAGGAAAAGCCACACACAAAACGCTACCATCACCAAAACACCTACAGAAAGCATAGCAATTTATACTCATACACACACACACATACAGTAGAAAGTCGCAATCAAGACGCAATCACAACCAACACATCAATAGACAGCATGCCACACACACAACCAAACACACGCAAACACACGAGAAAAACACATAAAACACCAACAAGTACACGAGCACCAGAGACAAACATGAACAAAACACAAGCAAAAGACACAAGACAAACAAAAGTAAGGGTGACAAAGAGAGAACCGCCTTGGCACGGTCAGTAGCAAAATCACCACGGGGGGGGGGTTAAACCGGTTTACGGACGTCCTAACCTCACACTTATCTTAAAGACACCCTAGCTAAACAAACATTGTAAATAAAGGTATCCCTGCCGGACTTCCCCACAACATAGAAGACAGTAATCACAGTACAAAATGTAAAACATAGCATAACAACTGCGAAAGTCCGTCAAATATGTACTCAATGACTTTGCTGAAGACAGAGCAACTGCAGGGAAGCCGTTTAGGGCACGACAGAGAAAAGGTAATACATGAATCTGGTAAGCACATTCCATTTCTGGGTTTAAGAGTATACCATCATAGAGTACTACCCTCGGCCTGTCATCGTGCAAGCAAAGAGGAAAGCGTAGCGACCGACTGTAAAGGGGTCGATAACCAAACATGCAGTGTGTTGCAATATAATAGGGCCATAACCTTTCTTCCTAAAAGTATTAATGCGTTTAATAAACAAATTGTGAAAATGGATATGACCTTGTATTTTCCTAAGTTTGTAGATAACATCACCATAGAAATCTGGATTAGAAATACCTTGTTGCATTAACGTCCGTAAATTGCAGTTATATTTACTAATGAGTGGTAAAGTACGATAATAGAATTTTATGATATATGTAGCCTTGCTTAATAAGTTTATGAGTAATAATTAAATTACGACTATTAAAATCTACTAGCCAAGAACAGGCTCGGGCAAAGCGAATAAGTTGAGAAATGTAAACCCCATTAGATGTAAACCAGGGAACATCTCCATCTAGAAAAGGATAATTAATAATTTTGAAATCGAAATCTTCCCTTTTATCGTATATTTTAGACGAAACTTTATCATTAGTGATGGAAAGATTCAAATCTAAAAAGGAAGCCTGAATGTCAGATGGGTTCGCTTTGTTTAAAGTAAGTTATTTTGGGTAAATAGAAGAAACCATATTTTCAAAATAAGGATTATCCAAATTCAAAATATCGTCTAAATACCTAGACGTTTTATTAAAAGCACTAACAATGTCAGATTGTGTATCAGGTTTTAAACTAAGCATGAAATCCTTCTCAAAGCAATATAAAAACAAATCTGCAACAAGAGGGGCACAATTTGTTCCCATAGGCATACCAACAACTTGACGATATATGGTATGCCCATAGCGCACAAATATGTTATCTAAAAGAAATGTTAAAGATCTACAAACATCAAGGAAAGTCCACATTGTGTAATCTCTATAGATTATATCTTGTAAAAATCACAATGAGAAGTATTCCCCTGGTATGGTACCGACCAAACACACTGGCTCGTCGACCATAACCCTTCTAACACAAGGATACCCGTACACCAATCGGTTTGTAGCATTCCTGCCTGCAGACACCGTTTCGTGTGAATGTCATCGCTTACGGTAGTATAATTATTGAGTTTGTAAAGTTAATCGTAATCACACGTATCATGCGATCCCTTGCAGCTTCATCGTTTGTTTGGATTCAGCAGTACTTACATTTGGTTTAAATTGAAATGATTGTAATCCTGACTGTAAGCTTTGATAACCAACCTATGTTTCTATCATAGGTGCAGTCATCGGTGCAAAACATATGCGAATAACTTTTTTTTATGCCCCCAGATCAAATCGGGGGGGGGGGGGGCATATTGTTTTTGCCCTGTCTGTTTTGTCAGTTTGTCTGTTTGTCAGCAACTTTAACATTGGTCATAACTTTTGAGCCAGTACAGATAGATATTTGGCATGCATATGTATCTCATAAAGCCGCACATTTTGAGGGGTGACATGTCAAGGTCAAGGTCATCCTTCAAGGTCAGAGGTCAAATGTATGGGTCAAATCACCAACATTAACATTGGCCATAACCTTTGGACCAGTAGAGATAGAGACTTGATATTTGGCATGCTTGTGTATCTCATTAAGCTGCACATTTTGAGTGGTGATATGTCAAGGTCAAGGTCATCCTTCTGGGTCAAAGGTCAAATTATCTGGGTTTTTTTGGCTGTAACTTTAACGCAACCTTAACATTGGTCATAACGTTGAGTCAGTACAGATAGAGACTTGATATTTGGCATGCATATGTATCTCATAAAGCCGCACATGTTGAGGGGTAATATGTCAAGGTCAAGTTCATCCTTCAAGGTCAGAGGTCAAATATATGGGTCAAATCACCAAAATTAACATTCGCCATAACCTTTGGACCAGTAGAGATAGAGACTTGATATTTGGCATGCTTGTGTATCTCATGAAGCTGCACATTTTGAGTGGTGACATGTCAAGGTCAAGGTCATCCTTCTGGGTCAAAGGTCAAATTATCTGGGTTTTTTTGGCTGTAACTTTAACGCAATCTTAACATTGGTCATAACGTTGAGTCAGTACAGATAGAGAATTGATATTTGGCATGCATATGTATCTCATAAAGCCGCACATTTTGAGGGGTGACATGTTAAGGTCAAGTTCATCCTTCAAGGTCAGAGGTCAAATATATGGGTCAAATTCCCAAAATTAACATTCGCCATAACTTTTGGACCAGTAAAGATGGAGACTTGATATTTGGCATGCTTGTGTATCTCATGAAGCTGTACATTTTGAGGGGTGAAATGTCAAGGTCAAGGTCATCCTTCAGGGTCAAAGGTTAAATTGTCTGTTTCTTTGTCTGTAACTAAACATTGGTAATAACTTTTGAGCCAGTACAGCTAGTGACTTGATATTTGGCATGCATATGTATCTCATAAAGCCGCACATGTGGAGGGGTGACATGTCAAGGTCAAATTCATCCTTCAAGGTCAGAGGTAAAATATATGGGTTAAATCACTGACTTTAACATTGGCCATAACATTTGGACCGGTAGAGATAGAGACTTGATATTCGGCATGCTTGTGTATCTCATGAAGCTGCACATCTTGAGGGATGACCTGTCAATGTCATTCTTCAGGGTCAAAGGTCAAATTGACTGTTCGTCTGTAACTTTAACATTCGTCATAACTTTTGAGCCAGTACAGATAGAAACTTGATATTTGGCATGCATATGTATCTCATAAAGCCGCACATTTTGAGATGTGAAATGTAAAGGTCAAGTTCACCATTAAAGGTCAGAAGTCAAACATATGGGTAAAATCACCGACTTTAACATTGGCCATAACTTTTGAACCAGTACAGATAGAGACTTGATATTTGGCATACTTGTGTATCTCATGAAGCTGCACAGTTTGAGGCGTGACATGTCAAGGTCATCCTTCAGTGTCAAAGGTCACCAACTTCAAATTTGCCATAACTGTTGAACCAATAGAGATATAGTCTTGATATTTGGTATGCATGTGTATCTCATGAAGCTGCTCATTATGAGGGGCAACATCTCAAGGTAAAGGTCATCTTTCACGGTTAAAGGTCACCGACTTTAACATTGGCCATAACTTTTTAACCAGTAGAGATACAGACTTGATAGTTTGTATATATGTGTTTCTCATTTGGCTGCACAGTTGAGGGGTGACATGTCAAGGTCATCGTTGAAGGTCAAAGGTCATTAACATTGGCCATAACGTTTGAACCAGTAGATATACAGCCTTAATACTGGTATGCATGTGTATCTCATGAAGCCGCACAGTTTGAGGGGTGGAATGTCAAGGTCAATGTCATCCTTCATATGGTCAGAGGTCACCAACTTTTAACATTGGTCATAACTTTTGAACCATTAGATATACAGACTTGATATTTGGTATGCATGTGTACCCCATGAAGCTGCACAGTTTGAGGAGTGACATGTCAAGATCAAGGTCATCCTTCAGGGTCAAATATCATATTGAGGGGGCATAGTGTTTCACAAACACATCTTGTTTTATACATCATTATATTCTTCAATACACTACTCCCATAGACCTAAAATGTGATATTATGATATATCACCCTCAGTATGAACTTCCATGTGAATATATTAGGATACATCACCCTCAGAATGAGCTTCCAGGTGAATATATCAGGGTATATCACCTTACATTAATTTTTTATATGTACCATTATGCATTTCTTTTAATTGTAAAATTATCTAATAACTTCTAAAGTTTCTGCACCTCGTTGACAATATCCTCTATCACACCGAAAGCCATGTGTTAAGTATATAATATTCAATTATTGTATCAAAACAACAATTAACATTGCAAATCAAACAGAAATCAATATGCATTAACACGAATTACCGATTGTGCAAGCTGTATACATTGAGGACATATTATGCTCAGCAATCACAATCAGATTTATTTCAGATCAGTAACACCTTGGTTAATTAGTTTCACGCTATTTAGTTATATGCGTAACGTCTTAGGCAATTTGAACACATAGTGGATTGTATCAATTTATGCGTTATTTATTATTAAGAGATTACCCTAAGGTTATCCCTTTTAATGTAGAAAGCAAGTGTAAAGGTATTTGCAAACAACGTATACCCAGATCAGAGGTCTCATATAGAAACCTTTTGATCAAGGTATGCTTTGTTTCCATTTACACTTATCACACAAATAGAATCCATTCATATTGGATGGAAATATCGCTCAAAGTTGATGTACCATTCCAGCTGTCGGACATCGTTGTGATGTATAATACCTTCCATAACCCATACCTCCTAGACTTATTTTAGATCCGACCTCTTTGAACGAATCTTACCGAAATGGAGCATCTACTAGAGAAAAGGAAACTTTTAGAATTGTGTAGTTTTTTAACCATTATGATGAACAGATCATTTGCAAATGCTCTGTTAAAAGTTTTTAAGGTAAAGGTTTTTTCTAAGGGAATGGGTTAAGATACCAGACGGCCAAAAAAATGCATGGAGACTTTCATTTTCCTATGTGTCAGAATAAGTTGCCCTGACGCCTACGTACAGGGGGTGATTTACTGCAGATTAAATGGAATCGTAAATGAAGCAAGGCTGAAAACGGGTTTCACACTTCCTGTCACTAAACAATCAGAACATTAAAGTTGCTCTTTTTTTAAAGCCTTTTCCTTACTAAAGTTAGGAATTTATCAGTACAGCAATATACGTTAATCATTGTAACACTTTCGATTTACTCACAGAATAAACGATACAAACATGCAAGCCTTCCATGTGCTAAGTTTGTCTTGATTTGACGATCTTGAATTATAGATGACGCTAAATTGAATCAGGAATCGATAAGTCGTTATATGCGAAACAGTGATAACCTTTGCAAACAGTTTGAATCCATATGGGACGCTTGGTATTCGGCGTTTCATAAGGATCATAATTGCCATGATGCTTTAATGCTAAATAAGGTATGCCTATATCAAGTTTCACGTAAATGCAATACCTTTTCATACATTGTGCCACACAACGAAGTTAATTCTATTTGAATGACGTTTAGCCGATTTATATCGGTAAGCTTTATTTGCCAATATTGCTGATCGGTCTTACCATTACTATCGCCTGCTAACTGCATAAGCTTCTTACCCTTTCCTCAGTTATGAATACTGACTTACAGGTTTGATAGTTTACTGTATTCTCGATTTTTAGCCACATTTAATTTCTGAGCCTGTATTTTATTGCAAGACACCATATAAACGTATCACATAATTGATACCGCTACTGTTGTGCACTCTTTGTCGCCTTTGATATTACCCGTTTATGATATAGAGATATTTCTAATTTAAATTGCTACGCAATTACTCTTCCGTTCAATAAAGTAACACGAAGCGGATATAATCCAATGTAGTGAAGAAGTAAATAAATTAAGGCACATGCATATATGGCAATATCTTCAATTTAAACCCATGAAATTAAAATCAGAGCCGCAGTCTGCACTATTGAAGCGATACCATTTTATTTCTGTTGTGATTGCATTATGAATTAGAGCTCCACATAGATGCGTAAAGATTCTAAAGAGTTGTCACAACATGGGGTTTGGTGGAAACATAACGACTTGAATATTTGAGTACGTACGATTATCTGTATCACTGTTAAACCTTACCATGCTTAAAAAAAGAGATGCCTGCTCCACGTTTGATCTGACGAATAATGACTACGTCCGATTCCATTATACTGTTGAGTAACTAATGACCGAGTGTAAAACAGCTTAGATTATGATAGGATGCTGAGGTATTCCGCTTACCATCTAGATCCAAGCAAATTCAGGTGGTGGTGGATAGCGGGGTACGGGTTAAGCCAGTGTTTCGCTAACAGTCGTGGCCGAGTTAAGCCAGTGTTTCGCTAACAGTCGTGGCCGAGTTAAGCCAGTGTTTCGCTAACAGTCGTGGCCGAGTTAAGCCAGTGTTTCGCTAACAGTCGTGGCCGAGTTAAGCCAGTGTTTCGCTAACAGTCGTGGCCGAGTTAAGCCAGTGTTTCGCTAACAGTCGTGGCCGAGTTAAGCCAGTGTTTCGCTAACAGTCGTGGCCGAGTTAAGCCAGTGTTTCGCTAACAGTCGTGGCCGAGTTAAGCCAGTGTTTCGCTAACAGTCGTGGCCGAGTTAAGCTCTCTGCAGAAAACAGCTTTCATATTCCTAGCATGATCGTATTAAATGCGCATATGTCGCTGTATATACAGTAAAATCTCTCTTAACCGGACGTTAAATTTAGTATAAATATCGGCCTTGGAGACAGGTGACAGCTTAATGCAGGGTGAAAGTCATACCGAAAGCTCCTAGAGGAGCTTTCTGCATGACTTTCACCCTGCATTAAGCAGTCACCTGCCTAAAATATCTAATTTCTTCTGTATTAGAATTCCGGTTAAGAGAGGTTCTACTGTATTATGTTTTAGATTAAATCATAATTACATTCACAATTCGATACTACGAACGCTCAAGTACGTACCATAATTGATCTTTAACACAGGTGGCAGCTTAATGCAGGCTGAAGTCATGCAGAAAACTTATCTAGGAGCCTTATGCATTACTTTCATCCTGCATTAAGCATCCACCTGCCTACAAAGATATATTCTTCATTAATAAAAGTTCGTAGTATCGAGTTTCTTACAGTATTGCATGTTTCTGGTTGATCCAGATATCTGAAAAGATACTTATATTATTTGTGCTACTCATATACATTTATTTAAATTCAACAGAATGTATATCCAAACCATATAGTGTGGTTAAGTGTGGTAACTGAAAACATATCTTTATTAATAACTGAAAAACAAGTAGAGTTCAGCAGGAAAAGTTACCCACAATATTCGCTCTACACGCTCTACACTCGTCAAGTACAACACTGATTGAAGTGATAGCCATGGTCTACTCTTAAGAATAATGTCACTTACACCACTACTTTGGTTACAATCATTTGGAATCAGGACGGATTGTAATACATCCGTCTGAGAGGTATGCGATTTGCAATAAGTTAGACACAAAGGGTTCTTTTCAAATATCCAGTACAAACTAAGTGAAAACTTATCAAATGTCTAATTCAAATAAAGGCAATGGTTACGGGTAAGATCGAATTATTTTCAATTAAATATCGCCATTTTATTAACAAACATGTATCTGACTCAATATTGTCAGAAAATTTAAACTGTTTCCTCTAATACATTTTATTCATAACAGGATCCAATTCAATTTTAACAGAATGTGCGGTTAGCAGTTGCCATAAGCATTTTAACACTTACTTGTATGATATCATTTTATTAAAAAGATAATGTGATAGCATCTTATTAATATGAAACGATATTTTTAAAAACTTATAACGATATAATAATTTACTTAATTCGTCATATTTTATTTGTCAGTGACATAGATGCATTTTTAGGATATTAATGCATTTGTGTCATTGTTAAGTGGGTCTGACACTTTTCTCTTGCAGGGCTTTTGTTTTTATCATGTTATATGTTTTATTATTGCTTTGTTTTTGTCGGAAAATAGCTTTCAGCTAATGTTACCTTGTTTATTGTAACCGACGTAAAATAAAGTTTCTTGTATCTTGTATCTTGTATCTTGCCATATACAGAACCTTAGATGTAAGAACGATATATATAATATAACGGATGAAAACATCAGTCGTTTTCTTGACAAACGGTTGCATTAATTTTATCTGAGTTACTATTTTTTCTCCAGTAAGACGTGTAGAAAAAAAGTACAAGAATGTTTACTTTTATCATAAACATTTCGGGACTGGTGTTTGTTTGCTTTATTAGTCAATATGAAGCATGGCTCTTCAGGTATCGAATTCATATCAACAATAAATATCTACCGTATATATGGTTACTAAAAGTAGTCACATAACACACTGACACTCTCTGGGAAACACATTCCCGTGGAATATATGTATACGCTTCTCTGGAACTCTAATGGGTACAAGTATACTGGTCTGAGAATCTTCAATGGACTAAAAGTATACTTAAAATTTGGTTAGCATGCTTAGTTAGCAATCGTTTTCACAAGTGACGAAGGAATCATATAAACAAAACCCGGCTTTAGAAAAGAAACAATTTTATTACATAATATCACAAATAACAAATTGACTCATTTATATTAAATGAACGAAAACATGATTTATAAAATAAAATGAATGTTTTCAAACGCAATATTGATATAATAATATTTTTTCTGCAAGTAGCATATACTCGTTTCTATACGCTATTAGCAAATTATCTAAAGAAAGCTGTCAAATCTACTATTTGACACATGAATATATATATATAGGAGCTTGAATAACCGTTTCCGTCATATTAACGCTTTTTACACGTTTGCAAACAGAGTAGACCCAGATCAGGCGACTCCGTACTCTGAGAGAACCGTCTGACCAAGGTATGTCCTGTTTGCTTATGATATTATACAGATCTAATTCCACACATTCTTCCACGGTCACAATTCGTTGTTTATTAATACTGTCAATAATTCGGCTCGCTGATATTAATGATTTCATTATTTCTTACATGAATATTGAACAAGGAAAGGGTTAAAACACTCGATACTGGTTGGTTTTCTTTTCTTCATATCGCACCGAGTCATGAATTAAAGGCTCGTGGGCAATTGTTCGAAAGGTTTTTTCAACGACATGGTTCCACTTCGTGCAAATAAGGCATCAGAAATATAGAGCTTCATCTATCCCGTAAATCGATGAGATTCCATATAATATAAACATGCTTCTTGGGTACACCCGTGTCTGTCAATTACGTTGACCCTTGTGTCATGAATACCAACTTTATTATCAACCGTATTAACCCTTTACCCGTTCTGTGTTTATTTCAAATTTCAATACCTACTGAATATTCATGGACAAAATAGTTAAGCTGAATATTTATGGAAGGTGGAACATTGTAGATATTTTAGAAACTAAAGAAAGAGACCCATCAGAATTCCATTAGCAAACAGAGCAGACCCTGATCAGACGGCTCCTATAGGAGCCGTCTTTTCTGGGTCTACTCTGTTTGCAAATGCATGAAAACACGTTTTTATGCGGGAAAGGGTTAAATAACGGTAGATGATAGGCAGGAGGCAAATAATAAACAATGCATTAAGGTATTCCAAACAATTATTTGTGTTTGATATGCCCAATTCTAACACGACTCTGAACCAACGGCATATAAACAACGAATACCGAGAAGCATGCTTTAATCCGTGATAATGAACAGCACGCGCGGTATTTCGATCGGCTATTCAATGTTCCCCACACGCGACATTTATGAGTAAATATCCTTAAATCACAGTTAAATGTAATTTCACATTTCTAAATCTGTAAACACGATGGGTCTGGCATAGAGGTGTACATACATGTTGTAAATGGTATACTTGTTCGCTTCAATGTGAAATATGAAGCATTTTTTACTTGGAATTGTTGTTTTCTGTTGAGAATTGACCCTTTATTCGCTCAACACCATGGGTGAAAGTCGTGGAGAGTAAATGTAACAGCAAAAATTAGAATCAAAATAACAAATTCGTAGGTGTACACTGTCGCACATTAGATCACAGCCAGTCGTTGAGATGTGGATACTTAGATCATTCGGTCTAAAAGACTCGTGATCTAATGACTTCACATCTCAACTCCTAGCTGTGCTCTAATGCGCGATAATGCACAGCTATACGTTTGTTATTTCCAACTGCACAGAGCTCGTACATATATTTACATGAAATAATTACAGGGCTTATGCAATTTTTTCGGGCAATAACATTTGCAGTGAGCCGATGGGATTTTGTTGTACCGAGCCCGAAGGTAACAACATTCTCAATGGATTCTGCAGATGTTATTGCCCGAAACAAACGTGTATTATCGCTATTCTTGCATAAAACATTTGTTCTGCTTCCATGTGTTCATGCCTTTTAACCCTTATCCTGCTGTCAGCGACTTGAATCGCATTAATCCTTTCCTCTATACGAGTGTCTTT